>VZSC01007043.1:44202-73475 GCA_013398225.1 Steatornis caripensis | reverse complement strand
TAGATGATCTCCAGAGGTCCCTTCCAACCCTTACCTTTCTGTGATTCTGTGATTAAGCTGAAGACCTATTTCCTGCTCTTNCAAAACCTGTCTGGATGTGTTCCTGTGCAACCTGCTCCAGGCGCATCTGCTTTAGCCAGGGGGTTGTACTAGATGATCTCCAGAGGTCCCTTCCAACCCTTACCTTTCTGTGATTCTGTGATTAAGCTGAAGACCTATTTCCTGCTCTTCCTACCAAAATGTGAATGCATAACTGGTGAGGAAAGATCTATAGTCCATTTACAGGGACATTTTTGTTCTTGGCAAGCCTTGTAGAGGGCCAGGGCCTAGGCATGGATGGCTGGGGAGAGTGTGGGCAAAGTCCTGGCAGAAGAGACCTACTCCTTGCACTGAGCACCTCTTGAACAAGGCTAGCAAAATCTTCCCAAACCCAAGCCTCTAAGAGAAACATGAACAATAGGAGAACAAACATCACCATCAACATTCATGATCTTGTTTTATTTGTATTTGTGGTAAGTTCTAACAGAGATTATGCTAGCTATTTGTTGATCTGGCTTGGAAACTATCCCAAACTTAGAATGGGATATTTGTAGTCAACCCTGCTACACTGATTTGTAAAAAAAAATTTGCAATTCAGGTATTCTGAATAAATGTATTTAAAACTCATTAGTTGTGATCAAATGCATGAGGACAGTTAAAAAACCCCAACCTAAAACCAATTATTACAAAACAAAAATACTCCAACCCCCCGAACATTAAAACTGGTTACCCTTTAAAGGAATTGAGATAGGCCCATCAATTAAGAAATGCTCTTCTAAGTGTGAACTGAAGCCTTCTGCTCACCTTCTACGCTGTAAGCTACCTCATGAGTCCAGATATGCACAACTGAAACACTTTCCTGTTTAAAAATTGCTAACCTGTTTAATTCAAAAGGAATTTCATTACCCACTGAAATAATAATAACAAATTAAATATCGTCCCATGGTAGTGCTAATAGTCGTTTGTTGCCCGTTTGCATTAAATTCCTGGTGAGAGTGAAATTTGTGCTAAAAGATTACTTCCCCTGAAGCTTAGCAACTTGGTTGCTTCTTCTAGTACTTATCACAGCTAATTTGCCTCTACAGGTAAGTTTAGAAAAGGAACAAAAATAATGTGAGATAAAGAGTGATTGACTTAGTTTAGGAGAGTTTTATAATTCCCCTTCCATAAACTAATGAGAAAGAAGAGTATGTTTTCTCAGAGTGCTATTTCGTATCACAGCTGAATGGACAGCTTACTTCCATCGAAAGATCTCATTTCCAAATTCTGGCTTATTTCCTAGTCTGTGTCCTATACCAATTCTGATGCTTATCTGAACATATAGTGGTAAATTTAATTTGCTAAATTGGCAAAGAAACAAACATCCACTCAAAACAGAAAAGCACTTTTTCCTAGGTTAGTTTTCTGCCATTTTACTGACTTGATCAGATGATCTTGAAGTCAGGATAAAATCAGCAAAAGAGTAGAGTAAATGAACATAAGACACTTGTCTTTCAGAAGCAAGCTGGCTGTTTCCAGCCATAAAAAGAAACCTCTGTTCCTTTTCAAAATAGCTAACTTCAGCAATCAATATGTAGTCAAGTTAATGACTATACAGTATATACCTACTTGCTGCTATTTTCAGTACCAAGTTCTTACATTTTCCTAATATTTTGCTTTTTCGTTTCGAGTGTTTACTGAGAGATTTCTTTTTCTTAACAGGAGTTGGAACTCCTGTCTAAGTAATTCCAGAAAGACTTGTTTAATAATCCATCTAAAATATAGTGTGGAGATTGATTTTTTTTTTTGTTATTTGATTTCTAAGAAGTTAAAATTATAGAAATAAGATGTTTTCTTTTCTTTTGAAGAACTTTTCAAACTGACTACTTTGTTTTCTATGAGCTAGTTAAGGGAACTGATTAAGCATTGATACTTAAATAATTTCTTTAGTTAGTAGCAGCATTTTTCCGTGCTGAAATGTGTCCTATTAGTAGTAACCAGATCTAATCTTGCTGCATTAAATAGAAGCTACTTCATTTACTAATTTCTTAACCTAAGTAATTATTATTAGAAATATTTGCATTAAGGTATGTGATATCTACAATCACACACTTTAAAAGATGTTTCTCATCTGTTAGTATCCTCTTTGATGTGAATTTGACAGACGATCTTCCAAAATTTCCCCATTATAAGTGTTTTGATTAAAATTTGAAGGTTTCTTGTAAATGTAGAAAAAAACCCAAGCACTTAGTATTTAAAAAAACTTCAGCCCTATTTCATTGCTCTTCTTGCAAGGGACACAGTGGGGAAAAAAAAGGCCCTTTTAGTAATATGGCTTATCACTCTGACAATGCGTACTTGCTGAACAGAAAATCTCCATTCAGGTGATTTGCAGTCTCTTTTAAAGGACTCTTTCAAAACTATATTTGTCTTACAATGATTGTTTTGTACAGATAAAGATTACATCTGTGCTAAACTGCTTTGAGTTTCATTTATTTTATTCTTCTTCAAGGAGGCTTTTTCTTGAAGGCAGTGCACATATTGATTGCTAGTGTGTTAACAAAATAATTTCTCTCTTTATAGTCTTCTGGTTTTTATACGTTCATAGTGCATATAGGTCAGTTAAAAAATTATTAGATGTTTTACCCAAAGAACAAATGCAAAATGGTAAAAAAAAAAACATTTAAACTATTTAAACTATGACAGTAATTATAAAAGCTCCCCTGCAGAGTGCTTATAACACATTTGCTGTTTTATAGTCATGGATGTTATCTGTGTTAATAGCTGAATTCATCCTAGTGTTGCAGAAAGGAAAATTATCACAAAATTCCTCTGAATAGTTGGAACACATAATTTGATTAGATGACCAGTCAAAACATTAATGTATGGTTTTCTTTAAATGATTTGAGTACAAAGATAAAGTGTCCCAAAATGAATCATTGGATATATTTACCATTATGTTTAGCATTATTACATTATAAGAATTTTACCTGTACTGTATCTAAAATAGCAGCAAGGTTTTGCCTGGCACCAGAGTAATTTTCAAATTTCTGTCTTTTAAATGGTCCTGGTACTGTGCATGAATTCTTGTTTTAACATAAAATACATCCAAAGTCTGACTTTCAGTGATGAAACATTCTTTTTGTTTTAGTGGGACTAGAAATGCTCAACAGTTCCCCCAACATAACAATCCAACTAAATTCACCAGGGCTGAGACATCTAAAAAAGAATGATCCTGTTGAAATTGAGACAACGAATTCCTTTTTGTCCTCTTTTATAATGGGTACCACAAGTATTTCCCAGGGAATTTACAAGGTCCTATTAATTAATGCTTATTAATTTATTTAAAATCCCTGAGGAAAAGACATTATGGAACTGCAAAATATTATCACTCCTTCTTCAAAGTATGAGCTTCATTCCTCATTTTGTAAGTGGTGTATTCCATCTATTTTTCTGCTGGCTAATTGCCAAAGTAGAAAGCCTTTTAATTACCTGCTTGAGTGACAAGCTCCATTAGGCTGCTTAGAATGCAGCGTCCCTCTGAGAAACTGGTGCTTCCAGTCTATAGAGGATTATGTGTGCTGTCTACTGCACATGAGTCAATTAATAATTTGAAATTTCAACTAAAGAAGAGAAGGATGAGCTGTGATGACATTACATTAATTGATTCCTGTAGTTGTAATGAAGTGAGTGATAGCACTATAGTCTAGAATTAGCGCTTCAGATGGAATGAAAATATGAGTACCATTTCTTGTAAAGCCCATTTTGTACATCTATCCTCTGAATAATGATTTTTAAAGTTTTACCATTTTCTGCCATGTATTGATTACATTAATTGAAAAGTGCTCTAGTATCTCGTCAAGAGCACAGAAATTACACATTCATCTGAGTATGTTTCTTGTGCAAACAGAAACCTTATTCACCATTCTACTCATATTGACAATTATTTCTGTTAGTATCCTAGAACATATGATTTCTGTCTTTCCTACTATACCAAAATCTCCATGTACATCTGATTCTAAATGGGAATATTTTGAGATATATATATATATCTACTGTTATTCTGTTAACTGACTTACTCTTTACTTTGTATTCACCAATACTCAAGAAAGGAGAGAAACATGCAGAGAACCCATTTCCTACTTTGATTTTTGGATACTTTCTTTATAATTTTTTCACAGTGATTCAAACACTAAATTTACACATGTAGTATTATAAAAAAATTAAAATTCGTAAAATGTGATCTTCTAAAGGCTGAAGAATATTTATAGTCTGGCCTGTGTGACATTGAGTAGTAAGAAGTGGGTGTATTATCATATCTCATAAAATCCTCCTGGACTTATTTTACCTATAGGTGAGACATTCAAGTTAAACAGCAACTCCCTTGATTACTTGCAGTTCAGATATTCCCAGTACACACTGTTATGACTCAGTCAGATGGAAATGTTAATTATGAATTAACTGAAATTCCGCATGCTTAGCCAATAGCAATACGAGTCATTTATATCACATTGATTTATTTGGATCTTTCCAAATGTTACTCGCAGTTATGAAGGAGGGAGAATGGGATATGAATAAACAATCAATTGCTCTTGAATAAACAATCAATTATAGAAATGATAGCAGTAAGCAGAGGTTATCACAACTGCATTTATCAGATGCAGGTGCTAAGATGGGATGTAGCTGGGAAACCCACAAACAAAGCCAGCCTTTCTAAGCAATCGGTCAGGTATTATTAATCAATAACTTTAGCACAGTCATGCTAGGCAAAAGTTGGGTATGTGATGGCTACTTACTAGCGAGTTAAAAATTTATAGAAACTTTCTTAGGTGAAATAGTACTTGACTCATATTTTGACAATTGGTGAAGCAGTCAACATTTTCCAATAAATTTGAAAATTATATTTATTGCATTGAGTTCTGGTTAGAACTGTACTACACGGAGGTGGCTTCAATGGGAATGCAAACTACAGCTATTTTCTGCTGTGGTTCTCCCTTTCCGGAGCCCTCACTGAAAGGCAGGAGCTTCTGCCACCACGGATTCCTTCTGCAGGGTGAGCACTGCTCCTTTCTCTTTTGCCCCAGTGCAGCCCTCTTCATCCCCTGGTCATGCCTCCATGGCTTCTTTTTGTGTGAGTGTTCTGTTTGTTCCGGCTGATTGCTCATGTTCCAATTTTCTTTTGACCCTGGGATACTTCTCACCAATCTGAATCTCCAGTAAAGGTACAAGAGCTCTCCAACAGGAGAAAGGAGCTTTTCAGAGTGGTACAAGGTGTAGGGTGGGGAAAAATAAAACTCTGACCTAGTTTCTCTGACTTAGCTATTTAAGAAAGAGTATGACTTGTCAGAGCAATATCGAAACAGCATGATGTTAGTCTTTGATTGGAGCTTGTACCTGTTAATAGGACACAAAACAAAGTTTGTCACAGCTCAAGTTATATGATGCAGTCTTCTCTGATATCAAGAGGAAGTAAAGCAAAGGGCACTTTCCTTTCTGGTTTTTTCGNTGGTTTCATAAATTCCAATTTAATTCTTGGGGACTGCCACGCATCATGGCTCCAGAGGTGGTATTCACTCCAGGGGCCACTATGGGTCTGTACAGGGGCTTGTGTGGGTAAAACTACTACACGTTTACCTTCTCTTATTCTAATAGCACGGGTGTTTGTGGGTGTCCATCAGTTTTGCACCCTTTTTCCCCCCGTTTTTTTTTTTTTTTTTTTTTTTTTTAACTTTGCTACACTCTTCCTTGGAGCTCTATGAGTAATTCTGATATTTTATTTCTGATATAGCTGGAGATATCTACCTTAAGATTAATATATATTTGAAGGACAGAACACTGCTGTTATAGATTATCATAACACACTCAGCCTAGTCGCACCTTCATTTTTTTGGGTTCTGGTAGAGTATTCAGTATGAACATTCTCATGGTTTTTGGAGCAAACTAACCAGTCAACCTGGTTGTACAAAATAACCACACATCGGAATTGTTAAGAGGATTGTACACTTACTGGTTATGTTATTTCTTAAAATCCATGGTATAAACTCTTATCTCCTGCTCCTCATTGAGAGATTAAAGAGGGTTTTTTAAATTTAAATTTTAATTTTTTACTCTTACTTTTTTACTCTTACTCTGGTAACAGCTGAGAATGCTTACATCCCAGCTCACCTGGTTGGACTGGGTTGTGCTCCATGCACAGGCCACCAGCTGTAGCCATTTTCACCTCAAACTATACAGGGTGGTGGAGGAAGAGGTGCTCTAGCCGTGTAGTTGCAGATACTGGATAGGTTGATTTTTCATTCACACAGTCAAGGTGTTTCAGTGTACATCAGGAGTGCAGGGTTTCTCAGATGAAAAAGGAGCAGAACCAAGTACAAGTTTTGATTCTCCAGGGTAGGGAGTGGGAGGCTGTTGGAAGAGAGGAGTCCTGCATTACAAAGCATGTCCTCTCCTACCTCTGTGTCTTATATGACAACTCTTAATTGAAAAATGTATAAGCAGACTCTAAAATACTTTTTTCCAAGCAGAAAAAGTGAGCACTCATTGCTAAAACAGCGATCCTGGCAACTCTTACCTGTACTGTCTTCATGCCATTAATCCTATATTCCAAGACTTAGATTGTAAAATAAGTTTGGATTTAATAAAATAACATTTCCCTTTGGTTTAATCTAAAAATCCTGATTACTGACTTAGTGTTGTGCCAGAAATTATTAAATGGGAACAATCTTGTCTGTTTCAGCTATAGTCAACCTTTCACAAATGATCTTCCTCTTGTGGGCATGCCATCATATGATATTCTAGATGGAAAGTATAGTGTTAGCATCCCATTGATCATCACATATGTCCTTAAACCAGCCAATAGCAGGTAAAGGATAGAAGCGGGAGGAAGCTCCACAGGCAAGCTTTGTATAATTTGTGCGGAGTTGGATGCAGTATGTGTGGAAAGCTTCTGTTTGGTTGTATGCTTGAGGTTTGTCGTTATTGTTTTTAACCTCAGGCAGCTGTTTGCCTTTGAAAAGACATTTGCAGGTCAATTTTGTCTACCTAGTTTCACTGTCACCAATCTCTGCAGTCAGTGAGTCCCATCTGGATCTCAGTATGATATCTAAATGTTTTGGTTTATTTTGTTTTCTTGAATCATAAATGATGTTGCTTCTGGGGGGACGCAGTATTTGTTATCACTGCCCTTTCCTGCCTCTCAGGTCCCTGGAATATCCTTTATAAAATGTTTTAAATTCAGCTTTGCTTTTCATTCTATTATCCTAATTTTGCTGCTCAGAGGGGATAGTGAGAAATTCTGCAACAAGTTGGCAAGTGGTATCTAAATCAAGGCAGGAATGAGATTTCAGTGGGTAGACAGATTTCTGTGAGATAGAAAAGAAATAAGAATGAGGGAACGTTTTCTTTTTGTCCATTCCCATCTATTTTGAAATAAAATTCATGCAGCCTTTGTAAATGCAAGAGAGAAGTGACTGTAAAGGACGTACAGTATTTTTGACACACACCTCCCATTTTTTTTTTTCTGCACAAGAGCTGTTAATAGTAATTGTTAGCACCTAAATGGAATTCTATTTTTCTTTTTTTTTTCAGGCATACTGAGCCACATTTCAACAGGAAATAAATAGCTTATTACTTTCTGGGTCAGGAAATAGCTAATATAGAGATTGTTGGCTGAGGAGATGAGGCTTCTCTATGTATGGGAAGAAATGACTTGTGTGTCATTATTAATTTCATTCTATCTGTATTAAATTATTTTAGAAGTGTTTAATTAAAAGAGAAGCTGTTTTTCTCCAGCCATTTTTTATATGATGGAAGGCCTTTCTTTTGCAACAGAATTAACTTTGTACTCTTCTGAAGGAATCTTCTTTAAAAAAAAGTCACTAACACCAAATCTGCCTCTTACTGTCAAGTCGGTTATGTGTGAGTTAGGTGTGCGAATGAGAACACAACCTTTGTTGTTAAAAGAGCAGAATGATGAAGCAAGTGCCCCAGTTCCCCAATAGCTTAGCTCTTGAATTATCTCTACTGGTATAAGCAAGAACATAGGTTATGTCCAGTTAGCCCTATAAATCATGAAAGGAAAAGTGGGAAAGGGTAGTTTACCAGTTGTCAAGAGATGGCTACCCAGAAACAATGTCAGACAGCCTAAAAGTATTGATGCGAGAGGATTATAGAGCTGGAAGGAATAGAAAACAAGTATTGGATTCAACAGGATGTGTAAAAATACGGGAAGGAGTAGATGCTGGCAGGAGAGACAGAATAGAGGGGAACAAGAGACAAAGCGCTACAGAAAGTACTGAACTCAGATGCATGGAATTCAGTCAGTTTTCATTTGGTTGAGGTTGCTGAAGATGCTGTTCCTTCCAACCACTGAATGGGAAATAAAGGCGCAAGCCTAGCACATAAAATAGTCAAACCATGTTGCAGAAAATCTCCATTGTCAAGGCAGTTTTCCACAGGGCACTGCAAGATTAATAAGACATTTTATCCGTAATGATTATCTGTATCATTACTATAGTACTGGTTATAAAATATTGTTTTCTGAAGTTTAAAAAAGCCCCTCAGGCACTGCAGAGAGCATGTTGTGATACTGCATTGGTTCTAACATTACTGTATCTCATAGTAGAAGCAGGAAAAAGAAAAAAAGATGACTTAAAAATATTTTAACAGAGTCAATAAATTGCATCACTGTGTGTTTAGCCAGCTATGGAAATGCATTAAACAATCTGTCCTGAAAATTAATATCATTTGTGCTATAGACAAAGAATACTCACTGCATTCTAAAACATAACGCTTGATATTTTTCTACATGGCACTTGCATGGAATGTATATTCTTTATGATTCTCTTGATATGATGCAGTCATCATGTTTAGGATTGGTGTAACTGGAACATTTGAGACCCCATTTTAAACTGGCATTTTTATGCTCCAACTCGTGACAGTAAAAACTTAAGTACTATATATGGACATAATGCAGCAATATATTTGAGTTTAGAAGTACTGTATTTTGTTAGCCTAGAATTTTTTGCTGCTGTTGGTATATTTAAATGTTTTGCTGAACCACCTGGCCCACACTCACTCATGCATGCAAAAGCCATTAAAGATTTTCTTGCCCCATATTTTTTGCTGCCCTTGGCAAACACCTGTTTTGTCCATATGGTAGAATAGGCCCTATTATGATTAGTGTTTCCCGGCAATCACTAGGCTCGTTTAATGCCCTTTCTCCTCAGACCTAGAAAAACGCGCAGACTTAGTTAAATGATTACATTTGTGGTTATAGTAATTTGGAGGCTTCTTTACCTAATTTTGTATAATATTTAGAGCCATTCTGTGCAGCAATTGATAAATCCATTTGCTTTTCCAAGAAGTGAGATTTAAAAAGTCTATCCTGAAAGATCTGATTTTTGCAGTGCTCAAAAGTAGCTCTTACAATGTTCTCTTACCTACCTATATGCCTTGTGAATTTTTAATTTCACTCCAAAAGTTACACGGGTTCTTAAATTTGATAATTTCTTTTAATGTTGAACAGCATTTACATGACAAATAAACATTTAAATGAGGTTAGAAAACACCTTGCTTAACTGTCACTGACTGATCTTTTTAGCTTTGCAGACCTTAGCTTCTCTAGTAGCATGATGCTACTTGTACCAAAGCCCTCTCCTGTAACATGCTGTGACCTACAAGTAATCACCTAATTGCCATATGTGCATTAAGTAAGTAAGTAAGTCGATCACTTCCTGGCATTTCTGGATTTACACAGCAAGGTCCATGTTCAGGCTGCAGCGTGGCTTGGTGTGAGAAATGCTTGGGAAAAACAGCAGCTCAAAGTGGGCTACTGCTGCCTGAGCATTTCAAGAAGTCCACTGTAGCCAGACTTAAATGAGCAGTTCAGATAGGTGCTAAGGTCACAACAATGTCTCCTTGAGGCTTACATGAACTTTCCTCTGCATCTAGAAGGTGTGTTTGGAGCATCTGTGAAATGGAGAAAGCTTGAACTAAATAGGTACTTCGTGTAAACGTCTTCAGGTTAAATTAACTATCTCTGGTGATGATAAAACATTAACTGTATAGGCTATTTCCATCACAGGGTATAAAGAAGAGGTAATAGCTCGTGTGCAGATATAAATGTAGCACTTGAGAGAGTTATAAAGGTTACAAGGTAAGGTGATGCCAGCCCTATTTTTCAACTGTAGGCAAAAAAGCCAGTTAGAGCCCAAGAGAGTTCTTTTGAACTTTTCTTTCAGCACAAAAGGGCCATAAGATTGCCCTTGCTGGGTAGCTAAGACTTGCTTGTGCTTAGTCTTAATGACAGTCTCCTGCTCCCTCCAGTACGGGAAGTTTGTTGAGGTCAAACCTGACAAATAGTGCTCAGGGGAGGAGGAGGGGGGAAGTCAGAGCACTATTCTCTGGAGGTCTTTGCCCAGTAAACCAGTCCGACGAGACCAGGTAAACTGGGACAGGCCCAGGCAATCCTAAGGGTGGTGCAGAGAGAAAAGGAGTATGTAAGGGCATCAAACTCTGGTCCATTGGAACTCATATCTATAACACTTTGTTGAGTGGGGACATAAAAAGAGCTAGTGAGTTATAAATAACTCAGACTCTTGTGTGAGGCTGCTTTTAGGTGGTAATGTATTGATTGAAAAAAATATTCTAGTTGTAAAGTAGCAGACTTTAATGAAGATTCTATCTTAAATCACAGTGTACTATAAAATTGCTTCATACACATTGCTAAGAAACTTTCTACAGGTAGTTACTGAGTTCATAGCTATGGCATATATCACTTGGTACTATCCGTAAATTACCTAGAGCCAAACGTATAAAGGTATTATGCTGTTATATTCTTGGAATACTGCAGGTATTATTAACGCTAACCAGAGTAACAGGAACACTATCTCCATCCCTGATTAACAACGTAAGTTAATAGAGTCACAGGCATTTCTCGTAAGGTTCATCTGTCATGTGAATTCAGAGTGATAGTGGTTCTGTCACTGTGGATAACTAGAACTCCGCCAATGCGCGGCAGTGCCCTAGCTGTATCATTTATGAGCATGACAGGGTTTAGAACATTTATCACAGTTATGGTGATGTACCAGGGTCTCAGGTGGCTGTAATAATTGCAAAACCAACTACAAGGAGTGTTCAGTATCTCTTTCATCTGATATTCAGTTCTGAGAAAGCAGAGGTACAAATAGGAAGACTAAAGAATTAATTTTCTTTATTTGTGGACCTGCCATACACTGACAGTCTTCCCTTTGCCCTTTCAACCATGAAGAAAGAGTGAAAAGGATAATGATCTAATCTTTCACTGATAAAGCCCCTGACTCCACAGTGCTCTGGGGGCACAGGGTCTGGGAACTGTGAGGGCAGCCTGGTCCTGGTCTGGGTCATGCTGGCCACTCTGATGGCCTGTGTGTGAGTGACTCTCACCTCCCAGGGATGAGCTGTGGTTGTGTGGTACTATCTGTCTGCCCTGAATGAGCAGCCATGGTCATCACAGAGTGACAAACCTCAGCCCTGGGTGTCTCTAGGGTGGGGGACAGCTGGAGAGTGCTGGCCACACTGCTCTGGCTTCCTGGAGAGGGCAATGAGGTGTGCTGAGGAAACATAAAAAATAAATGCTAACAGACCCCAGTATTAAGGAGGAGGAAATTTCTACCATGAACATCAGATTCTTCCTTACAAAGACCTCAGGATGCTGATGTTTGTTGCAAAAAGCCAGAGTTAATCAATAATTGCTTGCAATCTAAGTAACTGTGCAGAAATACAGTCATAAGAGTATGAATAAAATTTTCTTCTCTGATATAAATTTCCTTAAGTTGCTGCAAACTAGGGATTATTGTAATTGTGATGAACTCTATATTCTGTCTCTGCTCATCAGTACACTTAGCTCATGCTTTTTTTAATTGATTTATTACTAGTTCCCATATAAACAGCACTTGTCATCAAAGCACTTTGCAAAAGAGGTCGGTGTCATTAACTTCACTTTGCAGTCTGTGAAACTAAAGCACAGAAAGCGTTTATTGTGACCCTAGTCTGCTGGAGTCACAACTAATCCATACTATTTAATCATTTAGCTACATGTTAGGGTTAAAAAAATAAAAATTAAAAAATCTTGGTGCAAAAAGAAAAGGCTTTTTTTAAAAAAACATCAGAATGATTGACAAGTGTGTTAAGAATCATGTGCTGTTTATTACCTAAACTGTTAGCAAATCAACTCCGAAAACAGAAAGGCATAATGAAATCCAAAACAAAAATACAATTAATTTTGAATCATCTCAATTGCATACACAAACCAGAGCAGTTTTCTTCCTAATGTTATAGACTATATTTCTGCATAGCTTGGCTTGCTGCTATAGCCAACCTTGGGCATTGTGGTGTTTTAAAGATAATTTGTTTGTAGTATTGAAACCTTCATGATTTCTAGACTTAAGGAGGGATTTTTTTTTCTTATTGCTTATTCCAAATTTATTTGTGTCAAGGAAGAATGTGAGTCAGGGAATGACTGTGAATCTTAATGAAAATCTGTAAGCTTCAGATTTTTTTGATGGAATTCCTTTATAGGAAAGCACAAAAATTATTTTTAGATCTTCCGGCAGTTTCCCTGAGATTTTTGGATTTGGTTTTTTTTTTCCAATTTCACCTTTAAGAGTGGGAAGTTAACTTGGCATATGCCTTAAGGACAGGCAATCAAATAATCTTCACTTTGATTTCTAGACAGAATATTGCTTTTTTCCCCAAAACAGATTTTTTTTTCTCCACAAAAGTCAGATTTATTTCAGCTAGAGCATGTAGTTTGTTATGCCTTAAGGGGAATTAAGCATTTTTAGGTCAGGAAATAGCAGCTTCATAAACTGGGGCCGAAAGGAATGAAATGCACATGTGAAGGAAGCTGGAGATGCTACTAAGAGAGATGGAGAGTTTGAAAGAGGATGTTATCACAATAGCTGACAAACTGAAGGTGCTCTGATTGCTGAACTAAGATTCCTAACTAAGATTTAGATCCCTAAAATGCATGCACTGTGTCGTGCTTTTTTGGCCTTTTCTAGTTCACATGTTTGTACACATTCTGCTGAAGGTTTTTTTCATGTTAGCTTAGATCAAGTTTTCTGGTTCCAAGCCTATATTTTAAAGTATTCTCAAATTGATGTACAAACTTATTGTTGTGGCAGTGAAATTTTTTATTTAACTAAATTTTAATAGCAGCTCTTTCAGCTGCTCATGTAGGCTTGTTTTTTATGGGTGCTGTTAAGTCTTTGTCAACTGGATGCATTTGCTTCCATTCCTCAGCAGCAGAGACAGCTGACCAACTAACACTAGTTATCTAGATGATAGAAAAAGGAAGAAACAGAACTGTGGAAAAGTGACTGATTTATTTAATTGTAACTTCAGGTAAATAAAGAGAAAAGTAATTCAGTGGTTAGGACTTTAGCTTAAGTCTTTACATCCCCAACTTTGTGGAAGACTCACTGTTTCATCTTGAGCATGCCATTTAATCACTTGTCCTTCAGATCTGTTTTTAAAGTAGAAATACTAACATTTGTCTACAGCAGATACTATTAGAGAAACACATAGCCATTTATTTACTACTCATTGTACCACATTTATACCACATTATTTTTTACATTTATATACTACTACATTTATATACAACTATTGAGTCTCATCTGTTCAGCCTGGAAAAGAGAAGGCTGAGAGGAGATCTGATCAATGCTCACAAATATCTAAAGGGTGGATGTCAAGAGGACGGGGTCAGACTCTTCTCAGTGGTGCCCAGCGACAGGACAAGGGGCAATGGGCACAAACTGGAACACAGGAAGTTCCACCTGAACATGAGGAGGAACTTCTTTACTGTGAGGGTGACAGAGCACTGGAACAGGCTGCCCAGAGAGGTTGTGGAGTCTCCTTCTCTGGAGATATTCAAAACCCGCCTGGACGCATTCCTGTGCAACCTGCTCTAGGCTGACCTGCTTTAGCACGGGGGTTGGACTAGATGATCTCTAGAGGTCACTTCCAACCCCTACCATTCTATGATTCTATGATTCTATGATTCTATGACATATAAGTATATATACACATGTAGAAACAAACACTACACATTGCGCATCTTCATTCTTACCAAAAGTAGTATTTACATATGGGTAGAATTAATAAGAACACTGTTGATTTTAAAAATCCAATGCTTTTCATTCCCTTAACCTTTTTTTTTTCCCTTACTTCCACAGACAACAAAGCTGACATACAAAGGCAATCACATTAGTGTTTACAATGTAAGCTTGTTGTGTGGGCACCCAAAAATTCATTAATTGGTATTGTGAACTAAGCTTCTGGACATTATCACAGAAAACAATTGAATGTATCAGTGTATGTATAAATATGCATTTTTCCACACATAGTTTAAGTTAAAGAACAGGAAAGCATTTTGTGTTCAAACGTAGTTAAAATTACATGTTATAATGCCATAGCTCTATCCATTTCTACCTCTTACATGTGTACCTGAAATCCGTGGCAAGTGTTTTTAAACTCAGTGCAAAACTATTTGTATGTATAACTAAGTGCTGGTTACAGAATTATACTCCTTATTTTCTCTTTTTACAACTTTGAGTGTAACTCAGAAAGATAGCATTTTTATTTCACCCTCTTATTAGCTTTTTTTTTTCTTCCCCTAAAGCTAGTAATGTATAGGTTGTAAGTCTTTCCTTCTTTCAGACTAGGGTAAAAAGCAAAAGGGCAGTATATAAACTGAGATCGATTTTTCTCAGCATGAGCAATGAGTACCACGGCAGAGACTCTTAGAAAGTTGTGTCCTGTGTTGAGATGCCTTTCGGAAACATCAAGGTAATCTGTACCATTTCAGAGTACCCTGCAGGGAGGAATATCATAAAACCAGTGAAGTGCATCACATGACAGTTATTTGTACTGTAGAGAAACAGATTAATCCTAGATAACATGCTTTAGATGCACATGCCATAATACTAAGCCACATGTAGAGAACAATCAGACAAGGTCAAAGAGATTCCAATAAAGTGGAAATAGTGAAAGAGTTAGCAAGAAGTGAGTATTAAGCTAACTGCTGGCATCTGTTTGTTCCCTTATACTACAGCACCATTTTTGTCTCTGTTCATCTGGAGTTGGAGGAAAAAGCTTGAAACATCACTGTTAATCGTAGCCTAAAACTAGAGCAATGCAGATATAGTGTCAAGAGCAAATCTGTTATATCCTTGCACCTTATTATTTTTCCACAAAGTTACATTACCTTATTTTTATGTTTTCAAATTTGCATTAGGCATGGACTTACCAAAACTGCTGGAAAGGATTTTTTCATCTTCACCTTTCTGGACCAGTCTGAATCCTTCCTTGTGTGCCATAGGCATGGCTACATACCTTCTCCCATTCAGGTAGGAGCTGTATCCATTGCTGTTTGCTGTGTGGTAGTGTGATGAGTCAGTCAAAGCATAAATTGTTAGTCTATGAATATTTCTGTGAAGGGAATAAAATTGAAGCCCCACATGCATAATCTTTTGAGAGGAAGAGCCCAGAAAATACAGAGAAATATTTATCTCCATGTTGATATATTTCAAAAGATCTATGAAATAGAAGGTAAATGGAATCTTCCTTACCAAATTCGCTATGGTCGTTACTTTAATGGCACGGTGGTGTGTGTGGGGATAATGTAAAAAAAATTTGGACACTAATAAGCTCCCATATTTTAATTAAACTTACAGTCCCTGTACTAGATTTTTAACCACATCTATCAGCTTTACTCTGGTGATCAAGGTCCTGAAGAATAGCGATTTTAATTTTTCCAGGGTTTATGCAGTAGCATGAGCTAGGTGCTCTTCCCACAAGCTAAGGAAAGAAAAGAAGTTGGAGTATAAGTGTAAAAGAAGTTCAAAGAGTAAAAGCTGCTTCTGGCAGCAAGTCAAATCTTAGTTTATCAGGACTTTGGCACAGGCAGAGTCAGGAGCGAACAAGCACATGGCAGATTTGTTTTGCCTGACAGTAAATCAGAGTGTGATATACTCAAGTATTTATTTTTCCTAAGGCAAGGGAATGCCTTCATCAGATCTTGATTCATTCATGGTCTTTATCTGAAACATAAATATTAAGAAAATGTATTTTAAAGTTTTGGTATCATTTCAGAATATAATTTGCTCCACTGACAAATTTTCGTAAGTAATGTAACCACTTTCCCCATCTTTTTGATACTTTTTTTTGGTGGAGTACCTGTGATCCTACACACAAACCTTCTTCCAATTTTCTGAATTACACTTTGATTTCTTAAAGGTGTGTGTATTTATGTATTTTTTTCTAAATAGTTTGATTTATTTTCATTGAATTAAGGAATACAAGAAATGTTGAAAATTATCTAAAAATAATTTTCATATCTGAATAGACAAGGAAAAACTAAACATTTTTTTTTAGATCATGTCTTTATATTAAAAATCTCTAAGCATAAATATCAGAGGAATGCTACTCTGTGTTTTTTACTATTAATCCCTTTACCTGCAGTGTTCATACTTTCGATTTGTGTTTCACCAAACTAATTTTTTTAAATTACTTTCAGCATTCAACCCCACTTCCCCGAACCTCAAATTGAAAGCTTCAATCCATGGCAAAACAAGTTGCAATTACCTGCTAGGTAATCTGATCTCAACACTTACTAAAAAAAAGACTCCAAAACTGCTGAAATAATTGTGTAAGACTTTCCACAGAGAGCCTATGAAAACTTCTCAGAACCACTGTTCTGTGACTTAATTTCCTTCTTGCCTTATGAAGTATTTAAAAATGATTGTGAATTTGAAAGAAGAAAAGAAATAAAGTTGACAGAGCAAAGATGGCCTGCAGCCATCTATGATCTCATCACATGAATGAATTTAAGTATGATCAGGGATTTCTAAGGAAAGCCTCAATTCAGTAGTCCCCATTCTATACTGGGAAAATATTCTATTTGTCTAGGTAAAAGACATTACTTTCAAGAAATCTTTGACCTGAAACAAAGTGTGACAGAAGCAGCTAAATGGCTTTCTCCATAGCTGCTTTACAAGATGGTCTGGATCAGTAAATCAAAAACAAACCTGGAAGGACAATACAGGAAAGAGTTTTCTCATCAAAATTCTCATCATGATTTGTTTATCAATTACTCACGTAGTAAGCAGGGATCATATCATTGCTAAAGTCCAAAAAAGGAAACAGTCACTCCTTGGAACGGTCATAATCTGAAAATCAAGGAGGAGGAAACTGGATGTATTGGCAAACCTGGAAGCAGGACTCTAAACTCATAGGTTGTTATTCATTAGCAACAATAAGGCAGTCTTTAGCAGAGAATTACATGTGGAAAAAGTAGTTGGCGTAGAATTTCAGGACTAGAGGCAGGAATAAAAAGGATGCTAGTCCAAAGTAACTGAACAAAATGTGTGCAGAATTAGCAAATGGAAGATACTAAGTTGCATATATACATGCCCTGATTTTTTCATAGCTTTTTGGTAATCGGCTACCACTGGTCCGTGTCAAAGCCAGCTTACTGGACTAGATGGATCTCTAGGCTGACCCATTTGTGTAGCCTAACTTGAGGCTGAGGTTGATGATGTATATTTATTTCCAAGTGTCATGCCAGAATTTCTAACACATAACCTTTTAAATACTCATACATGAAAAATGTAACCATAACTGTTAACTCTCAATTTCTCTTAAGGAATATTTCTAAATAATAGCAACAGGCAGACTCGGGTTTGTCTTCTCCACTAGGCAATCAAGAAATACTAAAGGAACTGCTCTAGATGTACAAAAGAATTTGCATGTTGTAAAGATTGGAAATTTCACTGTAAAGATATTTTTTGAAGGGAAATCTACAATAGAGGGGAATACTCCATTTTAGAAAACGGTTATGAACAATTTTATTTTGACTTGTAAAGAGTGTGTTTGTCAGACAGTAGAAGGAGAGGCTAAGGCATGTAATTAGACAGGTTATTGGTCTCACAGAGAGTCATCCAGCACAAGCTCTTTTAGGGGACAGCCGTACAGTCATGTATAGGAAGAATTCCTGTCCAAAGTTAATAGGAGGTTAGAGTCCATCAGGGATTCAGAATAATCTTGTAGTAGGAAAGAGAAGCGACAGGAAGTCAAGTGTCTGTTGTTTGCTCACTAGGAAAGACCTAAGGGCAAGGAAGATCAATACGAGTTGAGAACTGGAGTTGAAAGGAGGATTTATGAATTATTTCTCAGACTCTTCTTCTCTGAAACGAGAGAGAGAAAGCAAGTGTCTATTTTTCTTGTCTCAAGGCTTTTTTTTTTTTTCCTTCTAGCAAATATCAAGCATGTAGGTAGACACTTTATCAATGCTTAAATTAAGAACTGGAGGAATTTTCAGAGGTATATTTTTACTAAGCTCTTTAATCTCCTGGCTTTTCTTTTTTTTCCCTAAACCAGCTCAAGGTCAAAAACCTAATCACATCTTCTTTTCTCCAGTCTAACTTAAACCTAGGAAATCTTTCAAGGACCATTAAACATAGAAATCCCCTACATTTTTTGTAATTATACAGATTTACCCAGTACAATAAAAAGAAACCTTGGTGAACTTCTTAAACATATCTTCAACACCTAAGTGCAATAGGTAGGCATCACATATGTATATATATATACACATGTATATATATTTATTTGTCTCTTGAGTGTGTGTGTGTACTTGTGTGTGTGTATTAAAACAGATAAAACATTTCTGATATCCTTTGAGTATTTGAGCTACCCTAGAGGTGTAAGTTGGTAATAAATTCAGCATATTTTTAAAACAAGTCAAGCACTTTAATTGAAAAAAAAAAGTATATTTTCAGTGAGTTTTAGATTTCCAGGCTGAGTTTATTTTACTCTACCTTTGGCGTCTAGATTTCCTCAGTAATCAGTAGAAATAGGCAGATACATACTCTATAAATGTCTGTTTTTCATTATTGTTTATAGAGGCAGCTTAGATTAATAGCTTAGAAAAAACACTTAAGTTTTATAGGTAATATTAGTTCTTTTGCAATTGCATTAATCTTGAAAATAGGATGACACAGTTTTGAAATATGACATCTTTATTTATAATATCAGTAGTGATATAGGCAATAAAATATTATCTATTATGAGTTACAAAATAATAGCTTTCCTTTATACATTGTTTTTTGTTTATGAATTATCTCTACAATTGTAAACTCTCATTTTATGTTATACACCACCTATAACTTGAAAACACATACCATTTGTAGTTTAAGGAAAAGAGAAGAGGAAGAAAAATAAATCTTATACAAAAGGAGAACTGTCAAAGAAAGGTGATGGAAAAGTCCTTCAAAAATATCTTCATTTATGAAACACTGAAGTCTTACAATGAGTTAAAAAGAAGATTATTTAACTGTAATGAATGTAATACATATGTAGTACTCTAGCAGTAGAAGAAACAACAGCAGAAATTAACGTTGAACATACATTTATTACCTTATAAAACAATAAGCAGGAGTGGAGTAAAATAATTATTATAGAAGAAAGTTTACTTACATTGTTAAGAGCAAGTAACTCCCCCAGTCCCACTAATAGAGGGATTCCTTACAGTTAGTTTTATACAGCTCAATGAAACTGCTGTCCTAAGCATGTTTTAAAGAAGGGCATGTCTTGCACTTATTTTATTGAATTGCACTATTTTTCAGTAGAACGATACTTCACACAGTTTTAATGTACAGCTTATTCTATTTTTTTACTTAAAATATTATTGCCATTTTCTTTACGTGTCATAAACATGCATCCTTATGTTTGTGCATTTATTTCCTTTATGAAAATTCACCATATAAGAAAATATTCTGACAGCTATATGGTAACATCCCAAACCAAATGTGAATCCAAGTTCTGCTCCCCTTGAAAGCCAAGTTTACCCCTATTTTCTTTTCATGGTTACATCTACTGTTTTGCCCATGCTCTAAGTGAAGGATTATCTGAAGCAATGTCTCTTTTGGGAAACACCTGTTGAAGCCGATGTGTCTGAAACAACCTGAAGGCACAATTCTTGTCTTTTGCCTCTAGTCCCTTCTGTCAATAGTGCTAAGTTGATGTTGCCTTATAAATGCGCTTTACTTGTGCTCCTCAAGTTGTTGTGTCCCAACTCACAGAATGTAGTAGGAAGAGTGAGATGACAAAAATTCAGTTAGTATGAAAAATTTTGTGAACAGGACCTAGGAAATTGGGAAACTGCATTTGGTTGATGCCTTTGTCTGATTTTGTTTGTTTGTTTTAAGCTGACTGAATTCTCCATGCATAAGAAACTCTTCTTGTTTCTTCAATCCATGGTGAGCAGGAGTATTTGTAATCTGGATTATTCATGATTGTGATAACGATAATTTAAAACCAAGAGATCAGAACAGAACAATTTTCGTCATTAGTACAACTGCTTCTCCGTATCAACCACCCCATTTTTAGTCTGCTGAATTCCTAATACAATCAAGGGCAGTTCGGTACCTATCTCCAAGTCAGGCCTGTAAGTATTAACAGCAAGAAACAGGTGAAAATAAATTACACAATAGGAATGTTTAATTGATATTTAGTTTTATCTATGTGTTAGCACACAAGCTATTGCTCCAATTAGAGCATTTTGCTGTATTTTCTCTCAGCCTCTGCTTTCTTTCTGTGGCTTATGTTTGTTTAGAGCTGTGGTGATACAAGAAGAAAGAAACCCAACAAAAATAAACCCTCCAAGATGAAAGTGGCATAACACTGTATATTTCTTCTTGAATATTATCTCGTGCTTTCAGATACTCATTTCAAGCATTTGATCTTAAAGCAATTTGATTGTCTGTGGCAGGTTAATGAATTATGAAAGATAACGTTCTTCATTCCATGTCCAACAAGCAATGATCTTGAGTTTCAGAGACCCTTATTTTGCTAGAGATTAAATTTTTTAATGATTCTATTTATTATATGTACAAACAAATATAATGTAGCAATTTTGTGCTACTGTGTATTAGGAGTAGCTGTATGGACAAAAGTATAATACAAACTCCATACTCCATACTCCAAACTGCCATACTCCACCAAGCCAGAATTTCTAATACATATGACTGTCATTAAAGAGATAATGGAATTATTTCCAAACAGTTTCTAACTAGAAATTCTTTTCAAACAACTGTAATCCATTTTGTAAAATCCTCTCTCTTAGAAAGTCTGTCTTTTGAATTAATATAATACAACTAGAATGTATTGAAACAAAAAAAAATGTAAAGACTCTTTTTCCAATCACTTTAAAACACTAGATAACAGAGTTTGCCATTTCCAAGGAGCAATTTTCAACAGTTAGAGACTTCCTCCTCTTTAGGGAAAAGAAGAAAAAAACAGAGACATATGAATCTTTAGGCTACTGTAAGATTTGCATTTGTCCTGGTAGTAGTAGACTTTGTATTCACACTGAAGTTTGGAGGTACTTCTGCAGCAGTATGAATTTCAGAACTAGAAGCTAACTCTGTCCAAAAGGTGTGTTTGACATAAAGCAGTTCCTGATTGAAAAGTCTGTGTATTAGTTTTAATTGCATTGTTTAGAGTACTTGCATCATAAAGCATTTGCTGCTGAGAAAAACCTGTTGGCTGCTGTCAGATTTTAACTTCTCTTCCCTGACTTTACAAATTACACTATTACATACCTTACTGTTGAATTTCATTATTCTATACATAGGCCTGGTGTCAGAGGCCTGAACTGTATGAAAAATGTCTCCCTGTTTTTCAGGATGCTAGGCAGTGTGAGGACACTGTGAGTGGCAATATGTGGTGAGGAGAGGGATGGAAGAGGAACAAGCTGGTAAGTCAGAAATGTTTATATTTGGCGTTGGTTTTGGGGTGGGTTGTTTCATTGTTTTTAAAGACATTTTGGTTTGCAAAAAGAAAAAGGCGGGGAGTGACAAGGAGGAGGAAACATCCTGATGCAGAGAAAATCTTGAAGTTTTAACAGTATACGTGTTACTATGTCTAAGAGCTTTGTGGCTGGCCAGTCACTCTTATCTAGGACACTCATTTTCAACTACGAAGTGCAAAAAGCTGACAAAAAAAAAAAAAAAAAGGTGTGGGGGTCTTTCTTTAATGGTGAGCTTGAATTGAAGAAGAAAGAGTTGTGAAAAGGTTTTCTGTGATCTGAGAGGTGGAAGAAAGTATATAAAAAGGATATGGATGTCCTCAGTGCTGCCTATATTTTGTAAACAACTGGAATAGTAGCAACTATTAAAAAACACTGAATTAATTGGTAAATAGAAGCTAACAGAGCAAAGAGAGATGAGGAACAGCGAAGTCAGCTAGAGAATGAGATTACTGTGAGAGTGTTGTGGGACCAGCTAGTGAAATAAGGCAAGAATAAAAAAATAAGATATTTTAAATGTGGCATAAACATAATCAGATACAACTAGATGTGTGCCTGCCTATCCAGTAAATCTTTAATATCGCAAAGAGTAAGTGCAGAAGACTGTGGTGGTGCAGACCCCGCCACCCCAAGGCATGCTGTGATGTCAGATCCAACCAACGTGCTACAAGTGCAACGGGCTGGGACAATTTGGCATTCTCTGATCCTGCCTGCCAATGCGGTGAGTTGAGTGGCATGAAACAATGTGGTATTCTCCTGTCCTGGGACAAGCACAGTGAGTTCAGATGAGTAGGTGCTCCCTAACCGTACCTGGAACTCCTGTTGTGTGTGAAACGAACCCACAGCTCCTCCTGCCTGGATCGTAGCCCACTCGATCTCTCAAGAGGTACCAAGACTACCTGACAAGAATTATGACCACAATGAAAAAAAGTACTGAACAAAGTTAATCACCTTGCCATCCTATAAATAGTGGTCCAAAGTGAGGCCCTTTGAGTTCTCTGGGACCACAGCGCGCTGTGACTGTGCATCCTCCCCAAGCTGGGACACCTCTCAGGGAAGATTTTCATGACATTTTGATGTGATTCAGATCATCTGCTGACAGAAGCTGACAAATAAAAGAAGTAATTCACTATACTTAGATTTTGCGAGGTTTTCAAAGACCATTGGGTACCAAAATTCACTATAATCTGCAGAGAAAGAAACATCTTAATCACAGGTTAATCTCTATGTATCTTTGTGTGTATCTGTGTGATTTAATTCAGGAAATTTTATTGACTCTTTAATTTGCTGTATTAATAGATGATTGCCGATTACTAAGTATTGATAGAAAATCATATAATCTAATTTTATAATGTTTTATAGTGTTAGTGTATCTTAAATTGTTGTTACATGTTGTTGTTATCTCAAAGTTATATAGCACCCATAATTATACGTTAAATCACTTTCACTGAAATCCCAATACCACACTCCTTTAGTCATAAACCATTGACCAAGTCTGGGACTATGAGTGGATTCAGCCACACCTAGATTCCTCTTTGAGAAGGAGTTTAGAAAGCAAGAGGGTCCTTTGTGAACCTCCCTCAATGGGGGGGCATTCCTTATACATTTCCCTAATCCTTGCACACATCACTCCAACACAATTCTGACTCAATTTCCCCACCTGATCTCTGTATAAATCACTCTCCCCTGTCACTGAGTAAATCATGCCTAAGCATTACTCTGAGTCAATTTTCTTTGCATATTCTCTTCACATGGTAAGTAATAGAGTGAACCTTGCCATTGAATTTTGTAATATCACACTTTTTTTACAAATTCCTATTAAAATCACTTCTCCTGATATCTTTGACAGAGATTCTTTAAGAGACTTCTAAGATCTTAGTCAATCTCCTCCATGACAAAGACTGCAAGAAAAGCAGGAAAGCCTGCTGCACCAATAGTTTTGTTGTCAGAGTAGAAGTCCAAAAACCAGCTATGATTTAGGAATTGAACCTTAGCCTCCTAATCCCCTTTCTTGTTTATGTTTTCTTCTTTTACCAGAATTTGTTTGTGAGTAGGGAGAATTAGTTCTACCCGTACAAGAAATTTCAGATTAATTTTCCCATGGTGCGGAGGATCTACACTGCCTTTTATTAGTTACTCCTTAAATTTGACCCTGACCTACATTCCTGCAAAACAAGTCTTGCTAGAAGTTTACGTATAAATATCTATATATATTATGGTATCAATTTCTTCTGTATTTCTTGCTGAAAAATACAGTAGCTGGCCAGAAAGTATAGCAAAAGGAAAATAACTTTCAAATTTTGTGTGATATTGAACACAGCAAAGTTATTCTAGCATTTTCAAATTATCCATTACATTCTGGATGCAAATGCATGCATGTAGCTCTTTTCAATTTCACTGGAGCCTGACTCATTTAAGAAATGAGTATTATTCTGTGTACCAAATTTAGAGGCATTGGTGTAATGAATTGAATACTAAACATGCATTGAATCCTGGGAATTTCTGCATGCCAACTGCCTGTAAAAATACTTTTTGTATATCTGAAGATGGAAGATAAATTTTTAAATGAAGAAAATTATCTTCTGTCTAAACGCCCTACTCTTACAAAAGGATTAGTAGAATATCTCAAATAATGTAGTAAACTGTATATGAATCCTGGTATTTATACCCAGCAAACCCTTCCTATGTTATTGAATCTGCATAGTTTGGGCTGCTTCCATTTATCTGCTTTCCTGCACTGCCACTAGCTCACTTACTGATAGACTTTTGTCCCAAGTCCGTTATCCTGTTCATATTCCTCTTTATAACACACCACTTTCAGAGGCAGCTATCTGCCAGCATTGCTCATATTCAGTCTGCACAGCACTTTGGCTCACCATCAGCTGCAGATTAGATCCCGTGTGATTGCTCATCTTTTCAGCTAAATGTAGATACTTACCATTCAGTTGTTCTTAGCAAAAGTTTGACTTTACTGAAGATTTGCAACTTTTCTGTGTTGCTTTTGTGTTATAAGTTTGTTGTTTTGTTGGGATTTTTTTTCCTCAGAGTTGTTACTCAAAGACTACTGGAGTTTTTGGACTTTTGATGAGTTCACACAAATTCAGTTTCAATATTCTGAGTTAGCACTTGGATTGTCATAATTTCACTCCAATCTGAAATGTTTGATGTTGCTCTAAACTATCCACCTGTAGGAATTATAGCAGCCCAGTTGGATGATTCTTCCTGGTGATGCAAATTATAATCATTCATTTTTATGTAAAGATAGGAGAAGATAAGTTTTTAAGTTGAATGGAACTATTCTTATTTATTTCAAAAAATAACACCCAAATTTTATTCATGAATTTTTTTCTTTTTTAATATTGTATCATTTGCTTCTTTGAGACACCTGCATACCCATGCATATCCATGCTCACATTCACTGTTTTTCCTCTTTAGTGCATCACATAAAGCTGCATTCTGATCAAAAGTTTTTAATTTGTATTAAGAAAGATTTTGTTTGCCTGTTTGTTTGATTTACTTTGGATGAATGCATGTTTTGAGAGGTCATATCTGTACTTTTGAAGTAATAAATGCTGAAGGATAGAAACATATAGGACAATTAAACTTACAACACAATATGCCATTAAAAGAACGTGGTTTTATGAGGGCTTCTTTGGCAATTAATGTGATTTAAACATGGAGACAGTTCCATATTTCCTTCTGGCATCTTGCTGACAGTTCTCAATTCTAAACACAGAAAAGTTTCTACAGATATACAGTATATACAGATATAATCATAAGAATGATTACTATCAGCATCTTGTAGAACACCACTACCTGAAGGACAATGAATTTCTATGTTAAAAGCAGACCCCTATTGACATGTTCAGCAACGACCTAGTCCCAAAGTATTTGACATCAGAACTGACTGAGTGTCTCAAAGCAAGGGGAGACCAGAAGATTTGAAGAGGAAGGGAAGGAAATTAATCCTGATGCAAAATGGGTAAAAAAGGCCCTAGCACTAAGACTTGTTCATCTGCCAGTACCACATAAATAAGGCTTATCTCATCCGGTTAATAAGATTATCAAGATTGTTTTGATGATACTTAATTTTCATTGATTCCAGTATGAAATAGGTGCAATAGGCATAACTTTGCATTTCTAGCACCACCAATGTCCATTTTTATTTATTTATTTTTTAAACACAGTTGAAGTTCTGGTGCTTGTCTTCCACCCAAATTCATTGGAAGATGAAACAATTGCAAGGTGTAAGATGACTGACAAATTATAAACAAATGCAACAGTCTACATCAACCATATCCAATTCAATATCAAATTGGTTGAACAACAGGTTGATGGTGCACATTTCAAATGTGTAGTCTCTTGTGTTTCTTTTCAATTAGTGCTGGTTTTAGACTTAGGATGAAGTAGATGACTTGTTGCATTCTTTTGTCTGATCCTATTGTAGAATTACAATGAAATAAATCAGCAGTATTAACAAGAGCTAATCCTACTATTTGAGCTCTGCAATGACATATTTTTGTCTAGCAGCTTAGTATTCATATGCTTTTGATCTTGCTTTATAGCTACAGCAATTGAATAGCAGCTAGAGAGAATCAATCCATGGTCTTAAGAAGAAAACCTGTTAGGGAAACAAAAGACAGTAGGGAAGCTGAAGAGTAGGGTGCGCACAATGGAAGTTAATACACTTAAATGGCTTTAAAACATGATAGTGGTTGCATTATGCAATGTAAATAGAACAGAGAATCTCTACCTAATTGTCTTGAAACCCAGATAGAAAACTGGTTTATTTAACTTCTGCCAGCAAAGACTAGAATAGCAGAGTTCATGACTGTTTCTGAAATATTTTGACTAGCATGGTGAACTTTAGCCTGGACCCATCTATGTGAGAACAAAAAGTATGATCTAATAGTACATCACTTTTTTCTGAGTTTAATTGTTGGTAATTTTTCATTTCCTTGTTCTTTTGGATTTCTAATATATTAATCACAGCAAGTCTGATAATCTTCCTGTATATTTTTGCCACAGATTGCCAAATTCCAAAATACATGACAATACAAATCCGATACATGACAATATAGATTCCCTTAAAAAATAATATGAATGGATGCCTAAGTTCTTTGCAATTTTTTAGCCCTCTTCCCACTGCCTCAAGAAAAAAAGGAGACGCACTTCAAAATTATGAAGAGCTTTCTTGTTTGATCTATTGTTGTACTAACAGATATGGAAAAATGCATTTCCATCAATCATACTTGTTCGAAAATCTTCATGAAAATCCTGTTAGTTTACACTGAAACATTTCCAAAAGAGAAACCCATCTCACATTCTTCTCCACTTCAAAATAGAAAAAAAATCACTGCATTAATTAATACCCCAAAAGATGCTAGTTTTTAAATTAAATTATCCTGACACTGCAGCCAACTTCAGTGGTCTTGGTAGAATAGATACATTTACTCCAGTTTAAAGTGCAAAAGAATCTGACTCTATATTCATTGCTCATAAAACTTTCCCTTTTATAAAGATAAAAATTTCCCATGTATAAAAATGTGAAACTACTGAAAAGCATTTTCAAATTGGGCTTAAATATCAGTAAACATCTATTTTATATCCATATTTGATTGACTTATAAAAGTACACAATACTAAGCAATGAAAAAATAGCTGTGCTTCACTAGAGAAAAAAAAAATCTTTTTTGGTAACTACCAAAGGCTTTCTAGCAATGCTTGATAACGTTAATATCTCCTAATGAAAATTGATTTTGTTTATGTACAGTCATAATGGATATGGCCACATAATTACTATGTGCTGACTGCTAGTTATTAATTAATTATTATATTTTCTTCTATAATTTATTTACCAGAAAAATTCAAGTCTGAGGCAGCATCTGTTTTCCAGTGAAGTCCTGCTTTGACTTAATTTTACAGCTGAGCAGGAAGGCGAACAAAGAGCTTGAGTAACTTGGCCAAGGTCACCGAAACTGCGATCAGCCTTGATTAGAGCCAAGTGCAAATTATTTTTCAGTCTCATGTTCTAGTCACTGAAGCTGATGTGGTTTTAGTTTTCAACAGCTGTCGCTGAAGTTAGCAAAAGAGGACACAATCTTGGATCACATTGACCCCTTTCTATGCATGGCAACAAGGCAGGCAAAAGTTCTCAGAAGCTTTCCTTAGACTTCTCTGAAAATTTTAGTGTAAAAGAAGCAGTCTGAATGTAAAGAGAACTCCAAATTTTCACTGACTTTTTTTCTTTTTAACTGTGTATAAAGAGGCTTGGGATACAGTAATGCCTCCAGCAGAGTTGCCACGGTAGACTAAAATCAATCAGGTGGCTGCAGCTTTAGAGTTGGTACCATCCTCTCTGCTTCTATGATAGATGTCCCTGCCATTAATGCAGACATAGCTCCTCTACTACTGGATCAGTTCCTGAAGCAGCAGAATTTTCAGCCAGGTATATTAAAATAAAGGAAAATTATTTGTTTTGCCTTGATATATTGGGCTGAAGATCATAGAGGTTTAGCAACCTATCTAAGAGCTGACCAAATGTCCTAGGTATGAATCCTAATTTGGAAGATTGCCTGTGTGGTTTAAGTGAATACTGCAAGCAGACACCTCTTGACTTACCTTGTCAATCAAACATTTGTCAGACTCTTTCTGTGCAGAATACTGTCCAAGTGGCATTTGTGTTTGTTCATGGAAGTTGGAGTACACAGGCCGCTCTGTTCCCCTACCCTGCTCCTGCAAAGGGGCAGATATGCTGGCTGCACAGGCTCCAATGGGACAGATTGTGTTGAATTACTTACAGTACATTATTTAAACATATATAAACATATTTAAACATATATAAAAAGTTAGGGTTTTGACATATTTAAAGCTGGGCTGGCTGTTAAACAGACAACAGACTCTCTTTGTTAACTCCCTCCCTCCCCAAAGGAGGGGGGAGAGAAAACGGAAAAGAGACCTACGGGTTGGAAAAGTTAAAAAAGCTTTAATCTAACTACAATAATAATGTATAATAATAATAGGAAAAATAATAATGAAATACACACAAATATATACAAAACCATTAGGATTAGAACCCAGGACTTCAAGCAAGCTAACTTTGCCCTCTTCAAAGACGTACTGGGAGGAATCCCTTGGGTTAGCGCTCTAGAAGGCAGGGGGGCCAAAGAGAGCTGGTTAGTATTCAAGAACCGCTTCCTCCAAGCTCAGGATCAATGCATCCCGATGAGGAAGAAGTCGAACAAAGGAGGCAGGAGACCTCCGTGGATGAACAAGGAGGTTGCAAAAAAACTCAAAGGGAAAAAGGAAGGTTACAGGATGTGGAAAAAAGGACTAGCTACTTGGGAGGAATATAGGACTGTTGTCAGAACATGCAGGGATGCAACACGGAAGGCTAAGGCCCG
>VZSC01007043.1:0-31043 GCA_013398225.1 Steatornis caripensis | reverse complement strand
GTAATAAATATCAACAGTTCAGGAACAACTGAACAAATATATATTTCTCTAAAATAGCTTCTTAGCTGAGATCAGGGCCTATATGCGAAGTTGCAACTCAGTCAAAACTTAAACATAGGTGGGTAAATAAAATAAGGGAAGAATAACAGTAGAAGTTATAGTCAGCTGCAGAATTACTAACTGGGAATTTATTAGATTATGTATTTTAATAAGAAAATATTAATTTAGTAATCAAAGGTGTTAAAATTAATTACTGACTTTGACAGTTTTATTGCCAGTGGGTTTACCATGAAATTGTTGTACACTAAAAATATGATTCTTGAAGATACTTGGAAAGTCTTCTGTATGTATTTGGGAAGTCCTTAAATCTCCTTAACTGGGTCAGCTGAATCACACAGGGAATAGATTTAAACCCAGAGACAGTGGCAACAATTGCAACTTATGTGGCTTCTATTTCCCCTTAAATGAGATTCAAATGATTCTGGTAATGCTTGCCTGTAGGTTGCATGGCAACTACCAGACTACTCAGAGACCGCCCCGCTGGGAAGCCCAGTAGATGCTATGAGTGTCTCCTGGCCACTTGGCGTAGATTTCTCCATATTGACATGTTCCTGGTCTCCAGCACTGGCCTCTTGCCCTTACTGCTCGAACCGAGCAGGCACCCGGCTACTCCTCAGCTCTCCTTTATCACTCTGCAAATCTTTGGAATATCATACTACTAACCTGTGATTTTTATTAATTAATTCATAATAATTCTATTAAAACATTTAATTAAGTCACTCCCCACCCACCCAGCCAGCTTTTAACAATTTTATAGCTTTTATATTTTCCTTGTGCAACCGTGTCCCAAAATACTAATTACATGCTTCACATTTAGCATGTCTGTGAAATGGGGATAAACGTAAAGTGAAAAAAAATTAAATTACGGTGTACAGAGTCGAAAAGAAAATATCATTATGTACCACCTTTGTATTCTCCTGCTTCAAAATATAAATTGTAGTTTTGTGTGTCAGGGTGCAGGTGCCCAGCCGGGGCTGCAGGGGCAGCCCCTGTGAGGAGCGGCCGGGGCTGCGCCGGTTCCAGCCGGCTNTGTATACTTTCTGTACTGGAATTGTGTAGATTTGAGTGAGATTTAATTTATACCCGTGCCGTAACTTGTGGAAGTGCTACTCAGCCAATTATCAGTTTAGATGCTCCAGAACTTCCCTCTAATTGATTATTGGGTTAAAAAAGATGCTAATAAAATCTGTGGACTTTGTAAGGAGGCCACCATGTTGAAAAGCAATAGAAAAGTATAAAACCTAGGCAGAGTCACAGGCAGGCAAAAATCAGCAGCTAATCATTTGGTCTGTAATTAGTTCGGTTGTCTAAAGGCTACAGGAGCTAATGGCGTAAGTTTAGTTCTGACTCCTGTGGCTGTTCGCTCTCTCTTTGATGGAGAAAGGAGATAAGAAGTAGTGATCATTATTCTCCTTCTTCCCCTTTTCAACATTGCTGCACGTCATTTGAGCCCAGACGGCAACAACGAACCACATGGCCGCTCACTGCCCACCACCACCACTTGGGCAGGAAGGAGAATCAGCAGAGAAAGGGCAGCCCTCCTGGGTTGAGATAAGGACAGTTTAATGCAACAGCACAGAGAGAGAGAGAAGAGAACGATAACAATAACAGCTATAATACTGACAAGAGGGAATACAAACGAGTGATGTGCAGCACAATCGCTCACTACTCGGAACGGGAACCGGAGCCGCCCTGCGCCCTTCCCAGCCTCGCTTCCCGTGCCTTGCCCGGCCAGCCCCCCAGTTATGGACTGGGCGTGACATCAGTGGTATGGAATACCTGCTTGGCTACTTTGGGTCAGCTATCCCCCTCCCAGCTTTCTTGTGAAAATTAACTCTATCATAGCCAAACCCAGGACACCTCCTTAAATACGTTGTGGCAGAGGCCCACCCGTTGTCTCTAAATGGCCTGGCCTCAGCCTGAGCCGGGGCCACCTTGGAGGTGGGGGAGCTTTGAGCAGCTTCTGACAGGGGCCACCACCTGTGCAGCCCCTTCCCCTGTTGCCAAAGCCCCGCCATAGAGACCCAACACAACCTGGAAACAAAAGGAGGGAGGAAGACAAATTCAGATTTTGTGAAAATGGTAGGTTTAATTTTTTTTTCGTAATAAGTGGCATGATATTTTCTCTGAAATCACATTCTTTGAAGAACAGATTTCTCCCCTCCGTCTTCTCAAGTCTCTTTAAATGGAAGTAGGATAGAGTAAATCTGTCTTAGTCTACCACTAGAATAAGCCAACTGCTATAAATCAAGGGATTCCAAAGCTCCGGTAATGAGCTTAGCCTATCTAGAATTTGGATGTCTTAAAGGACAGCATATTCACTATTAATCTATGAATGAAATCTCTGCATTACTTCCTCACTTGCTTTGTTCACTTTGATGACCCATCATCAACTGAGGACTCAAGAATTTTTCCAGAACTAGTACGGTGCTAAAGTAGTAAAGTTATAGTTTTACAGTTTTTTAACTTTCCACTCAGAAAACTGAATTAAATCCAAATTTACAGGGTTCATTTCTTTCCACACAGTGTTATAATGATCACACTCCTTGAATAACGGATATTTTATTGTCATTTTAAATGAAAGGGGAATTTTTCACTGTTTTAATTAATTACATTGCTATAGCAGAAACATGGTTTACAATTCTTTTACTCCCATCAGCTTAATAGAATATTAAATAGTTATTGACTTTGGAAGAGGTGAACTATCATGATTTATTGAGTGGAGAGGTAAATATTCAGCAAGCAGCTCCAATTAAGCTTCTGCTTGTTTTCCTCATTTACAGGAAATGTAGACGGTAAAAAAAGGCTTATGAAATGTGATAATAACTACATCATTAGTACCCAATTATGAACTGATCTAAAGAGGATCTGAAGAACTGTAGTTTATAAGTCAACACAACAAAGCTGACTTCCAATAAAAATAACAATAACAAAGCACAAAGTATTTTTTGCAATCTTTAATATCTCTGATTGATTGTATCATTTTAATTTCTGCTGGACCTAAAGAACCTAAGGGAAATGGTAAGAAGATGCACAGACTCTCCTCTTACAACATTAAACTGCTGTTTAATGTTATTCAGGTGAAGCAATAAATTATTGCAAAGTTGACAACTTGGCAGTTTTGTTGGGTGTCATTTTTCTATCACCTCTAATTCATTAAATGGGAAACTGCCAACATCTGTTTATTTTACAGCTCCGAGAAATTACTTTGAGTATTAACTGCAGCGTAGTGGTATTCTAATCTTCAGGCAATTCAATATACAGAAATAATATACTGCACTGTATTTTCCTCCTCAGTGTGTATATATTCAGAAGTGTGCTGTTGGAGAGTTCGGATGTGAAAGATATGATTCATTTTCCTCAGGAGAAACTGTTAAAAAGAATTTTACTAATTTAAACTGAAATTTTATTGCAACCACCACCATTTCTGATAACAAAGCATGACCTGTCAATGCATCTACAGAACTAATGTTGTGTGATTTGTCCTGAAACAGACTGATTCAAGTCTTGCCATAAGTCATTTCATAACTATCAGCTTAATGAAAAGATGAGTGTAAAGGAAACAATGTTTGTTATTTACAAGAAGTTTGTAACTTTTTTTTGTGCTTATCATGTTGTTCCAGGCATGCAGAATGTAATTTAATCCATACTGGGGGAAAAAGAAAAAAAAGGTAAAAAATGGGACTCATGGGGAATAGTATTGTCTATACTGGACGGAAGGTATGCCCCAATTTATGTCCTGATCCTCCAAACTGTGAAAGGTACTAGACACCACCTGTGCACCTTTTTACTTTCTTACTTCTATTTAGAAAGAACCAGAAGGGAAGTCAGTAATCTGATTTTTAGAGTGTTTTGTTGAAGATGTAGTTAAAAGACCTGCCCTTCCCTAAAGATGTGTTTTTCTTCTTCTGGGAATGTTTTCTACTCCCAGTTGCATACAAAGTTCTAGGCCAGTGCGTGTTTTTTTGTCTTTGACACAGGGGAAAAAGAGAAAAAAGAAAAAAAGTCCCTCAATGATGAATGTTGATAATTTTTTCTGCTCTGGCTACTGTACACACATGAGTCTCCTGTCCATGGGAGTTATCCACACAGACGATACGGTGAAAATCTTTCTGAAACAGAAACTGCTCAGACGACATTAGCTGTAGCTGCTTGAATACTCCACAGGAGTAATTAAACTTTAGCACCAGCCTGGTCTGCCTTCCCTGAACCTGGCATTCTGAGCAACTGCAGAAGAAATGAATTTATTTAGATAAATAAGGAGGATATTTATTTATATAAATACAAGGGGAAATAACTCCGCTTGTATGCTTTACTGCAGTGTTCATCCACTGTCAAAGATTAAGATGAATTGTCTGTCCCTCTGTAACATCTGTGTACTCAGGCTTTATTGAAAGAAATGTGTGAGTGTAGGTAAGAAGGCAGACTCTTCTGCTGATCTATCACTATGGTTTTAAGATATGACAGACACATCTCCTCTGTTAGTTAGTATTATGGGATGTGAAGGGACAGCCAGGCATTTAATATTTGCAATTTTCACATGATTTAATAAGTAACACCTTCTGCCTCTAGGTTAAGTACAAAGCATCATTAAGTGGTGGAAGTGAGCAGTAAGCATTTCGCTGGAATTCTGCAAAATCTAGTATGATGTAAAGGAAATTGTCTGTACTCCCCCTTAAGTCACAGAAAACAGAACTATTTGCATAGAAATTTCACTGCTGCAGCTTTTGCGTAATGAAAAAAATGCACCCATTCAAGGCTTATTCAAAATGTAAAGTATAGATGCCTAAAGAAGCAGGCTCTATATGTAATTATATATATCTGATATGATATTTTATCTTTGGTAGTACCAGAAGATTTTATACCTCTAATTTTACTGTGATTTTTGAGACTCTTGACTCATAGTTTTTTGATTTTTTTTTTTTGAAAATCCATGTGTTCCTTTTCAGAATTGAGATAGTGCCTGTGCTTACAGTCTTAGCATGGTGGTCTCTTTTCCATCTCCTGAATTATAAGACCTGCTTCAGTAACACTCATGCATTTATTAATCAATGTTCTTTTGTAATGTGTCTTAGTTTAGCATGATTGAAAATACGATACTATTAAATTATAAGACATAAGAAAATAACAAGCACAAAACAGTGTTAGCTGCTGTTAAATCCATTGTAGACTTCATGAGAAAGTTGCAAGAACGCAGATTGAACAGGACAAATATTGAGGGAGATTACACGATAAAAGGAAAAAAACCACTATTTAATCTCTTTACCTTGGATCAGATTGTTTTCAAGGCTTTTTTTCCTGAAAATGACTTTGAATTTTATATTGTTATATTAATATTTTGCTAAATATGTTTCCTGTCATTGTTATAAACAACATGTGAGAGGGCCAGTTTCAGCTGTTTATCAATATTCTGCTGACTAAGACAAAATCAAGAAGTGAAACTGCATGATTAAGTACCATCATGGGTATAAAAGTACAAAACTATTAGATGCATACATATTAGATACTAAAGATACATGACTAGATTTGGAAATTTGGCTGTCTCCTTCAAAATTGAGTGGACATATTTTCTGAAGATGTCATCACTATGCATTAATAGACAGACTGGATATTTTAAGAACTAGTCCTTCACAAGGTGCTAAGAATTGGCAGGTGTTATGCTTTCCACGGAAAGCTATTGAGACTCCTGGTGCTCTTTTAATCATACCTTTACGTGTTCCTACATGCAGAACAGATACTGCCTTTTTTGCTTATCCTTTTCTTTTTCTGGGGAAGGCTGGGAATTATTTTAAGGAAAAAAAAGTGTTTATTAGAATTTGTGGTGCTACATATACTGTTCAAAAAATCTCTGGCTTGGTTGGCATACCTTTCTGCCTTCAGTCTTATAGTATCTGAGATTCTTTATTGCAGCTGCTGTATCAGGATAGCGTCCACTCTAAAAACATAAGTATAAAGGGTGGCAAATTCTGATTGCTGCATCTTCCAGCATCCTGCAAGCATTGTTCTTCAAACCTTTCTTTTTTAAGACTCTAGGTTGGTTCTTCAGTTTTACATCTTCAAAATCTTTTATGGTATTTTTTGATTCCTTTGTTGGTGGGTTTGTTTGGGGTTTTTTTGTTGTTCTCTGAGAAATACTCTCTCCTGTGTTTCATTTCTTGCGTAATCTCTAATACTTGCTGTCATTTCTACCATACAGCTTCCTGGTTTGCTTCCCAAGCCTTAGTTACTGAAAACTTGTTACAGCTATTACAAGTTCTGGAGATTTTCAGGGATGCTGTTGGAAATCAAGCTATCATCTGAAAGTCTTCCTTTTTACTGATGCTTGCTACTGACAGGTACAGATGCACTTCTGTTTCAGATCCTGAGCAGTTTTCTTCTGTATTTCCAGAGATCTTCAGCTTCAGCTTGACATTTTAGCTGTCCAGTTCTTCCATGCAAAGTATTTTGATAGTTTTTTCCTGGTACATGTGTTCCTTAGAAAATACCATCTGAAGCCAGTAAGTCTGCCACTAGTCTGTTTTATTTAGCGCTCAAGTTCCGATGGCGTAAGATCAGCCTTTTCCTTCTACAACTGTTTTCAAATAGCTAGTGACAAATTCATGTGTTAGGTAATTGTTGTCATTAATACTCCCCTCTGTAACTTTCATATTTTCCTCTTTTTTCCTTAAAAAAATCTAAGGAACTGTGCTTCGTCTGTCCTCACATAGTTCAGCCACTTGCTAGTCTTCTGACTGGGAAGAAAGAAAAGTTTTGTTCAGTATTCAGTCTTCATCCTTCTTCAATTCTGTTTTGTTATTACCCAGCCCAGCAGTAATTCTCCGGTTCTAAGGCTGGGAGTCTCAGTGCTATTGTGGAAGGAAAAGTAGCTGCATCTCTTTAGTGCAGATTGTGCTTCTGACTGCATGTTTTGTACCTAAGAGTTTAGTTAAGTGAGTAACTATTAAATAGTCAGACAAATCCTGAGGCAGTGTTTGGTGAGAGAACCTGCTGCTTTTTAAAAGAGGTTGAAAACCTAAGGGATGTAGAAACCCTAATTAAAGCTCGGGAGAATTTTGGAGTCAGGGAGGCACAGAGCAGCAATAAAAGACTGCTGTAAAGTTTGTGGTCTTAAAGTCTAACATTAGCTATATCATGCTGAAGTGGAGAATGAGAAATGAGAATGAGAAATGTCAATGTCTAATTTTAACAATGTCTGATTCTCAGGAGAGAACTGAAGAAGATGACAATGAGGCACCTAAGAAATCTTTCTTGTGTGGCACTGACCATTCATTTTTGTTATTTTGACTAATAAATTACAAATCTTAAGCTTTGTAACTCTTCAGAGAACTTACCTGCTTAGAAGAGATGCTGAATCAATTTGTGAAACAGTTTTTAAAGTAACATAGTGTCAAGAATAAGCACATAAATCAATTTCTCTGAAGCAGTATTCAGGATATGAATCAGCTAATAGGATGTAAAAGCCATCATCATATTCACCTCTAAATAGCCTTTAAGGAAAGATGTCCAAACTAGAATTCTTGTTACAGAAGAAACTGAAAGTAGAGATATCTCTAGTAAATTGGCATGGACTAGATAATCTCTATTTTTCTCTCACTGTTTAGTGAAATAATAGTGATAGGTAACTGTCGAACAGTGGTAGGCAGACATCACGTGTTTCTTACTACTATGTACCTATCAGGTTGCTTTCTATGTTACTGTTACGTAAATCACAGGAGATTTTTCATCTGAATGAAATTAAATGCTAGCCCTCACATTTCTTCTCAAGTTAAACTTTTCTTTTATACAATCCATATTAACTTATAAGCATAATATTTCTCAAATAGAAAACATCTTCTGTCTTTCCAGTTGATTGTGACATGGTAATGAGACTGTCATGCATTCAAAGTCTGCTTTTTAAATTAAATAGCAAGTGTCATACTGAGATGCTAAAATGAGAATCTTATAATAATTGAGCTTTTAATTTACTTAAAGCAAACAGCAGGAGCGACGGTCAACAACTAGATCATTAGAAAGTTTATCTTGCCGCTTTATGTATCTGACTAGTGTTTTTACAGCTTTGGCAGAATTTGCTCTGCCCTGAACTGACTAGCTTATTGACTTTTGTCATCTCCTTCCTCTATGCTCAGTCTTTTCACTATAGCTTCATGCTTGCTTTTTTCATGCTGCTTTTTCCCCTTTTTTCCCCCTCCTTCTTACTTACTTCCTCCCATTGCAATTTTTAAGGTTGTGACAAAGTTTATGAAAAAGTAATGTCATAAAGTCACAAGAAAATAGGTTCTTAGATGTGCCTAAATACCTGCAGTCAGGTAACATGTCTCTGACAAGCTTTTCCAAAAGGCATCATGAATAGGCTCCTTAAAAATATTTTGGAAGCTGAAATTGTGAACTCACTGATAGGTTAGTCTTTTAGACTCATGTTAGTGACTCTTTTTCCCTCTTGCCTCCTTTCTAATCTCCTGCATTGAGATGTCAGGTCATTAAGGGAAAATAGTAATAAAAATTACAAAGATAAATTTGACTTTAGAGGTTTACTAGAGTGAAATTTTACCAAGAAAAATAAAACCACCTGTGAGTGAAAGCATTATGTGTAATGATCAATATCTAATTACAACATAATTACAGTTTTCAAATGAATGTAGACAATTTTAACCTAAAATACAATCAGAGAAGTAGATGTGGAGATTTTTTTAACATGTCCCAGTATAGTCATTACTTTACTATTACTTTTCATGTAAATGGAACTGGCTCTGTGCCCCAGTTACATGACAGACATATGTTTGTAATATTATAGTAGCAGTTGCTACCAGAGGTAGTATTTTAATCTATTTGCGTTTGCATTTTCAAACTATTTCCTCCACGTCTGCAATCATTATGCTTGACGTAATTTGTAGCATTATCTACATTTTAGAGCCTGTTACTTTAAAAGCAGTGAGCTCTGGTCTGGTGACAACATGGCCAACTTGTTTTAAAGAGAAAGACATGTAACATAGGCTGCTGTCTCTATTCCCTTAGTTAGAATGTAAGCACTGTGTTATAGATAACCTGTGACTGGGGATGGCAAATGATTTTCTACGTTATTTGTGCTTCCTGATCCAGTGTATTAATTAGAAGCCCTTAGGGAATTTTTAACTCCATTTCCTTAGAGTTTTTAGTTCCATTGTCTAGATTTTACATAATTACAAGAGAGGTTATGCACTTCATAAGCTGCATGGCTTGGACAGCAACTAGATGTAGCTTCTCCTCTTTACTGCAGTAAGAAAACATAGAAGAAGAAGACATTCACTGAAAAGCAGGTCAATCATTACACATATAAACACACAAAACTTTTTTTCCTTACCACATGAATGTTCACATGCTTGCATATTTCATCTCTTGCAGGTTACTTCTCCTGAAGTGTTTTCTGTTTGCTATTAAGAAGTACACAAAAAGGTTTATTCATTATCACCTACTTAACCTTTTTGCATTTTATATCAAGGGCTAATGTGGAATTTTCCAGTTTCTACATCCTATGGCTCTCACCATATAGCTGGGTGAAAACTGGAAGTAGTTTTTTTCTTTTTGAGAGGGGGCAGGGGGGAGCTTGAATAACAGCATATGAACATGAACGCCATTATTCTGTAGTTTTATACACCCGTACATATTTGAATTCTGAATTAAAAGCAAAATGTTGAGTACCACTTTGCAGGAGGAATAGAATGGCATTGATCTGATCATACTGTCACACTAGGAATAACAACATTACATACATTAAAACAATGTTTATGTGAAAAAGCACAAGACACTGGCTTCCTAAATACTGGGTTAATTACAGTGAAGTTGACTTTTTTGCCCAGATACGATGGAGCTGTTTAAGCCCAACCAATGCTGTGATCCTTTCAGGCGTGCTTTCACTCCGCTGCCTGATTGACTGCTTGCAGAAGCAAGAAGCCCAAGAGAGAATTCATTTAAAATAAACTGCAAAAATAAATAAAACAAATGGAGGAATGAACTCAAGCTTGTTTACTGCCAAACCCTCTCTGCTTCTGTACATCAATGAGTGATAGACAAAAATGGTAATATTTCTGCTGTATTTTTATGAATAATTGTCCTGTGCTACAAGTAGATGACACTGAAAGCTCCACAGTGAAAAGGGGCATAGATAACCAAAAAACAGTTTTCCTGTATTTTAACAAACTTTGACAAAGCACGTGAAAGTGAGTGGAAATGTTCAGCTTATCATAGTTTTTTTACTGTCAAACCTCTGATTGTGCCACTGGTGTATCAATAACCTAGTTTATTAACACAGGCATAAAATTACTGCACTACTGCCTGAAGGGTAGTTTGCCTGAGGAGAAAGCATAGTCACACTCAAGCAACATCCAGTTTAAGCTAAAGAGTACAGGCAAAGGCAAGCTGATTCCATGAACTGTTAGTCTGTAAGTCCCTGCACCATGCTCCACAACAGAAAAGATGGAGTGGAGGGCAGGGACACTTGAGCTGGTTTTGCACAGAGCCATTCTTGCCCTCTATTCCTGAATGCTTTAAGAAGCACTTGAGACTTAAGGCAACTACTGTGCAAAATAATGTTAATTCAGGCCAACAAGGCCCCTCAAAATCCAGAGCACAATGCAAAGACAACCAAATTAGGGCAAGAAAGGGCAGTCAACACACTGTCCAGATTTTCCCATTGTCCACAGTAGGCTAACCCTCATTACGTCAAATAAAGGACTGTTGAATTCTTTAAATAGTGCAGAAAAATTACAAAGTTAGGCTGATACTAAACTTAAGCAACCTGTTAGACTAAGTAATAGGAATAGAGGAGATACATTGGAATTCCATTTCTTTGACGGTAGCTCTGACACCCCCAGTTCTCCTCATAGGCTAGTGCTACACTTGGCCTACAGTTTGAAGGAATATAGTCTTGGAAAAAGGATTATTCTGAGACTAGTTGATTGATAAGGCAGAAAAGTAAAAGAGAAACAGCAACTCATAGTCTATTGAGGCTTGCTGGGTTGTTCCTGTTCTTTGAAAAGTCTTTATAAGAAAATAGGAGAGAGTTAAAATCTGTATCTAAATGGGAAGTTTTAGGTATAGATGACTTGTCCAAGATCTTTCATGGTGTTCAGTCCATCATAACTATGAATTTTATTTTACCGAAGCCTTCAATTTGACTGTGACATTATTCTTACTATCCATATAACTTATTTGGCCAACTAAGCATATTGATTTGGTGGGTTACTGTCTTAATAAAATTTATTAAAAAGCTTTAATGAAATACACGTCTGGAAATATTTAATTTATCTGACACTGCTTATAAGTAATTAGGGCTAAATCAACACAGTTAGCTAAAAACACACAGTAATAAAAACAGGCAATGGGATTTATCTTCCAGTATGCAGCAATGAAGCAGGCAAAATGACCATCAAAGCGATGTTGTTGACTTCATGAAAGTGCCAGGAGAGCAGACGAGCAAAAATTGCAGGTACATAAAGCTGTTGCTATGGTGTTCAATTCTTGCACCACAATGTCTGGATTTAGTGCCTGAGACTGTGTTACAAAATCATGTATTCCAAATGCTGCTTATTTCAACAGAGCCTAGTAATAAATGACAGGAAATGTATTAGCCATCCGAGATGTGTAACAGTATAAGAGCAAAGATTGAATTCAGGCTTTCTAAAATACTTTCTATTTTTTAAACTGCCATTTGTCTATCCTAACATATATATCCAGTTTGTAATTCCAAGGCACAAGGTGGTGTTTGAAGATGAAATTCAGTAGCTGTGAGCAGTTAGGTATAGTGAGAATATGAAGAAGGAAGGATATATAGTATATTTGTAGATCTAATCAAGGCCCATGCTTTAAAGAAGAGAGGAAAAAAGAAAGCAATTGAAAATTTAAAGTTCAAATATCTCTGCAATATTGCAGTCTTAGTGTGGCACAGCCATATATGCAACGTGATACCACAGAAGACATTGGTAACTGAAGAAATTGTCAAATGGACTTCTGAAGATAAGAGTTACAGTAGCAGCCAATTTTGAGACAGTGAAATGGGACAGGCAGACCTTTCTGAAAGAGAACAAAGAATGATGGCAGCAACACCTTTCCTTGACCTTCCCTCCTTCTTTCCTATGCTATTTTTTAATTTCTGCAGTATCAACACAGATGTTTTACACCTGGTGTTCCCTAACTATCCCCTTTCCTGGCATCTTACGTCTTCTGGTCTCTTGACCGTATTACTTTCATCCCTTTCACCTTTGACTTTACTCATGTCCTTTTCCTTCTGTCTAGTTCTTTTCCCTCAATCTTCTCTGGCCTTTTTCTCATCATACAGTCCTCAACCTTTTCTCATTTTGAAACAAAGAAAAATCCAGTCCAAGTTGCATTATCTTGTGCTTTAACAACAGCTTCATCCTAAAGATAAAGCTTCACAAAAGCTGTCCTGCCCCATCCATATAACTTGAGAGTACTTTTGCAGAGCTGATGTTTCTATGCTGTCGTTTAGGTTAGCTTACTTTTTCTCTCGATTCCCTCCTTAGTGATTTCCCCGTTTCTGTTGCAGGAAGCCTACATGACATGCCTTTACATCAGGTCTTCCAGACAGTTTCATGTGGTAGTGACTCCCTGTCCCGAAACTCATAGGGACACAGAAACTTTCTGTGTGGACGTTAGATGTGAAAACATTTGAGGAGGTAAGCAGGAACAGTTCTTTTTTCTATCCATGCATACATGGTTCCCTCATGAAAACTCAGGCATACTTATAATAAGTTTGGAGCTACATAAAATGCAGGTTCATGACCACAGTCCTGTTCTGGACAGTGTGGAAATTTTGCCTTAATCTTTGAGTAAAACAAGAATAATTTCCTTTCTTCTATCATGCGCTTCTGCTGGGCTCTCTCTCTCTGCTGCGTAGTGATTATGATAAAGACAGCAGAGAAAAAGAAGCTTCACATTAGCCCGTAGAAATACAGATTTTGCCTAATGTATTTTGAAAATACCAAATTTTAACAGTCAAATCACAGGTAACAAAAATCTACTGAGATTTGAAATGACACCATGTAATTTGAAGATAAACTGATTTAACAGTGTAGATTAAACATAGGAGATTTTATCTGGCAAATTATGCTCACAGCTAGGAACTTCTAAAGCAAAATAATCTAATACGATATAATAACTCAATCAAGTTTAATACTATGGTAGTCTTAACAAAAGCTTCATGAAGGTTTTGTAGAACTATGATTTTTGTGTTTAATTATTGAAAAAAAAAAGTTGAATTAACTATGCTCTGACTATCTGTACAGATCAGAGAAACTCCTTATTCTTTCTTCAAAAATCTAAAACTTGAGAGACATATCGGTGCCTTTGCCTTAGAAAATGAAACTTAAGACTTTTTTCATTGTAAAAGTACTTAACTGTTAGTGCTACAAAGGAACAATGGGGAAATAAAAATGAGAAAATAAAAGATAATAAGAAATGTGAAAAAAGGTGAAACATTTGTCAATTGCAGTGAGTAGGACACAAGTAAATATTCTAATATATCAGCGCATATTCAACGTTTTACTAAAGAGAATTGGAAGGGCCACATAATTTGGTCTAATTATACACAGGTGTATAGATTAAGTGATTACTGTTTTGATAGCTTTTTGACGATATAATAAAAACATGTTAAGGCAATTGTGTTGAGCAGAATAGTTACAGAATGGTTTCAAAAACACCTGGAGATTTGTTAAATTTGCAGACTATATTGAGGATCCTGTTTGCTAAGAGCAACACTAAGGCATCCCAATTTTACATGAGATTTTTCACCTAGTGTAATAATGTGTACTGTCTCAGCAAAAGAGAATTAATTTTTGTTACTTATGTTTGTAATCTCAGCAGCCTATGAGTGCTGGCAGTGCTTCGATTTATACACTGAGAAGGTGGGAGGACTCCCTGGAGAGCAGCTTTTACATGGAAGACACTGACATGTTGACATCTTGCCTTTGTGGCCAGGAAGGCCAATGGTATCCTGGGGTACATTAAGAAGAGTGTGGCCAGCAGGTCGAGGGAGGTGATCCTCCCCCTCCACTCTGCCCTAGTGAGGCCACATCTGGAGTACTGTGTGCAGTTCTGGGCTCCCCAGTTCAAGAGAGACAGGGAGCTACTGGAGAGAGTCCAGTGGAGGGCAACGAAGATGATGAGGGGAGTGGAGCATCTCTCTTATGAGGAAAGGCTGAGAGACATGGGTCTGTTCAGCCTGGAGAAGAGAAGACTGAGAGGGGATCTCATCAATGCTTATAAATAAGTAAAGAGTGGGTGTCAAGAGGATGGGGCCAGACTCTTTTTAGTGGTGCCCAGCGACAGAACAAGGGGCAATGGGCACAAACTGGAGCACAGGAAGTTCCACCTGAACATGAGGAAGAATTTCTTTACTGTGAGGGTGACAGAGCACTGGAACAGTCTGCCCAGAGAGGTTATGGAGTCTCCTTCTCTAGAGATATTCAAAACCCACCTGGACGAGTTCCTGTGCATCCTGCTCTGGGTGCACCTGCTTTATCAGGGGGGTTGGACTAGATGATCTCCAGAGGTCCCTTCCAAGCCCTGCCATTCTGTGATTCTGATTCTGTGACTTTTGCACCTTCTCCTGTAAGTTCACATTTCAGGTGAGGAACAGTTTGCACAGGGTTGTTCCATGTGACTGTAGTGATGGGAGATGTTCAGCACAGATGCTAGAGTGTGGATCTGAGGAATATCTTTACAGAGGTGAACACAAAGGATCAGAGAAACTCTCATACCAGGTCCCATCAAGAAAGGGATGCTGTGAGATGCTGTGAGTTCAGAAATTAGTTGTAATTTTGATCTGGGGATGCTGCAATTTCGCAGTGCTGCAGACACCTACCTAACAAATTAAATATGTACAAATCAGTGAGAAGTGGTGCAAGAATTGACTTTGAGGGAGGTATTGATGCTATTTATTCAAATTAAATACTGCTGTTGTGTGTGAAGTCAGAAATTGCTTGAAAATGGTGCGGTGAATCTATTTGTCACTCATAATCTCACAAGCTCAACCCAAGAAGACAGTCAACTTTTTTTTTTTTTGATCTCTCTTCAAGGCAACTGTTGGTGCAACAGTAGTGCATCTTTGCCATATGAGTGGTGCCATGCATCTGAAGTGATCTGAGGTTTAATGACTGAACAAGATATGGTCTTATTATTTTCTTTATTTTACAACCTACTCTCCAGTGTTCTGACCTATAGAGACAACATCTGAAATTAAAGCACCTCACAGAACAAATTTTAGTTGCAAAGTTTGCACTGGCAGGGTTGATAGGTTTTGGTGCTCTAGGATAGAAGCTACCTATAAAACTATTTAGATGTTAGTGACTAATGCCATCCGTGTTATCACTGCAGGTTTTACCTGCAAAATGCCTCTAGGTGAGACTTTTCCTGGGTGGAAACCAAGGAAGTTCATCTGCCTTTTGCTCCTATCAGAGCACTGCATGTGTTCAACCTGTCCTGCCTTTCCTAGTATTGGGATACTGGGCTCAAAGTCATATTGCAGCTGCGTGGCCTTGAGAAACGTCAGTGGGGGCCTCCCTCTGCACTCAGGAGCGACTTCCCACCTTGGAGTCCTGGCCATCAGCCCTTCCCCTGCCCCAGCCACAGACATCACTGTCTTGCCCCAGCCACAGACATCACTGTCTTGCCCCAACCACCTGGCCTGCTGTGCTAAGAAAATGTGTGGTGCTATGTTAAGAAAATTTGAAGTGTTGTAGAATACAGTGCTGTGCTGAGTTTGTCAACCCCAGAACTAAGTGGGAAGAGATTGCCTACTGAAGGCATAGTAAACATAGATGTAATCTGCAGCTCAGGAAATTAATTGATTTTTGAAAACTGGGAGAGTATATATACAAAAAAAATCATTACAATGTTTGACTTGCTACTATACCCTTCTCTAAGCATCCTGTTTATAAACTGTTATGTCTATAGTGGGATGGATCTTTCTGTTTGACCCAGTAGTGGCATTTCTGTGGTTACAGTAGTACAGGTGGGAGTCCTAGTACGCTGCTGCTGATCCTGTGGAAGTGCAGAGATCAGCTACCAGCATGAGTACCTAAATTCAGCTTTCCAAATACTATGTGTTCTCTGATGAGAGTCTAAGTGTGGCCATTCTGTACTTCTTTGGTTATACAATATTTGATCTGGTAGACCATGTCTCAGACATTTATTACTTTTATGATAATTCCCCTCCCTGTGAATGGCCACCTACTGGCAATGCAACAGAAATATAAAATGCTGAAAAATAAATACATAGATTTCTTGACTAAAATAATGTACAGTGAATAATGGCTGATGTTTTAAAACTTATCTTGGCTAAGTATTTCTTTATTTCGTGTTTAAGGTATGGATTCATTGAGGTAAGAATTTCAGATGAAAAAAAGTGACCCCAGAACTCCTCTTCCACAAATCATGATGAAGAGGAGGAAGTGAGAAAATAAAAAAAATTACTTGCTAGCAAAATTTCTTATAACATCAATATGTATAAATCTTTCCTAGAACTGAATGATTTATCAGAAAACTCTGTGTAGAAAAATAGCCGCCTTCTAAAGCAAATTTGCATCTTTTTTTGTAAGAGCACTTTTTCTAATATACTGACTGATATGCTATTTCTTTAAATTCAAGGAATAGAAAGTTTTTGCATGCTAAAAGAATAGTTTTTGAATTTTTTTCTGCCTAAAAATGTCAGTGTTAATTATGAAGTTCTTTTCTCCCTTACGTTTGTCCCATCTCATAAGTAGCAAAGATGGGAAAGAAACCTCATGAAAGCAGATTGTGATCTAATGCTTAGAATTGCAATGACAAAATGTAGTGTTTCTGAAAGCAAGACTTTTGTTGACATAAGACATGAGATATGACTCATATTTCTGATGAAGTTTTACTTGTAATAACAATGCTAGAGGCTTCATTCGTTAAGGTAGTTCTTCGTTGCCAAGTTGGCAATGTCTAAAAGAGTATATAGATTTACAAGACAATTTCATGTTGTCACAGTACCTGAGCTCAGTCAGTTCTAGCACTCCTTTCTGTTCTGCAGTTTGGTCCTGTTCTTCCACACCTTCCTCTCAGGGTTGTCTTCAAGTCATATGTCTATCTCTTGTCCTTTACCTTTAGTTTCTAAGGCTAAAAACCCAACCATTTCTACTCAGGTGTTCTTGAGCATTTTATTATAACTTTTCACTGGGACATCTGTGCTAGTCACATACTGGTCTACCACTACAGAGTTTCAGTGCTTCTCCCAAAACCATGCTCTCTGTCATACATGACAGGATAACCAGAATCTCAGGTAATTCTATATTAACTCATGTTGAAATAACATATTTTAGAGCTCTTCAGTAAAGAAAGAGCCTAAGTTTGGTATCATGGAAGCAGGCTGCTGAAGAAAGGGTTAAATAAGAGTTGTATAGTGAACAACAGCTTCTACTGTGTGGAAAGTAAGTGAGAAATCAGTATCTAGAAAAGCTGGACGTAGCAACAGGATTCTCAAAATTTGCCATCTACTCAAATAAGCTTTTAAAACATCCTCAGTACAAAGTAATTTGCCTTTTTAAAGAAAGTAAAAAGAGAAGGAAAAAAAGAACACTGAATTCTCTTAGTGTGAACAAACACACGTTATTTCAAAGCATGGAAGCGTAAGACTGACTTCTTTTTCAAAAAAATGTGTGAAGGTAAGCTAAGAGCCAGGTTAAAACTGAAGGTAAATTTGTGGTGGTGACATGCTCTAAGTGACACGTGGCCCTACATCTTGTCTTCAGGACCAATTTCAGCATATTCTAATGTGCCTACGTCAAATTACAATGAGATTTAGACTTCTTCCTCATTAAACACCATAGAGGACTGTCAGGAACTCATTAAGCAATCTACTTGGTTAGCACTCAGGCTGTGTCTGCATGTAGTACAGCTTATTTCAACTTGTTAGTTCTTGCTGTCAGTAGCTGTGCATCTCAAGCATTCTGTGGGTGGATAAAGATGATAGGTCAGTGTGAGCACTAAGTAAAAATAAAGGACAAAGATTTTACTAAAGCATAAAGCATCATTTTAGCAAATGCTGAGAAAAACTTGTGTATTCTGGAGATAATTCCAGATGCTTTTCATTCAATCAGCAGGATGCATGCTGCTTTCCTCAGTGATCTCAAAGCAAAGCCAAAGTATTTGTCTTGGGGTAACCTAGAATCTGACTTCTTCTTCAACATATAAATATATAAATTATGCCATTTGTTTCTGGCAAATCAGTATTACAGTGCATAAACTTGTGTGGTTGGTAACACTGTTAGCCCTGCAAAGTTTCTAGGAACACTCACTTGTCTCGATTCACTTTTCTGTGGCAGTACCCTGGAGTGGACACAGGACTGTGCCATGATAAGCAATGGAACATTTATGGATACTAAAATTCCACAGGAAATGTTTGATTCCTACCCCCAAAATGCAACAGTTGAAACCACAGATACTAAATAACATATGTAAACATTGTTTTAAGGATGTTGAACTGACAAAAACAAGCAGCTAAACAGCTAAACAGTTTCAAACTGAAAGCCTTGATTTTTTTTTCAAATGACATTTCATTTTCCTGTTTGTTGCCATAACCTTTTTAAGACAATGAGAAGAAACTCCAATTTATCAGGAAGAAAATGCCCAATTACCCCAAAATTCTAGGACAAAAATTGTCCTTGGAAGTTTTCACTTTTGCTTTGATTCAGAAAAATGTTTTCTTATCATGGACACATTAATTTGACTGGAAAGATTTAACTGTCCTAATGCTGTCTCCCATTGCTATTCTGCTGGTAAATTATAACAGGGTGAGATAAGAACCTAAGTTCCCTGCTTGAGCAAGGGATTGGACCAGATGATCTTGAGAGGTCCCTACCAACCTCAACTGTTCTGTTATTCTGTGAAGTTTTAACAAGTGGTTTATGGACGTTGTAGCTGGTACTGTGAACTAATTGCCGTTATAATTAATCCCATTGTCCAAAGATTAGATGTTATTAGCTGCGTGGATGGAAATCACATTTCTTGCAATTTCACAGGTCAGACATCCAGCTTCTGCTAATGTTCATATACATTTTTTACCTACCATCTGCTTTTTTCCTCATTTGATCTACAGTATAAGCTGCGAGATTGCAGCTGGTCAATCATCTTTTATTAATATCTGCTCAGCAGGAAACATTTGGTTGTTTCCTTTTTTGGAAGGTAAGTCAGATGATTTGCTTTGCTTTTCTTTGCTGGCTGTGACTGGTGGTGATGAACAGTATCTGTTAGCAAACTGGGAGAATGGTAAGGAATATGGAATCTTATGCAAATGTGGAAGACATTTTTAAGACATTAGTGTGTGCTGGGCAAAACTTACTTGCAATCCATATTCGAACTAGTGCCTGTTACTTGAATTGTGTTTTACAGAGAGCTATAACCATGGCAAACCTCTCAAAAACTGTATTGGAGCAGGTTTAGTACTAATTAGACCTTCAGAGGTGTCTGGAATCTAAACAGAGTTTTATATGGTGTGCAGAGACACGACTGATCATTCTGCAGAGATTACATTCAGCTCCACCACAACAGAGTGATATTCATACTCCAGCAGGCTTCCTGTGTATACATACATATATATATGAGTATCTCAAATAGTAAGGATCTACAAGGTCACCTCTTCTTAATTACTGTCTGTTCTCTTGCTCTGAGTAATGCAAACCTTTTTGTTACGCATTGTTAGCTTGTATTCCTATTTAACCTTTGCTATTGTGCATCTTTGTTTGGTTTTTAATTTCTCCTGCAGGCATTTTCTCTTGCCTCTAGGTGTGTCCTTTATAAGTCCATTTTACCACACTGGTGGCATATCTGATCTCTAGAGTTGACTATCCAGCTACATTTTTTACATCCTCAAGCACTTGACATTTGTGTTTGGAAGTGTCAATCATTTTGTACTTTTTTATGGGTGGATTCAGCAGTTGAGATTCCTTAGCTCTCACCTACTTTTGCTTTCTTACACAAAAATACTGAATGTAGAAATAAGAACTGTTTTCACTATCTCATTTGATTGTTCACAAGGACCTTCTCATTAAACACACGTGACATTTGCAGTACTCAGTGAGACTCGTTAGGGCAACCATAGGTTGTGAACACACTTTTCTTTCTTCTTAGATTGTATCAGAGTCATTAAATTAGAAGTTGGGCATCAGGGAAGGAGTGCCACAGATTTTCATTAAAACTAGTGAATGACAGTTTTTTAAGTTTTCCTTTTCTGATGACACAATTTTCTCATTAAAAAGGTAAAATTATCTTCTTCTTCCCAATCAAATGAAAAAACTTCAGAGTAACAAAATCCCTGTCTTCATTCGCTTTAGTCATGGGAGCCATCTCATAATTCTCAGTTTAACCTACTAAGGTGAGTTGTTTGACTAAACATAAAGCTGAAACACGGGTCATCTGATACAAGGTCCGTAAGCAAAAATGATTTTGCAAGAAAACATTTGTATTAAAAAGGGTCCCTAAGCAAAATTTATACAGATAATTTTCAGATACAATTTAAAGGATCCTGTTTGTCCGCTCGCATACCACATCCTCACATTTCTTAACATAAGCACTGTTGTACTACTCATCTAGTCCATTAACTGCTTCCAGTGATGCTTATTAGCAGATTGAGAAAAATACTTCTGTGGTATTCTGTCCTAGCCTCCAGCAATCTGCATCTCAATGTCAAGTTGAACTAGAAGCAGTATTTGAATTTAATAGTCTGTGTCAGATGATTTCTTTAAGAGCTTTCCTAATCCTTCTTATTTTGAAAAATAGTTTTCTGTCCTTGTGTCTTTGTTGTGTCCCTCTTCTTCTATTTAGTTCTTTAAAAATCAATGTTTAAAAAAGCAAGCAACTCCTCTGAGATGTATAATTTTAAGAACATGTAACTGTGCTGTCATTTTTTGAAAATTTAACTACTGTATTCTTTTTACTTTTTTCCCTGTTCTTTCCTCACTAAAATTACAAGTAGCAGAAAGGTTGTTATTTTTGCTGAGTCCTAGCAAAAACCATTCATGTAAATTAAGCTTGATTAACAGTAATCAAACAGCATATGAACAATGATCACAGTGAAACTATGTTTGCCAAATTAAGATCATAAGATTACACCTTCAGGGAAAATGGCCCAATAGTAATTTGAAATTTGTTCTACAGTTTCTAAGTTCTTAGTTGAGTTTGTAACTACAGGTGCTAGAATGACATTTGTCCTGGAAAACAAAAGCCAAATCAATGTATTGTAATATGCAGTATGTGCATTCATTATGGACTTAGCTAATCCATCACCCTCTCTGCTTCCATTTCTGTCCTTTTTGTAGGTCTTGAAAGCTTTTACATGCTTGGGTTTTGTTTTTACCCGAAGTGACAGTTCAGAGGTCAGCTTTCACTGCAGGTGAAACTGGTAATCTGTTTACTTTTCCACAAGAGATTATCAAACTAAGTGCCTTTTCCTATTAAGTGCAGCTAACAGAGGTAACGAAGAGACGCAGCAGTCTGTGCAGCATTTCACATAGACAAATGCACAGAATGGGCCAGCAACTGCACAGAACAGCATATAAGTCCTCAGCAAAGTGCCACAGGGCATGATCCCCAGCAGGGATTGAAATCACTTTCACTGTAACATTAAAGGACTCGAACACCAGTGAGCTCCTGAGGGAGGATGCAGTTCTGCAGTTGTTGGGCTGCAGGTGTGCCTGACACCTCTCATTGAGGCTAAGGCAGCAGGAAATGAACTCCTAGCCTGAAGTACATGTGCAGGTTGACGATATGTGTCACCAGCTGAAGGAGGTATGGGAGGAGGTCAGTAGACTGTGTAGCATCAGAGGTGTTAGGAGCTTCACTGGATTTTTCTCCAAGACCCTGCAGTTTCAAGAGGCCGAAGTCCCAACCGGAGGAGCAGGCAGTTTGTGCATATCAGGTTGGGAAACAGGGGTTTTTGTGGTGGCAAAAGGCTGGAAGTTTCTAGCACCAGAAAGAAGGCTCCTGCCCCATCTAAAGGTTTGCAGGTGCAGAAGACATTCGGTGCCCTTACAGGAGATGAGCGGCAGGGAGCTCTGTCCATTGAATTATCCAAGCTAGTCGAGCCTGAGCCATTCACGAGCATCAGGAGGAAGTGGTGAGTGATAGCAGTGGAAGAGTCAGTCTGACTGTCATCTGGAGACATTTGCTTCTTGCTTTGGGGTCTGATGTAGGATGTTGTTGAAAGACTATAAAGGCAATGTTATGCAGATGTCTGTTACAAAAAGTAGATGATCAGGAAGAAGTAGATGGGGCCTTCTTCAGACAACTAGATGAAGCATCATGTTTATAGGCCCTGGTTCTCATGGGTGACTTCAGCCACCCTGACATCTGCTGGGGCAGTGCTGCAGAGCACAAGCGGCCCAGGAGGTTGCTGGAGTGCATTGATGACAAGGTAATTGAGCAGCTGTTGAGGGAGATGTATTGCTGTGCCTAATACAAAAAGCAATTTTGTAGTTACTTTCTACATTTGAGCCAGGCTTTGAAGAGCTTGTATCTCCTCCAGTAATATTTTTTTTTAAGTTACTAAGATCATCCTGGAAAATCTGGCTAAAATATCAGTGTAAGGACTTTTCTTGCTTAGGCTAATTTACCAGGGACAAGGATTTGTTAGCATTATCCATTTTCTCTTCCGTTCAATTGTTATCATGATAGTTGTTGTGTATAAATACTTCCAGTCTTTCAGTACCACAGATTTGATACTATCATCCGTCCTTTGATGTACTTTGATTTAGTATGATTTTATCTTAAGGCAAATAATCTTTATCTTGGACCAGATATAACTGTTAACTTTTAAATTTTCTGTTAAACATTTATTTTATTTCTTACACATTTCTAATTGAAAATATGACACAAATGAGATGGGTCTATGGTATATCCTGCATGGCTTTATAGTCTAGCAAGTAATTCTGATTGGGAAGCAAACTGGACAGATTGAAATGGTTCAAAATGGCTGTTGTATACATATTAACCTACAATTTCTGATTGTCACAATTATTACACTTTTCTGATTATGAAATTTTCTTCTTCAAAATGAGTGAAAAATGCATGCCAAAAAGGCATGCAGAGTGCGTCTCTTGCCAAAATTAAAGAGCATTTTCCATAATTGAGAAAAGGAAAAAAATAAGATTAAATTTAAACAATTTTATGTTTTTACGTGTTGGCACTAATTGTGTTGAACTGAGAATGATTTACTGAGGCTAGGTTACAAGATCACCATGACAACTAACTTTTCCATATCAACCTGAAGGTATTTATATGTTTATCTATTTTTTTTAAAATGCCAGGCAATGACAGTTAAAATACTGCAGTATATGAAGTAATATATTTGAGGAAGACCGTGTATAAAATGTCATTTTGTAGATTACAGTGATCATTAGCTGAATCCATGTCCATCCTAGAAAGCAGGCTGTGGTCTGATGCATAGTCAGCTATGTCCAATTTTCTAACTACTTGCACTCTTAAATATCATTTTATATTGTAAAATGAAAGATAAATATGTTGAAAAAGGAGATTTGAATTTGAAAATAATTTAAGGCATGACAGTGTCAGATTTATAGTTTTCAGTCCATAATCATTATCTTCTGATTACCAAACTCATATTTCCGTGTATGTCAAATTTTGTCTCAAATGTTTTCTTTTGCTGTCACTGGAAAAAAAAGGATAGTTGATAAGATAGTTACGGCAATTAAAAAAACACTGGAAAACTGCATATTGTGCTACATCATGCTATTTTATTTTTCCTGCATTGACACAATTCAAGTTAGTCTTAATGGTTAAATTCTGTACTAAGGTATATGTCATATTTAGGTCAATGGAAATATTGTGCATGAATCAAATGATAAATCTTGTTGTCTCGCAAATACTTGGGATCTCCTTTGAAAGTAGTAAGACAGCTGTATGTACTCCAGAGTGTCCTGGTTTCGCGTGGGACAGAGTTATTTTTCTTCCTAGTAGCTGCTCTAATACTGTGTTTGGGATTTAGAATGAGAATAATGTTGATAACAAACTGATGTTTTAGTTGTTGCCAAGCAGCGCTAACACTAAGTCAAGGACTTTTCAGCTTCTCATATTGCCCTGCCAGTGAGGAAGGTGGAGGTGCACAAGAAGCTGGGAAGCGGTATGGCTAGGACAGCTGACGCAAAGTGTCCAAAGGGATATTCCATACCATATGACATCATGCTGAACATGCTGAACAATAAAACTGGGGGTACCTGGCTGAGGGGTGGCAGGAGCTGCTCGAGGACCAGCTGGGCATTGGTCAGCGGGTGATGAGCAATTGCATTGTGCATCATGTGTTTTGTATATTCTTTTATCATTATTATTATTTTCCATTCCTTTTCAGTCCTATTGAACTGTCTTTATCTCAACCCACAAGTTTTACCTTTTTTCCAGTTCTCTGCTCTATCCCACTGGGGAGGAGTGAGCAAAAGGCTGTGTCATGTTTAGCTGCCTGCTGGGTTAAAGGACAACACAGAGGAAAAACTGTTTAATTTTGCTTACTGTAGTAGAAATTGTTCTTTCCCAAATGCTAGATGTAAAGATTATAAATTAAAAAGAACCAAAATACCAAAACCCTACATTCTTTATATAGATGTTAAGAGTTTCTGAACATAAAGTTTTTCTGCCTTCTATTTCTCTCTTGTAGCCAATATTAGAAACTTTTTTACTTTCTTAACCTTGATGCAGACTGAGCACCTCTTCAACTGTTGCTTGAAATAGAAGGCACTTAACTTTTATAACAAATGTAGCAGGATATATGGGATAACAGCTCTTCGTATGATGGAATGTGATCCAGTTTGACCTACCACAGCTGTCATGTTAGTGCAAATTGAAAGAAATACCACATTGGGGTTAAAAGCAGCTACAAGCAGATAATTGCCCATGAAATGTGTGCACTTCCTATCTCCAGTGGATTGATGAGGAAAAAGAATCCTTTGAATCTTCCAGAACACCTCTATTATTAGACTGATGGGATAAAAAAGGCTTTATGGAGAAGAAGCCTCTTCCAATATTTTGCTTCAGTTGAAAGCAATTGTTTTCAAGTGAATGAACTGATTATGTTAGGGGACTCTACCACTTTTATTGTCTGCAGTCAAGAATTAACTCTCATGGCCATCACTTCACTTTCAAAATAGATCATCCTTGATAACAAGGTCCTTGGCAGTATTACATAAATTATACTTTTAGGGAAAGCGATTGCTCTTGAAGAATTTCTCTCTTGTAGTAGTTGTAATAAATATACTTAACAGCTTGCAGCATTTTTCCCTACAGTAATTCACTTCAGGATTTTTTTCCTAGTTAAGTACTTCCATGCTAAGTTAGTGAAAATCCCAAGAAGAAGAAGTAGCATTTTAATTTTGGGGGAAAAAAAGCACCATTTAACAGAAGCATCCATCTGCATCTGTTGTTTAAAACTGATGCATTAAAATATTCCAGGGCAGTGATATAAATTCAAATATTCTATCTGCACCTGTGTGCAGAATCACCATAAAGATGAAGCCTTTTTTTTTAAATGCTTGATCACATTGCTCTTGATGAAAACATTATTTTCTCCATTCTACTTGTTTTTGTTTGTTTGCTTGATAAATTGATTAGTACGTTAATTGGCACTGTCAGATTTAAAGGATTATTTTAGCATTGCAGAACATTGCTGAGATCAAGTTGATGGAGAATCTAGTTCTGCTTCTGTTTTGTGAGTTATCATAGTAAAGTGAAATTAAATCTAATTTCCAGCTATGACCAGAACTTGCTCAATTTATAATAAACATTCTCTAAAGTAAAAATTAGATTCTGACATAATGCTTCAAATTGTGTTAGCAGATAACACATTTCTGCTTCTTTGAATCCTGTAAAATATAGAATGGATAAAGACAGTACAGGAGGAAAAATAGCTGGAAATGGTGTTCAGTTACCTCAAAGTGGGATCAGCTATATGCTGTGTATCTATAGTATTCTCAAAAGCTTCGATAATGTATTTTCCAGAACTCTATTGCAGCATATGCTAGTGCTTACTTATCATTAGAAACAGTTTTACAAATAATCATGTTGATAAAGAAGTGTGAAGGATTTATGCTGTTACTGGAGGTGGGACAAGAGCAGTTAATTTCCTCTCTTTGAAGCAGTAGGCATTTATGAATTATCATCTCTCTCATCCTGCCTTCTCTGGAAATGACTCCAGTTCCTTCAATCTTTCCTCATAAGCACAAGTCCCTAGATCTGTGATCACTTCATGCTATATCCTTCAATTTCTCTGTAGACAATTTCTGACAAAGTCTCCACAGAAAGGTCTTACTCTTTTATCTTGTATTATTTCAGATATCTCTGCTTTCTCTCTTTCATTCTTCTTAAGGCTTTTAATATGCGGACAATAAGCCAACTTTTAGTTTTCTCCATAGTTCTCTTTTTTACACCGTGTGTCCTAGAGGTAAACAGAGCACTTCCATCCCTGGGAGAGAGCATCACATTTCTTTAAAGCATGTGTGCAAGGCTGCAGATTAAAAAAGAATGTTAGGCATAGCAAAAAGCCAAGACTAGCTATGAGAAGAAATACAGGTTTTCCAGATGGCAACCTCATAGAAGGAGAGAAACCAAAGAAGAGTAGGGATTATTTTTTGCTGGTAAAGTAATTTTTTTTTCACTCTCTGTAAACCTGTTTCCTCAGAAGATATGCCTTGACATGTATGTAAAGTAAGGATTTGCCAGCACGTAAGGAGTGGTTAGAGAGAGTGGTTAAAAGGTCCCTCTTTCATCCCAAAATGTGGCTGGAATTTGCTGTCCTCCTTGTAGCAATTCCTTCAGGATTTGATAAGGTAGTTCCTGTCCTAGCCCTTGGGACTGGGTGCAGCTAGCCATAAAAGGAAAGTCTCCCCTGTACCTTCACTAAGATAAAAGTTCAAAAGGACACATGATGTTGGACACAAGGCTCATGACTGGAGCTACAGCTGCTCTTACATCTCAGAGAGTATGGGGGCACAGGGGTGGAATGAATAAGGAACATTTGGAGAAAACTTAGGAGAGGAAGATGAAGGAGCAACGCAAGAGAAGGAGGTTTAGAAGTAAAATCCTCCCTCCTGAATTTAGACTGACTGGAAGATATAATAAGCTAATGGAGTCTCTGCTTGCATGCCCACATCTCACCGAAACCTGCTGTAGCCCACTGTTAATTGCAGCCAGCTCTCCCTGCCCTTCCTTCCTTCATATCTACTCTGACGTCATTGCAAGGATAAAGACTCACTTTGTATGCCTAGCAAAATTGAGTTTTGTCTACACTTTCAAAAAGTGCTACACCATCTCTGTTTTTTCAGTGGTTTTAAGACCATCTAATTAAGTGTGACAGATACCTGATTACAGTTGGTTTACTTTTATGTTGACCTCTTGTTCAAGCTGCATCGTTTAAAACTCTCTGAGGTTCTGTATCTTGAGATATGTACGGCATTTTTCCTGATCCCTTCAACTTTCTGTCACAACCCACACAGACTATGATCAGACATGCTGATTACAGAGGATGTGTGTCAAATATAGAAATGTCATACTGCAGTGACATTGGGCTCTTAATACCTTAATTGGCAAGTCAGTTCCAAGCTCTGTACTTTTTATGAAAAAAACTCTTCATTTTAAAGTTAACGTTTAAACGGGGTACTAATCTGTGTTTTAATGACACTTACAACAGTTTGCTTGCTTTTTATCCCCAAACAAGTAATGCATTCCATTGCAACTCCATTGCAGAGTCTTTAGTTTCCCAGATTTTAATCACTGTTGCTGAGTTTTAGTGGTGACTATGAGGTGAATAATTTATCATACTCTAAACAGCAGAAAAGAAGCAGAGTAAATGATCCTTCACAATTAGATTTAGAAGGTGACTTTAAAATCTTAGGGGATTGCCCAATATATTAAGAGTAGTCAATTAAAAAATTTAATTAGAGAGCTAGAGCCTGGTTATATGTGTACTTTAGGTTAACCCTGAAGGAGGTTTCATTAACATTTTCTGATTTCTACGCACTTTATAAGATTTTCTTCTTTGTCATGGGTCTGCTGCTTCCCTTTTTACATAGAGGTAAGACTAAATACACTCAGATAAAACAAATACAAAGCCATTAGTGAAAGGGCAAATTTTTGTAGTAGTCAATTAGGATAGTCTGGTCTATTTAAATTCTAGCCAATTAATTTTCCTTTCACATTTAGTTCATTAGGACAAGGTAGAGAAGTTGATGACTCTATCAAGATTCCTTACAGATATTGTGTTTTCTTTATCTTACCTTTTTTGCTTATCTTTTCTGTGTAAATACTGGTCCTGAAAAAACACTTTTTTTCTCTTTTTTTCTTCTTTTGTATTGTCAGCTTAAAGCAAATCCACAACATTAAATGACCTTAAATCTTGCATTGTAGTATACAAACATATTTGTATTATATTAGAAAGAAAAGCATTTAAGATTATTCTACCTGAGTCTTGGCTGTTTGGCATTATTTTTAAAAGGTGCTGTGTCACTTTTCAACATACAAAAATGTCTAATGGTAAATCTTCCCTTACTGCAATTTTTTTTCTTTCAAGAGGTTGAAAGCACGATGGTAATTCAGTGCTGGTTTTTGATGGTAAATATGAAGTGGTTTAAAAAGTCATTTAACAGTCATTTATATAGCAAAGCTGTGTCCTTGCACATAGAATCATAGAATCTTTTAGGTTGGAAAAGGCATTTAAGATTATGGAGTCCAACTGTAAAGTTAACACTGCCAAGTCCACCATGAAATGATATCCCTAAGCGCCACATCTGCACATCTCTTAACTACCTTCAGGGATGGTGACTCAACCACTTCCCTGGGCAGCCTGTTCCAATGCTTGATAACCCTTTAGATGAAGAAATTTTTCCTAATATTCAATCTAAACCTCCCCTGGCACAATGTGAGGCTGTTTCTTCTCATCACTTGTTACTTGGGAGAAGAGACCAACACTCACCTCGCTACAGCCTTCTTTCAGGTAGTTGTAGAGAGCAGTAAACTCTCCACTGAATCTCCTTTTTTTGCAAACCAAACAACTGCAGTTCCCACAGCCGCTCCTCATAAGACCTGTTCTCTAGACCCTTCACCAGCTTTGTTGCCCTTCTTTGGACATGCTCCAGCACCTCAGTATATTTCTTGTAGTGAGGGGTTGAAAACTGAACACAGTATTTGAGGTGCGGCTTCATCAGTGCTGAGTACAGGGGGATGATCACTTCCCTGGTCCTGCTGGCCATGTTATTTCTGATATAAGCCAGGATGCTATTGGCCTTCTTGGCCACTTGAGCACACTGCCGGCTCAGGTCCTTTTCCACTGGGCAGCTTTCCAGCCACTCTTCCCTAAGCCTGTAGCGTTGCAAGGAGTTGTTGTGACCAAAGTGTAGGTCTTGTCACATAGCCTTCTTAAATCTCATACAGTTGGCTTCAGCCCATCAATCCAGCTTGTCCATATACCTCTGTAGAGCTCACTGTCCTCCAGCGGATCAAAACTGCTGTCCAGCTTGGTGTCATCTGCAAACTTACTTAGGGTGGCCTCGATCCCCTCGTCCAGATAGTTGATAAAGAGATTAAAGAGAACTAGCCCCAACACTGAGCCCTGGGGAACACCACTTAGGAATGGCCACCGACTGGATTTATCTCCATTCACAACTCTTTGGGCTCAGCCATACAGCCAGTTTTTACCCAGTGATGAGTACACTCACCCAAGCCATAAGCAGCCAGTTTCTCCAGAAGAATGCTGTGGGAAATGGTGTCAAAGGCTTTACTGAAGTCTAGGTAAACAACATCCACAGCCTTTCTTTCATCTATGAAGCGGGTCACTTTGTCATAGAAGGAGATAAGGTTAGTCAAACAGGACCTGCGTTTCATAAACCCATGCTGACTGGGCCTGATCATCTGATTGCTCTGTACATGCTGTGTTACAGATCTCAAGATGATCTGCTACATAAGCTTCCCCAGCACCAAAGTCAGACTGACAGGCTTGTAGTTCCCAGGATCCTCTTTCCGGTCCTTCTTGTAGATGGTCCCTCAACTCTCCAGTTAGCCAGGACTGCTGAAAAATCATAGAAAGTGGCTTGGTGAGCCATTCTGCCAGCTCCCTCAGTCCCTTGTGTGGACCTCATCTGGCCTCATAGATTTGTGTGTGTCTAAGTGGTGAAGCAGGTCACTAACCATTTCCCCCTGGATTATGGGGGCTTCATTCTGCTCCCTGTCCCTGTCTTCCAGCTCAGGGAGCTGGGTACCCCAATAACAAATGGTCTTACTACTAAAGACTGAGGTAAAGAAGGCATTAAGTACCTCAGTCTTTTCCTCATCCTTTGTCACTGTGTTTCCCCCTGCATCCAATAAAAGTTGGAGATTCTCCTTAGCGCTCCTTTTAGTGGGAATGTATTTATAGAAACATTTTTTATTGCCTTTTATGGCAGGAGGCAGATTAAGTTCTAGTCGGTCTTTGGCCCTTCTGATTTTCTCCCTGCTAACCTCACAACATCCTTGTAGTCGCCCTGAGTGGCCTGTTCTTTCTTCTAAAGAACATAGACTTGACTTTTTCTCCCTGAGTTCCAGCCAAAGCTGTCTGTTTAGCCAGGCCAGTCTTCTTCCCCTCCATCTCGTCTTTCGGCACAAGGAGATGGCCTGTTCCTGCACCTTGAAGATTTCCTTTCTGAAGGATTTCCAGTCTTCCTGGACTCCTTTGCCCTTCAGAACTGCCTCCCAAGGGGCTCTGTCAGCCAGGTCTCTAAATAGGCCAGAGTCTGCCCTCTGGAAGTCCAAGGTAGCAGTTCTGCTAACCCCCCTCCTTACTTCTGCAAGACTCAAAACCTCTATCATTTAGTAATCACTATGCCCAAGACGTCCTCCAGCCATCACATCACCCACAAGTCCTTCTCTGTTTGCTAACAAGTCCAGTGGGATGCCTTCCCTAGTTGGCTCACTGTCACGGTTTAAAGCTGGGCTGGCTATTA
>VZSC01007042.1:48740-64705 GCA_013398225.1 Steatornis caripensis | reverse complement strand
ATTTAGGTGGAGCTTGAGTGACTCCAGTCATACACACTTTCGTCACTGCTTGGTGAAGAATTCTCTCGCCTCGATTTAGAGGTACAGCTCCCCGGAAATTGCGGTCACACCTGAGAGGGGGCACCTTTGGGATGGAGGTGTGGTTTTAGGATTATAATGAGATTATAATGAGCAATGTTCACCCGCAGGACAGCGATTTCGTCACGGTCGTCGGCTCAGTCTCTTATCTTCCTCGGTCGGCGGCCGCGCCGAGGTTTATCAGCGCCACAGANAAACTGCGGTCACACCTGAGAGGGGGCACCTTTGGGATGGAGGTGTGGTTTTAGGATTATAATGAGATTATAATGAGCAATGTTCACCCGCAGGACAGCGATTTCGTCACGGTCGTCGGCTCAGTCTCTTATCTTCCTCGGTCGGCGGCCGCGCCGAGGTTTATCAGCGCCACAGAACCACCAAGTTCCCATCCTTGCAAAGTTTAGAACAGAGCCTGGCCGTGGAGTCCTCACGCTGCTCCTCGCTCCGTTCTGTTCCTCTTAGCGTGTGCTGAGGTTGCAGATAGCGTTGTTTAGGGAATGATCGTGGGAGTAGCCAACCGCATTCCGTCTCGGAGGCCGCAGCTGTGTTTTACCCTGACATTTCTTTAGCGTTATAACTTTAAACTGTAAAAGCTGGGTTTTTTCTTCTCCCTAGTTTTCTCTAATTTTACCCCTATTTTTATGTAATTTTACCCCCTACCACCACCCTCAAAGGGTCTTTATCCCACAAGGAGGAGGGCTGCGGAGAGGCCAGCCCCCGGAGCCGGACCAATGTGACGCAATTCCCTGCTCCACCAAAGCATCAGACCTGGACCTCGGCTGTGACTCTGCTCCCCTCCACAGCACGAGCCAGAAGCATTTCTTCCATGTTATGAGCCGGAAGGTAAAAACATAGATGATTTGAGGTAGAGACGTCAGAGAGAGACAATGCCATCAATGTAATGACTCTCGGTACTTTTTATCACTGCTTTAATTCCACACCTACATCGGGAAGGGTTATGCTTTGAAACGGAACTTCTCAAGGCAGCATTTCAGCGCATTACGGCGACCTTCATTCAATGTCTCCGTCAGAGAAAACGTCTTCAACTGGCTGAATATCGTTACTCAAAACCACTGCAAATCACAGTCTGAAGACCAGGACCTTTCCAGTTTGCTGTCCAAACTCACGTTGTGCCAGCAGCTAATGCCAGTACAAGGGTTTCGACTGTGCGCTTTGCCTAGAGCCTATGGGACAGAGCAGCCACCCGCGCGACCTGGGGCGAGCCGGGCACCACCACCTGGCCGCTGCTGCCTGGAGCTGCCAGCTACGACTGATTTATGCATGCAGAATGCGCCGTGATTCTGCGGTGGCGAGCTGCCCTCGTTCCGTACACACAATGAAAAGGGAAACATGAGAAGTGTCGAGAAGGAAAAAACGAATACGAATGGAAGATGTCCTAGGGAATTTATCTTTTTTTTTTTTTTCAACCAGCCATGCCATCTGTCTTCTCCGTCGTGCCTTTTGGTCTTGCACTTATTAATCCATCACTCGTTTTTCTGAATTAGCAGATAGCAATTATGCATTCATTCTTATGGAGTATAAAAATGAATCCTTAACCTTTAACTTGTGATGGAGCATTCCATACAAAACGCTTTTCCTTTATTAGTATTCTATCCCTTGACTCGGAGTGTGTGAATACTCGAAAATGGGTTCAGAGACATTTCCCTGTGTTTTGCACATTTTTCACTTTAAAGAAACATGAAAAACCATGACCCAGAGAAGCCAGTCCATTATGATAAATCTCCATAATATTGTAGTCATTAAAAAATATAAAAAATCCCACTTGTTCCTGTTTTCACTCATGTGTAGAAGCTGTTTATAAGAGACCCCAAAAGTTTAAATAGTTTTTATCAGAAAACGCAGTTAGGGAGCACCTGGTATAACAAGGAACAACAGTGCCACCGAGTGCCTACGGATCGCAGACGGAGAATCGGGATTAATTTATAGTTCTGATAGGGAGCCACAGCAAAGCAGATACAGCCGTTTCAGTGAAAGCCACTGTATCTCCTGTCCTCCTAGTCTGTAGAAGGCTATATGCTTGTTATTTATATTTTTAAGCACTATAAGGTTGAGAAAAATTGTTATAATTAGAAACTGCTTGAAAAGTCTTTCCCATTTCAAACATCTTCTCTTTACGCAAACATAAAGGCATGGCACGCCAACGGTTTACACACTGCAGAACACGCCTTCTTAATTTCGGAACAGAGCAAAAAACCCCGCCGAAACGAGCAAAGCAAACAAAACCCCCAACAACGCACCAGACAGGAAGAAACCTAAGGAGCGAGCGACAGCTTCAGCAGCAGCGCAGGGCCGGCCCTTCGTCCCAGCGCCGCGCACTGAGCCCTGCGGGGCAGCACGGCACAGCACGAGGCACCAGCACGGGTGCAGGATGCGTCTGCCCCCGCTTCGCGAGGCGAAGTCTCAGGTGTCTCTGCTGGGTTTTGGGTGGGGAAGATCTTGAGCTTTCACAAGTTTGGCAGGTAACGGTCGGAGCTCAAAGACATCGTCGAGGTCACAGACGGGATGTGGAAGTAGCTCAAAATAATTCAAAAATATAGTGAACCTAAACACCGCTTGTTTCCCTTGGGATCTTTTAACAACAAATGCACTGAAAATAATTAGTTCTTTGTAAGCAATTGAAACAAACAGATTCATTAGTGTCAAGCGATATTTAATTTGGGAAGGGCACAATGTCTCACTCCAGGGACAACGTCCTTTCTAGCATTTAGCTGGAAGTGCAAAGAAAGCAAAAAGGACATTTTAACTGCAAATTCTTAGGACACCGCTTTGCAAAGACCTTCTGCGCCCTACTGCCAGCCCGGCAGCGCAGACAATCCCTCTGAGAAAGGAAAGCTCACCAAGAACAACCAAATTCTCACCTGAGGTTTATATAAACGCACCACCTGCAGAAAAACACAAGCAGAGACTCTGAACGTCTTCTCAGGCTGACACTGAAAATGAAATCCACGGGCTTCCCACTTCAGGCAGGCCATCACAGATTAACTTTTTACCCCACCATTTAATATGCAACAGCTGCCTTATGCACCATCCTCCAGCCACCTAATGCCTGGAGATCCGGTGTCCTTCTTCATAAACGCAACGGGGAAACTGCCTCGATGGGTTTTGCTTTGCACGGGAACGTTCCCGTTTGCGCAGAGCAGGGCACGGTGGGACGGGCGATGAACACCCTCGTGTGGGCACCGTAGCTGCTAACCAGGGTCCGTGCGTGGCCAAGCACGCGCTCCAAGGGACGTTTTATTCTGTGCCCCTCTGCAGCTTTCTTGTTTAATACTCTTGACATCTGCTCTGACTATGGTATGATTTGTTGATCCTCAATTCTCTACTGTTGTGAAAACCAGAGACAGGTTCTTACTCCGCATTTCAAGTGCTGGTTTGAGTTGATGAAGTTCCTTCGTCCCTGCTTAACGCTGTGACAAGACAGGATCAAACACTAGGGTTCAGAAATAAAAGATTATTGTAACCCAAGATGATTTTGTGCCAGAACAGAGACCGCTCTGTTGTGAATGCCCGCCTATCTCCCCAGGCTTCCAGGGAAGAGACGGAGAACAGGAGCAAGGACACGCAGTCCCCAGACCCCGGGCACGACTGCTGCTGCTCCCAGGCAGGGGTTCGCCAGTGAAAACCCCATTATACCCCATCGCACCCCGTTATACCCGCTATACCCCATGCTGCCTGTCCCCAAACCACAGGAGTAACTTCAGAAGTAAGCTTTAGTGCTCGGAAACCTTCCACTTCCCAAGGACAACGCAACGGTCTTTACCGACAAGCAGAGGTTGCTATGAACAGTGAATGACTTAATTACATGAAATGCTACTGCTTTAGCAATTAATATAAACTGTATGTTTCTGTATCATCCACAAACTACCTCAAAGACTAAGGAATACGCTAACTCCTTACTTTTTATTTATGATTATGGGGAAATTAAAGCTGGCGGCATCCAGACCTCGTCTCGGATGGTCCCCGCCCCGGGACTCCCGGCCGGGTGCTGGGTGGCCCCAGTGGCCGGGGTCCCTCGGAGCCCAGCCTTGCACCCAGCTCCAAGGCAGAGGGAACGCCATCCCACCACCCGCGGAGAGAACGTGTTACAAGCCACGAAATAGTCTGAATGCAAAGCATTTATTCCGTTCGTTTGACTTAAGTGAACGTGACTAGCGGCCAGCATCTCGGAGGAGGGGTGTCAAACCATCGACAGAGTACCCCAAAAACCTGCCCCAAAGGCATGAGCATCAAAGGATCAGCTCCAGCAGATGACACGTCCCTGTTGCAGTGGTACCTGTAGGACAGCAGAGAGCACTACTGCACACAGAAAGCAATGCTAAGCTCCTACAAGCACTGCGGACTTGCAACTAGATAGTAGCTGAGCAGAAGAGCAAACACCGCAAACCATTTTCTTCTTGTACAAAAAGAGCTAATGACATGAAATGGTTTAGCACCAACAGTATCAATCACGCCACATAAAAACCCCAAATACTTGCAACACATTAAAAGGTGCTGCTGTAGGAAAACAATGTATATTTGACTATCCCACAGCCTAAGGGCCAAACTCCTCACAGGAACTTTACCTAGTGTTTAGAAACACCCTAACGTTCCGTTCCAGAGAAGACAGCAGGAGCTGCTTGGGCACAGGAAGCTTTGCTTTACCAGCCGTCCTAACACTGCTAAGGGAATCCAAGAGATCACAGCCACACGGCCAAAGGCAGTAACAGGTATATTAAAAACAAAGTACGGCACTTCGAAGAAAAAAAAAAGTTTTTCTCAACACTGCAAAAACACTGCAGTTTTAAGTTTGCTGGCTGGATAACAGCGTATTTGTACGCGTTTTCAATTGCAGACTACTACCTAGTGCAAAAGAAGTCAAAATACAATCCTTGTAACTTCAATCAATATTTAGAACTATATGGGCGCAGCTGCAGAGAACACCTTGTGGGAGCTTCCCAGACCACAGTGGTTAGCCAAACTTCCCTTATCAGTGTAAACATACGACCCATGAACAACACAGTCATTCCCGCTAACAATGTTCTTGCCACTGTGTAGTGAAAGATAAGATGGGAGAACACGCCGTCCATAATTTATTTAGCCCAAACAGTACTGAATTGATACGAACTACCTGGGCAATGCTCCGAACGAGGAGGAATCTATTAGCGTCACACCCTAATTCCCAGCAGCCAGCTTCATTTCCTGTCTGATTGCACAGAAGCGTCGGGACGCAGCATCCATCCACGTCACTGTCAGCCGGCGAGGCCGCTTGGATATAGTTACCACAGCCTAAATTCTCAAGCAAGGACAAACGTAAATCTCCATAACCCAGTAACGGCAAGAGCCGGATGGGAGCGAAGGGCCCGCAGCAGGGCGGGTGAGGCACAGAGGCAAGGTCGGAACGCTGAGCAGACAAGCAGCAACCCCACATCATCCCAGCCCCTAAGAGCAACCATCGGCAAACACCCGCTCCCCATCCGACAGCCTGGCCCCGTGAGCTCTCGCCCCGCTCCTCGCAGGTCTTCGCCTCGTGCTGAACACCCTGGTGTGCCCCGACCTTCTCCACTGCCTCATCCGTACCTGTGGCCCCGCGGCAGTCTCTTGGGCTACTTCAAACTGCTGATGAACTCGCAGGTATTTTGTTCCCCGGCTCTGCCATCTCCACACCTCAGCACACGTCTGCTGACACCGAACAAAAAGGCCACGGGCTGGAGAGGAACACAGAGACGGAGGCAGAACGGCCTCCACAGAAGCTGCTAAGCCACGTCCAGGCAGGCACCTTCAGAAAGAGACCCCAGACTCATCCAGTTCCTCAGAAGCAACAAGCTTTCAACAGCCAAGGTGGGAGACAGCAGCTCTTCCAACCCCACCAGTTCCCGCCGCTCTGGCGGGAACAGTAATTTACCGCTGGTTTCACACGCAGCGGGAATAGCACTGCAGAGACCGATCTCGTTGCCGTGACTGTTTCTGCAGGCCATCCGTACAGGCACCTCCTTCCCAGGCCAGCACCTATTCTGAAATGCATGACTTGGCTTTGTACTTCAAAGTCAGCTTCCCTTCTCTGGATTTTAAGCAGCTCAAGTTCCTATTAAAAAAGTCTGCCACAAAGAGACTTCGGTGCAGTGGCTTATTAGCAAGGGCAGCTCCCCTACTGCTTCCCACGTCTTTAGAAGCGCTGGAGGGAACGACTTTGCTTTGATTAGAGGAGAAACACCTCTCTCTGACAGAGCGCCTCAAACCTGATGCTGAATTCGGGATGGGGACGTAGCGCTCGTGCAAGACAAGGAACCGAGAGGTTCATGCAGGATGGAGAAAAAGCAAAGACCAGCTCCGCACTGAACTGGATCGACAGACCTCGCTCAGTAACATTGCTCAGGGCAGTGCCTTCAAGCTCTCAAGGGAAAGATCTCAATTATAAGGTCATGGAAAAATGTAATTTCACTGGGTTATTTATCACCGCTCCTCCCGCCCTGGGCTCCCCGCTCCCGTGGCTGTTCCCTGGGCTGGAGCCCTCAAGAGGGAGTTGGGGGTTTCTTGGGATGCATCAAGAATTAATACTTATTACGCGCCTAAGATAACAAAAGGCTTTAATATGGATTTGTAAAATGAAAAGTACGACGCCTGTTTTTGATGTGCTGAATGCAGGAGAACCTGTGAAGGGGCTTGCGCCCTTTAACCAGAGCAGTAAACCCAGGGGCGGCGGCAGCCGCAGGACGGAGAGTTGTTTTGGATGGACACGCGGCTGGACGGGTCACCAGCAAGGGGGAGGCTCCAACAGCCCAGGTACGAGGAGCGTTTTGATGAAAATATCGGCACGAGGATAAAGACGAACGATTAAGCCTTGGAAACACTGTACAAAAAGCGGTGAAGTTTAAAAGCATTAACCGTACGTGTGCTGCAACCCTGGAGTAAGCTGAATGCACAGCCAAAACTGTCCGTCTGGGTGACGGCAAAAGCAAACCCGCAAAGACAGCCGACTCCTGTCACAGCAAGCCTCCCTAAGGCACCTTCCCAGGTAAGCGACCAGTGCTTGTAAAACAACAAAACAGGAACCTTAAGGCTTGTTTTGGAGATTTGACTTAAAAAAACAGTTTAAAAGTAGAGACAACCTGCGCTATTAATAAAACCTGTATTCTTCTACAGCTCGAATATTCTGTTTCAGTCAGTAATCCTCAGCCGGGAAGTGGCTGTAAACACTTTATAAGCTTGTGGTGAGAATACAGGGGAGTTCAAATAATTGAAACAAATATTTAGCCAATACCTTTTCTTCAGACTGTTGTTTGCCCTGGCTCCCTTCCCAGTGCCAGCCCGTACTTAACAGCCCGTGCGGTTACTTCTGCTGAGGGCACAGCTACAGCTTCCCTTGGCGCTGGAGGACGGAAGCTAACAGCCCTTTCTTTAGCTGACCACTCTGCGCAGAAACACGCCGCCAGCAACACCAGCAGCCAGCACAGGACACCACCGACCATGGGGACAGCTCTCCAGCTTTGCTTAGCTTATCTGCGATACTACGTGTTCTGGCAGATCAACATGGAAAGGCTTCTGCTGCGTGGCTAAGGACTTGCAATGAGCTGCTAGTCCCTCGAGCCAGGGTAAGGTTTCTGACTGCTGTGCCTTTTCTGACACCTTCATGTGCCTGTAGCACGGCGACACCGCTGCGCCACCCCGGGAAGGCGTCCATGGCTGTCTCGCAGTGCTTAGAGCCCAGGACCCATTTAAAGGAGTGAGTCTATTTCCCGTGATGTTTTCCAGGTCGGATTGTAACTGTCATAACATTTCTTCTCTCTGTTTTGATAGAAACTTATGTTTCTGGAAGACCTGCAACATGTGCGCGAAGTTCATAGCAAACGGGTCCATCATCGGCATGTGTGTTTTGAATAACAGGGACTTTCGAGGGCTACGCCAGCGTACGTAGACGTGACCTGAGCCTCCTCGGCACCAGTGGAGAGCACTGACAACTCGAGCCGGTGTTGAAGCAGCTCGTGCCCGGGGACAGCAGCCCTCAGTGGAGCGTCAGGCTTGCCCAGTGTTTTCCCCTGGCTGGAGCACAGAAGCACTCTTGCTGCAACAGCTCTTGCACGACATTGTCGCACACAGCCTGCCCTCCCAGCAGGAACACCCTTGTCTCTACCTACATTCCTGAAGTGGCGTAGTGGTGCAATAAAACTATTCAAAATACACACAACAACTTTCACTGGTTTCGAATTTATTCCTCTCTGCACACCGCTAATGCTAAAGGGTGCACAGGACTGATAGATTTAAGATAGAAGAATTTCACAATCATTTAAAACGCCACCGTATCGAGCCTGTAGTAAAACGCATACTCTGTTACCAATACCCACCGACACCTCAAGCGCTCTTTTTGAGTCTTCCAACCAGACTTTGCTCTACAACGTGTTGGTGCTACTTATTTCAACACTGCATTTTCTCCATTATTTCACTATAGCCTAAACACTTACGCCTTACGCTATTTTCAATATACTTTTAATTCTTACTGAGAAGTCAACCAGATTAAGAGTATGATAGGTCTGGAAGCCAACCAAACCTAACACCACCCTGTGGGACAAACAGGAGGCAGTATACTTGTCTGGCTGTGAAAAGGCAGCAACAGTTCATTTAGTCCCATCGCTCTTAAAAAACCCACATTGTTTAAGAGTGTCACTTAACACTTTCCCCAAAACAAAGCCTCACGAGCAAGACAACCCCAAGGGTTCATTACGGCCCTGCTGCTAGCACAGGCGTCTCCTGCAGTAGCTAACAACGTATGTACAAGGCCTTGTTAATCGTGTTTATTTTTAGGTCATGTATTTGGTCCATAGGGCCCTTTGGTCTTTTGACCCTCCTGAAATCATACCCTGCAATCAGCATGGTAGGAGAGGGGAAAAAACCAGTCTTCATTCAGGCCTCATCTCAAAATAGAAAAGCTGCATCCAGAGACAAAATGCCATTTCCTACATTTATGCACATATAAGATATTTATGTATGTATACATATGACACACACGTCTTAAGTGCTTTTCTTTGCAGCCTGTTCCAATGTTGAAATAAATAGGTGTTTTCCTAACTTTTGTGTTTACAGTGGAACTCAACTATTTTCTCTTCAGAGAGAAGTGTTTCTTTTTCTTTTTATCCCCCCTTAAGCATCCACAACAGTTTTATGCAGGAAGACATACTTTAGAGTTGAGTAAGTCCTACACCATGCTTAATTTGCCATACAGTTAAAATGTAGGTAATGACTGACTTAAAGTCAAAGGAGTGGAGTATCTGCAGCCACACCTAGCTCAAGAAGTGACTCACAACTTCGTCGTGACAGGTTTATAACCTTTTTTCTCCAGCGGAAAATGTACAAGTTGCAATTAAAATCTGGGTGAGGCTGGACAAACCCCAAAACATTTGGAATTACTCTGAAGTTCTAACTGAAGCTGCACAGAGTGGAGCAGCTGCGGCTGGGTGGGAATGAGACTGACATTCAGCAAAGTGTCACAGCACAGAAATCTTGCTACCACAGATATGACTCATTCACTTCTGTGCCTGGCATCCGTCTTCTCCAACTTGTGAAACCAAGATAACTTCCACTTGAATCTGAGAGAAGCAAGGGGATGAGCAATTCCATTCAAACCAAATAATACAAGTTTCCTTCAAAAGTAACTCGAAAATGAGTATTTTAGCAATGCTCATCGCTCATGAGCTCCGCAAAGGGCCATGTCTAGACGTACGGCACATCACGGGCAAGTGACACCAACTATCCCCAAAACCAAGTCTACTCAGATGAGAGACTGCAAACATTTGGCTCCCATTTTAAACTGAAAGACTACAATGACACAGCGGTTCCTTCTGACAGCTGTTCCAGTTGAGACAGAAATGGACAGCACCTCCGCAATGGCGAGCACCTGGAACCATGATGGACAAGCCCTGAAGCAAAACGGCAGCGACTGGCTCTGGGCAGGACAAAGCAAAAAGCCACTTAGGTCAAAGGAAATAATAACCTTAAAGCTAACTGAGATGAATCCAATGTGAAACAAGACGGAATTCCTAGCTCTCATGCAAATACACCGCACAAGCCTCAGCCGTGCTGAGCAACAAGGAAAACTCGGCACAGGAAGGGAGGTCTTTTAAGGACTTTACCTGACGGCGGGGAAAGCACACATAGGAAAGAGTATTTCGGGTTTGCTGGCGCTTTGCTACTTCGACAGAAGAAAACTCAAATGCAGAAACAGATTCCCATCTTCACAGAACACACTGTCTGAACTCAGAACTACAAACGAAGGGTGGCTCTGATCGAAGTGATTACAACCTCATTACATTCAAACAGAGCACGTCCACAGCCATGCTTCATGTCCTCTATGCTTTAAAATCATTTCTACAAGCCAAATCAATCAGAAGAAAGAGCGCAAACAGACGCAAAACCACATGGAATTGTAAGGATATTTTGCTAAATGTCCAACGATCCACCGCTCCAAAGTAACCCACCTTCAAGGAGAATCGCAAGCAGCTGTTACCCATTACCACCAACCACATTACTTCTGCAAAGGTGCTACAGGCAGGGGACAGGGAAGAGCATCTAGAGGAAGGACTTAATTTTTGAAGAAAGAAGCTGAAACGATGGCTGCCACGACAGCGTTCTCTGAAGGGGCCCTGTAACCTGTACTGGAGCGACTGGGGCGACGGGCAGAGTGTCGATACCCACTGACAGCAGTACCTGGAGAAACAGAGTCATTCGGCTTTCGGACAGGAGTTTCAACTGCCTTGGCATCATCAGAGACTGTGGAATGAAAAGAAACAGCAGAAGGCTTCAGTACAGGAGGAGAAACACGCCAGAAAGAGGGACTAGGGCATGCTGGCGGTGGCGTACTGCTACAGCAAACACAGAATAAAATTAAATAAAGCAGCCAACTACCAACCGTGAGTCCACTTGGGCTGAAATTACCAGCCAAATTACGAAGGCTGTAGCATTGATCAACAATACTGCCTGTCTGCCAGGGTGGCAAAGCTGACTGCAATACGCCCAAAGGGTACCCGAGAGGAGAAAAGGTCAGGAAGGCGAAGTCACTCGTAATTGTCCCAATCTACACAGACTGGGCCATAAAGGCCAAACGAGCAGGTAATCTCCAAACTCCATCTCGGCTGCTACCAACTACTGTTTTATGGAACAGTGAGCTACTGCACAGAACACGATGTAATGCCTGGCTTGGTCCTCAGCAAGGTGCAAAACGATTTTCAAACCCACACTAATGTAATTTAGTAGAAAACTCTTGTGGCTCCTCAACCAGGCATACGAAGCAACTGTTCCCAAGATCCTCTCCCAGGAGCAACGTTTTTGACATTACTAAAAAAGTGTTTTATGTAAAAGTGTTCACAGAGTGCTGAGAAGCTGCCTGAGGTTTTTGTTTAGCTCAAGATCTTTCCTTACAATGCCAGAGAGCAATTACTGGATCACAGCACGAAAAACACAATGGAACAGACATTTTCTTCAGTCAGGAGGTGATTCAGCTATCAAAGAGTTTCTTTTGTTTCTATTCGGGGGGGAAAAAATTCACTGCTTTCAGCTGTCTAAAGCTGACGTTCTGGAGGTATATTCATCACGACCGTCAGCTGCAGCAAAGGTTTCTGCAGTTCTTTCCTTCTCCTCGAATTCCTCCCTCTCTAGACAACCGTGTGAAGGGCCTGACAATGCTACTGGAAGGCAGGCAGGACAAGGGATTGTGACTAACTCGGGCACGCTTCGCCTTTGCAGCTGTAAGCAGAGAGCAAAGCGTATGCCATCATCCCTTCCGTTCCCTCGCACATAAGCTATCGATAACACACAAATGAAATGTGCGGCAGCAGCCAAACTAGCGCTAGGAAAAAAGATTGTGCCACTTCTTCCTGGAAGAGCTCCCCTCGCCGGCACCGTGCATCAGCTGGGGCCAGGCTGGCAGAGGCGGCTACAATGCGTCACAGGGATTTGTGCATGGGACGCAGAGTCTGGTGGCAGCGAGGAAGGTGATGGGGCTGCCCAGAGGACTGGCGTTCCAGGAGAGCAGAAAGCAGAGAGAAAAGCTGAACCACAAGTTTTAGGACATTAGGCTGGACGTGAAGGAAGGGACTTACTTTACTGAGGGGCTTGGATAGAAGGACTCTGGTGCAGAAAAAGAGAGATTCTCAATGACAATGTTCCAGAGAGCAGGGTCTGCGGCTCACGGCTTTGGGACAGGTCTGAGAGCAGGCACCCACCTACGAGGGGGCAGGGGGCAAAGACAAGGGCAGCAAACGGCCACAGCTCAACAAAGACCAGTCTAAGGTTGAGGACTGATGTCCAGACTATGTTTATATACCATACTGATTAACACAGTGTAAAAAAATACAGGTAATAAGACTAAATACGGGGCTAATCACTTACCATACCAACTTCTAAACCACAGATTTTCTCTGAAGTTTGGAAGACTGACAAAAATTCCATGGGGGAAAAAATCTGTTGCTCTTCTCACCTAAGAAAAATCAGATGTTTTTATGCCAATTAGCATGTGCCGTGTACCCATTAGTGAAACCTGATTCTGCATGCCAACCAGTTGTATTTCACTCTATGCTAAACGCTATTTCTATGGGTTTTGAAAATATAAATAAACTTTCAGCACGCTTTGTTTTCAAAGCAATAGCAGTGAAAGGCCACTAGCAAACCACCAGCAGAGTTCAGGGCTTTGTTTAATCATAAACAGATAATGGGAAATGCAATGAGAAACAACTGCTGATGAGCTGGCAACAACATTTCACACAGCATACGTCAGGGGGCACGAAGCAGCTGGCTGGGCAAGATACTATTTCGAGAGAACATTTGGAACCATCGCTGCCAGGAGCTTTTCTTGCGAAGTGTGGCAAGAGCAAAGTGTCACTTTCTTCGCCACCCAACTCCTGAAGACATGACACTAAACCATTAAACTGGAAACGGCCACCGCAAACACTCCGTGCTTTAATTCTGAGAATTACACAGCAGCGTTATACCCACCCCCGTCGCACCGCTTGTGCAAGAGCCTCTCCCCCGAGCTCTGCAGCACGGCAATAGCTGAGCACGGGAAAACTTTCCCAGCAATCTGACACCACTGACCAACACAAACTTCCAGGTAGGAGCAAGTGAGCGTTGTAGTATTTTAAGAAAGTCCCCGACAAGCGTCAGACAACGCTGAACAGGTTCATAAACTGCAAAACACCCAACAGATCACGGCGGGCTGAGTCTTTGCCTCTCAACACGTTCTTTTGAATTTGAGCTCGAAACACCAGGAAGCCTGTAAAAACTAAATAGTTCCTTTATTTTAATTAACCTCTTCTTTGAATATAATCAGTGAGAACAGCCACATTCTGCGTGATTTTAATTTTCTTTTTAAAAAGCACTTCACGTGAATATCATACTGCTTTAAAAAAGATCCTGCTCATAAAGTCACATACATTAGAAAATGCACAAATGCATGCACCTGTTTCGGGTGGCTAACAATTAATAGCTATTTTAACTTCAGTTTTCAAATTAGCAGAATATCCTCAAAACAATTCACCTACATCAACATCTGAATTCTCTCTCAGATTATACATACTCGTTAATTTACATGAGTTTATGGCATATAAAGGCACCTCGCTCACTCCAAAAGCACACACTAGCAGGGAAACCGCCCCCAACCCCTCACCCCCCAAAAATGCTAAGGTGAGAACTGCGACTGAATGTACATCGTAGACGCCAGCCACCTCAGCTGGGAGGCCCCTGCGGAGGTCACCTGGCCCAAACCCCTGCTGAAAGCGGGGTCACTTCTAGAAGGTCTCTCAGGCTGCTCACGGCCTTGGCCGGGTGAGACAGGACCTGCCCCAAGGATGGGTCCGGGCCGCGGGTTCCGGCCCTTGACCCCTCCAGTGAGAAGCCCTTTCCTTCCACCTGATCTGATTTTCCATTGCTGCCACTTGCACTGACTGACTCTGGTTGCAAACCAGCGAGCAGCTGCCCTCCGCCTTCCCCACAGCCACCCCCCGGATAGCTGAAGACATCCAAAACATAGACACAAGAGATATCCAACAGTTTTATTTGGTTTTAAAAGTTTTACCATTACCCTACATACACTACAGCTCACCATAATGGCAACGTGATGCATGCAAAAAAGCTGGTAAGAACACTGAGTTTCCACTGATTTTTTTAATTTAACTTTTAAATTTATGTTTCTTTTAAAAAAAAATCCTAGAAGCTCAGGCCCCAGACCTGATTGATGACTAGTAGCCGTCATCAAGATTTAAGCAGACTCAGACCAACGGTGTGACATAATCCCTCCCCTCTCAGTTCAGTAACAGAACTAAGCCAGCATTTACTTCAAGCTTAATAAATAAAAATAAAAACTAATAAATTTAAAAAACTAAAAAAAAGAAAACTAAAAAAAACCCCCAAAAATAAAAACTTCAAAACTCAGTTCCTTTTGAAACAAAATTAATACCACTTGAATTTCCATTAGTGAAATACTCTTCATATCTTGATACAAAAGTTTCAGGTATCCATAAAATTATGACACACATGTACCATTAATTCTATCTATGGATACAGCTGGCTCATCACCACAGGCTGAATGTGCAAGTCAACTGAAAAGTAAAATGGACAACTTTCAACAGACAAACAGGAGGTTTGCTCAGCACTGAACTTGCCCCACAAGTTCCCTCTGCAGAGCAGAGGCCAGATAATAAAACGCAGCTAATACCCACCTCCCGCGAAAGATTACTTTCCTGTACCTACAAAGGAGACAGTCAGAAGAAGGAGCTGAAAACAATTTCATTTACATTTTAAAATACATAACATGCTGCATAAGGAATAAGAAATACAAATCAAGTAATCAATTCATAAATGGACACAGACATCGTACCAACAAATTAAATAAAGAAAACTTAAGTGCGTTTCTGTATCTGAAGTATCAGGAAGAGGCTGCAAGCCCAGAGCAGAAATCACGTCCGAGAGGAACCTTCCTGAACCGAGGCAAGCATCAGACCAAGTCCTTCGCAGGAAGATGAACAGGTGAACACCAGTTCTGTCAGAGAGGAAGACTCACTGCAGAGCACGTTATTGAGTGTTATTTAACACTAACCAGACTCTTAGTCCATAAGGAAGAGGGTATACTTCTTTTCTCATCTGCATTCGAGACCACAACTAACCAAGTCTCTGTTCATCAGCAACTTTGCTTGTATTTCCTACAACCAACGCAATTTAGGAAACACACCCACCGTTTAAGACATGACAACCTAGATCTGTTACCTTTGTAAGCACGCGGCACTTCCCTGGGAGCAGTCAGGGCTTTACAGTTATGTTGCACCACCTTCTGAGGGACTTAGTCAAAAATATATTGACACCGGAGCTTTGGAAAAAACCACAAAATTAATTTTGATTTCTTTCTGCTTTTGGGGATTCAGGTATAAAAATTGTGTCTTCACAGCTTTCGGTACCTATGCTGATGTAGGAAAAAAAACAATCAGTGCAAGAGGCCAAAACTAAACCGAGCATCAGTAATGTTCACAGCAACAAGGCAGGAGTGTGCACGTTTGCGGCACCCCTGACACACACCGGGAAGGGATGCCACCCAGCACCGCAGCTTAACAGCTCTACAGCACTGGGCGCACACCCCACACTCTTATTTACGAGACACCAGCCACGCTTTCCGACACTGAATCACAGCATCCTAGCTCAGCAGGAGCTGGCAGGGCCCTCTGGAGAGCCTCCAGTACCCCATGCTAAAGCAGGTGCCCCCAGCGCAGGGGGCACAGGGACGCGTCCAGGCGGGGTTGAATCTCTCCGCAGAAGGAGACTCCACAGCCTCTCTGGGCAGCCTGGGCCAGGGCTCGGGCACCCTCACGCCAAACAAGTTCTTCCTCACGCTCAGGGGGAACTGCCCGGGCTCCAGTTTG
>VZSC01007042.1:21846-45928 GCA_013398225.1 Steatornis caripensis | reverse complement strand
CCCTCTTCAGGGGTGGCAGGAGGTGGAGGCGGCGGCGGCGGCAGCAACGACTTCCAGTGGTGCTTCTCGCAGGTGAAGGGGGCCATCGACGAGGACGTGGCGGAAGGTAAGGGGAGGGCCGGGCCGAGCAGCCCCTGCTGTGCCCCAGGCTCCCGGGGGCTCCGTGCCCTCGCTCCGCCGGCGCCCCGCGCACCAGCACCGTTCCCCTCTCTCCACATCCGTGTGGCGCCCGCGCCGGAGGAGCCGAGGCCGGGAGCGGCTGCGCCGCAGCGTCCGCTGGCCGTGCCCGAGGCTCGGGGGATGGCGGCTGTTGCCGTGACTAAGTGGCGCCCGCGCTTCCCGGGCGACGAGCTTTTTTGGGGGAGAGCATAACCGAGAAGGCGCGGTGGCTTCCTCCTGTGCTTCAGTGCTAATCACTGGGGAGAAGAGGTAACGACAGCGGTGGAACGCAGGGGGGGAAAAAAACCCACGAACGGAGTCTTGTCAGGCTTGTCAAGTTTCGCTCTGACGCAAAGAGAGCAACAGAGTGCGCGTCTGTCATTTGTGCTGAATTTTAAAAGTAGGGTTTAAAGGCTTCCTGCAGCTGTGAATAGATTTTATTCCCACTGCTTGTTAATATTCGGAAGCTATAAATAGGGACAGTTAAGCGGGGAAAATGGGCACACCTTTACATTCCTCTGGAACTTTCTGAGCACAGCGTGTTTTGGAATGAGTAGAAAATAAGAAATGTTTTCATTGGAAAAGTGTCTCTCTGTAGTGTGTAGAAACCACGTGAAGTTTTGCTCGACTTTGAGAACGTTCTTTTTTTTTTTTTTGAAATTCTCTGTTTTCCAAGCTGTTTGGGCTGGCAGTACTGTTTAGAAAAGAGGGTGTGAAGTATGCGTGTGAAACAGTTCTGTGCTGTTTATTTGACTTTTACTGCATTAACTGAAATAGCTGTATTTACTGTATTACGTGAAAAAACTTGCAGTGCCAGCGTGTGGCCATCCTGGGTTTTGGATTTTTTTTTTTTGCTGGATGAAGTAGATATTTTTTCTTACTGTCTACTACAGGGAAATTATGCCGACAGTGTTTTCATTTTCATGCCACTTGTTTGGCATTCCATTTAAAATAATAGCTATGGGAGGAATGGACTTGAAAACTGCTTGAGAAACTAGTACTCAGACTCAGTTGTTGTTTTCTTCCTTTCCTCCTTTCCCCCCCCCAAATATGTTTTGTAACTTGTACTATTGTTCTGAAGTTCCCAGGATTGTTATGAAAATGTATCCAAGTAGCTCTGACAAGTTTACCAAGTGGTTGTTTTTTCTTCGGAACCGTCATCTATATGACTAAAAGTCAGTTCTCCGTGTTGCAAAAAATAAACTTCTATGAGCACCTTACTTCCCAGTCAATTACTGAGCAGCATGAGTTTGTGTAGAGCTGGAAAGCTTCTCGTTTTTGAAACACCAGTGTGTCTTAAACCCAGTTAATTATTTAAGTGCGTAACAGGGCTGTTCAATGAGGAACTTACGTTACTGAAGAGGCACGTCACCGAGCGGAGTTCTTGGGTTAGAGAAGGGAAAGCTCTCTGTTTTGAGTAACTAGAAGCAGCAAAGGGAAATAGTGATGGTAACACTCAACACTTTAACCCTGGTTTTTCCCAGATGTACCTTATTAATGCAACTTCTCCTGGAATGAGGGCTGCAGATTGTCTGGGACGCTACTACATATAAAGAACTTATTTTTCTTCGTAGGGCCATTAATATAAGTAATCATTCAGCACCTGGTTTTGCAGAACTGAGTTCTGTTTTCCTGCTGGAATACAACTAGTTACAGTTTTTGTGACTCATTGTCTGTATTTTGGTTTGTGGGCTTCCCTCCTCCCCATTAGTTTTTGCCTCGAAATTGGCATTAAATAAAGAAAATATACAATTTATTTGCTAATAATTGCCTGAATTTCTCTCAGCCATATGCAGGAAGAGTGCAATGACATTGCTAGATTTTTGTCCCCAGTCATGGAAGTAGTTGCTCATTACCATTTTTTAAAACTTCTTTTACCCAACTGCACATCTAAACCTATTTGGTGGGTGACTGTTGCCTTGAAATAGCCTTGATGCAGATATTACAGAAAACCACTGTGAATTTGATGTAATTGTTGTGATAGTGCAAACTTGCTATTTCTGTAAATTTTTTTCCTCTTTTCTGTTTTGTGAAAAATAAGCCCTGTAGAGGAAATCTGAAAATGACAACATAAAGTAGCTGTCGAACATACTAAATACAGACTTTTTTTGCAAAGTGTCCTTACAGATGGTTCATTCAGCAGTTGAAATTACGAAGCCTGACAGCCAGGCAACTTAGTCAAAAAGTCACTTCTTTTTGAAGTGCAATTCTAGAATGCCTTTTATATTCAGTACTTCTTCCTCACATGTATTGCTCTAATAAAAATGTTAACATGGCTGTGGCAAATTGNGTAATTGTTGTGATAGTGCAAACTTGCTATTTCTGTAAATTTTTTTCCTCTTTTCTGTTTTGTGAAAAATAAGCCCTGTAGAGGAAATCTGAAAATGACAACATAAAGTAGCTGTCGAACATACTAAATACAGACTTTTTTTGCAAAGTGTCCTTACAGATGGTTCATTCAGCAGTTGAAATTACGAAGCCTGACAGCCAGGCAACTTAGTCAAAAAGTCACTTCTTTTTGAAGTGCAATTCTAGAATGCCTTTTATATTCAGTACTTCTTCCTCACATGTATTGCTCTAATAAAAATGTTAACATGGCTGTGGCAAATTGCTGTAGTTAGATTTGCAACTGCCATATCCGTTCCCAGGATTTTTTCTAACTAGGTCATTAATATAGAAAATCAGTTTGTTTCCTCTTTGTCTTTTCTGTGTATTCACTTTCTTCAGTGAGTAATCATTGACAGCTGTACAGTGCTCTGATTAAATAAATAGAAGAGCAGTGTCTATGTGCCCAATTTTGCCTTTCAAAAAGATCAGGAAAATATTCCAGTTACTGAAGTACATAGTTTTCTAAAGCAGAAAAGTTTCATTGGATTTGAGGAGGATTGGAGGATAAAACAGATATTGAATGAAAAAATTGATACTGAGGATGGCAGCAAGCTTAATTTTAGAAAAAAAGTAATTTAAAATCATCTTGTAGTTTCGTTGCTAGTGTAAAACCACATGACTACAAAAAAACCACACTGTGAAACTCGTTATTCTTGGATTACTTTTTTTGGTAGAAAGTAGCTTTCTAAGTACAGGTTTGTTTTGGTTTTCAGTAATGCCGCCTGAGACCTAATCGGTTTTGTGATTTCAGTGTTTAATTGGTTAACGCTCCGTTTTGGGGGTTTTCGGGCCAGCAAAATATAACCCCTTTTATTAAATAATGTACAGATATGCCCAAATTCCCTTTAGCCAGATGTTCTGCGTATGGTCCATGACCACTGCTGGACGTAATTAATAGAATTTTTATATATATATATACACACACACAGCGAGAGAGGGCACTATGTCTTCCTAACTGACTTGTGCTAGTGACGAGTGGGAAATACTGGGAAGGATGCCTGATCCTTGCTAGAACGTGAACCTGTACGCTGCGGACATCGCGGATTTCCCAGGATTGACATGGGGATGTCTTTGGGTTTTTCAAAGCAGTCAGTATGGGGTTTTGCATTGCGGTGAACTGTTCCTTTCTGTAATTGCTGCTTGAATTTGGCGCTGCTTAGATCCATCTTCCAGTTTCAGATATTAGCAGCTTTAAGGGTATGGTTGCTCCACTAAATGAAACGGGTTCTGCTTTCCTCTTGGAGCTTCATCAGCCTAAGTCTTCAGCTATTTTGAGAGTTGTTTTTTAAACCTTTTTTGAAGCAGCTGAGTGTAAAGCCTAGTCTTGCACGTAAATGTTGGATGTTGTACCTGTTCGTAGTAGGCAAGACCTCTTAGAAGCACTTGTCCATTAGCTTGAGGATGAACCGTTATATTTCACATGAGCAAAACTTTTGTTCTTCAAAAAAAGTTGTCACCAACTCTCAGAATACTTGTCATCTTGTATTGGAGTTTCTACGTGTTAAAAAAATTTTGTATCTTAATTTAAAGATCAAAAAAACCCACCAGTGTTTTTTTAAATTCTCCAACTAGTAATTGGTATTGACAGCACTGATAAACTAAAAGATACATTGTTATCATCAGTTCAATAAATTCTTTACTTCTCCTTCTAGAGCTTGTTACAGCGCGAAGTAAGTCCCCCTCAGAAGTTTGTCAGAATGCACAGCACAAGCAGAGAAGAAAACCATGATCTAATAAAAATACATTGGACTGTAATCCTGTAATTGTTCTCAAGTCCGGGTGCAAGTGATTTAAAAACACTCCCAGTGTTAAATCATCTTTACCAATCAGTGGTTTAACAATGTTCTTAGGTGTCATTCAGTAATTTAACTGACCTATTCTCACTGTTTTTAAAGCAAATTCTGGCATGAGTTCAAACTTCTAAATACTCCAAAAGAGGTATAGCTATTTGACATCTGGTTAATATTGCATGGAAGAAATGACAGCACTGGTTACTAACTTTAAGGTGTTGGGTTTTTTTCTGTAAGAACTGGAAAATGTGGTAATAATGACTCCATTAAGCCATACGTATGGTTTCCTTTTATCGTAAATAATTAGTTCTCCCTGAAGATGTCACTTATTGCTGGAATGGGGCAGAAGCTGAGCTTTCAGCCTTGAAAAACAGTGTTTTGCCAAAGCCAGGACTTCAGATGCCTGCTCTTTTGCCCTCCCTGAAACATTACGCACTTATCTCTGGTTCATGGTGATATGTAGTACTGTGCTTTTGCCTTGAGCCTGTGACAGCTTTACCACATCTCTCCTCCTCAAAGGACTGCTGTGAACATTCTGGAGAGCCACGGTTTCTTGCAGGGACCGCAGATTTTGAAAGTTTTCTTGATCTTTCCTGCTTTGTGGTGTTTTATGTGTTCTGCAAAATACATGTGAGGGCGTAGTAGTGACTTTGGGAAGTGTTTTGGTGTTTTTTTAGACGTGGGCAGAAATATTTTGGAAACAGGTTTGGCCTCAGCATGTGTTACGTAGCAGTTTCCTGTTCGAGAAAGTAGCCTGGATGTTTCAGGTGGGCCGCTTTAATCACGAGTCTTCATACAACCCATGGAGCAAGAATTTGTGTTCACTCTTGATTCCATAGCACGCTACTCCCTAAAAATGTTGTTCTCAGCCAGCAGTATTTAATTATAAGTGTTAGTTTGAATTCCGGTTCTGTCAGACAACAAAAAACCCAGGGTGTTACGCCACTGGAACGTAAATCGCACTACCTTACTGTATATTAATGTGTAAATAACTCTAGAGACTACTAAGAAAAGGTGTTGCATGTGAGAAATGCTTTGTTAATGAATTTTGTTCAGTTTCTCTCTCTCTTAGAATCTCTTAGAGTATGACTTCACAGTGAGGAAGCCCAGATTTATGAGTGCATAGCTGTGCTTTGGAAAAAAAAAAAGCTCCAGGTGATCTAGAGGCTTCATGAAAGCGATCACGTCAAGTGACGCCTTCTCGGTTTCGTGTGGAGAAGAGAATCTGTCCTGCCGGCTAGCGTACTTACAGTGAATTTAAATCAGTGATCTTTACCCTGGTATCAAATGGTGATTCTTGTTTGGATTTTTGGCACGTGCATGTGATGGGTTAATGGAACTGCAGGGGCAGGAGGAGGAGTATGAATACAGGTACAGAGATGTATAGCGTTCTGGGAAATGTGGGAACGATATCTATCTTTTTTTGTAAAGGAAACTAGGGAATTTACAGCCTAGGTGGAGACCTTAAAGGCAGTCAGAAGTGGTTTGTAAATACCTTATTTCACTGTTGGAGTTCGCCCACAGCTTTTGTATCTAGCATCTTTTTCCTGACTCGGATATACAAAACCAAGTTAGGACAGTCTTGTCAGAAAACTACAGAGGTATTGGTTTATGGGCATTAAGGGGAAAAAAAATTCTCAATACCAGTGAAAGATGGCAAGTGGGATATTAAAGAAGAGGTAAGAAAATCCTTTAAAAGGCTAAGCAACCGCTAGGCTACAAGAGAAGACAGATTACTCGGTGTATCTGGATGATACTTTGATTAAAATGTGAAGCTGCAGGAATGCATAGCTTATGAACGAATGATAAACAGTTCGGGTAAGCAAGGAGTATCAGTTGTGGAGTCATAAGGTCGGAATGCAAAATAAAAACACTTTGAGTAGCAGGAATACAGAAATTAAAGCAAGTCTTTACATCTCTGCCACTAACCTGTGAACAGTGAGAGCCGCTGCCGTGTGTCACTCCGCAGCATGGTAGGCTGTGGTGGCAGCAGGTTGTTACCTATTGACCCAGGAACTCTTGGGTACGATTCCCACACATGCTCTCGTTACTGTGCTGTTTGTTGGGTATTTTAACACCTGGGGGAAAAGCTTACTCAAAAATTACAAAAAAACACTTTAAAAAAAAAAGGACAGGAAGCTGCATCTGGAAGAAAAATTTTATTTAGCCGTCAAGTTAAGACTTTTATTAACTCCTAACAAAAGTACAACGGAAAACATGACAATTAGCTACTTAGAAAAAAACCTAACAAAGTGGCATGAATTAATTAAATATACTTCCAGTAGGCAAAAGCTTTTTGGAATTACTATTCCAGAAGTAAAAAAATAATACTGAGGCAATAGATTTGCACACAGGCTGCTGGATTGTGTCATGAATACTATAACTAGCCTCCATAATTTCTCATTGCTTGTAAGAAAAGGCATGGAAAGCTTTGGCAAGCGTGAGGGTAAAAGTTTATTTCTGTCTTGCTGAACGTCAGCTTCACTACTCACTTTTCTTGCTGCTGCTTTACCTTCACTTAGTGCTAACACACCCAGACAACTACATGCACTTTAACCTCAGTGAAGACAGTTGGTTGGGTTTTCTTAGATGTAATTCAAAGGACTTCCAGCATCAGATTATGATCTGGTTCCATTGAAAAGAACATGCAAGTTTAAATAAATGAGAGAATGGCACTAATTGTCTTTTATGAGATGCAAACTCTTAGGTGACTTGAATCAGCTGAGCAAGTGTTTGGTTTGGGGGAGTTTGCTGGGCAGCCTGGCCTTTGGAACAGGTCTCGGGAACAGTTTGACACCTTATGTTGCTTCTGTTCTACCGGTTTGTTGCAGCATGCCGAGCAGAATGGCCTGCGCCCTCGCTCCTCAGAGAAGCCAAGTGGCTTAGCTCCAGACAGGGTCCAGGACGCACCGGAGCTGGCAGTCTTTCCGAGAGGAATGCTCGTTTGTAGTTTGCCATGGCCTGTCGGCTGCAGTGCTTCCACTGGCTGCTGCTGCTGCTTCTCGAGCTGTGCTGTGCTGGCCAAGCCCCTGCGCTTCTCTCCGGGCAGCTCAGGTGCCCTGTTCGTGCCCCTGGTTGACCTTAAATCTGTTCAAGGATTTAAATTGGTTCAAAAGGCAGAGTTATTTTGGACTAAGTTAAACTCTACCAGATACTTAAAGGCAATTCAAGCTGTTTTGCAAGCTGTTTAAGTATTAGGGCATAAAAAAATTGTTAGACCTGATGGATACTTGAAGTGGGCAGAGTGCTTAGCCGTGTAAGCTGGAAGAGCTTTGGTCTGAGCAAAACTGTGCTACCTTTGGTTTATTGTACTGACTTCTGATACATCTCGCTTCTGTGTTAACTCTTCAGATCATAAAAGTGGAATCTAACAATTGAGTGTATAAAGTGGCCCGTTCTGAAAAATAGATGATTCTGAGTAACTTCTATGTGTATGTATTTTGTCAAGTGATTATTGGTAGCTTTACAGTTCGGCTCACCTTTCAGTGCAATTCAGAGTTAGAAATCTGATTTCTATCAACTGTTAAATTAAGAAACAATACTTTAGGAAATATTTTAGGAGCACTTAGACATGACAATGCTAGACCATTCTAGTTACACAGGAATACCAATCTTCTTCGTTGACTGTTCTGGCAGCTGTAGTATGGAGAGTCTGCGCTCACCTGGAAGCAAATCAGCAAAAGGTACAGAAATGGAGAGAGAGAAGGGAGAGGTTGAAGACTGGCGCTCAGCGCTGAAGTCAGAAGGCTGCAGTAACTGAAATTGTGATGGTGCTTGCCTGCCCAACATGCAGGGGACTGGTCAGAAGCGGCGTGCCTGCCAGCGGCTGCCTGCTGTCGCCTGCTGTGGTAACTGCAGCCATCCAACCTGAATGACTGTCAGACTTCACACCCCCTGCTTCCCCCTCCCCTCCACAGGGGCCTTTTAATGCAAATAGATGCTGCTGGGGATGTCTGGGGAGCGTTCTCTTGCAGTTACTGTAAATCAAGTAACAAGCAGCGCTAAGGCCCTGTGCGTCTAACTTTTTAAGCTCAAGTGAGTTTTTAAAGTAATTTTTCTGTTATTTACTGTTTAGCAGGTGTTAGCTTCTAAGTTTCTTCATTTGCTTTGATAATCTGCTCCCTCTAACGGGTCTCTGTCATTTTTTCCTTCGCTAATCTTACTTGCTCCTTTTCTATTCTTTTGCGTGACTCTGAGTCTTCACTTAGTTGCTCTCAGACGGTCGTTCCTTGCCGTTCTCGGTGTGGGCCCCGACTGACCGTGTTTTTCCCCAGTCGTACCTCACCGTGATATGTTGTCCCTGTCCTTTGCAAAAGAGAGTTCTGTTCATTCTGATGTCTTGTCTTACAGCTCAGCACAACGTCGTGGGGAGATGCCAACTTGTGATTTCCAGGTTGATTTAGAAGCACGTAACCTGCACTTCTGCCTTCTGTGCGCTCTGCTTCGTTCCTATCAGCTGTAGGAGACCCTACAGTGTCTCCCGCAGCTTTCTCCAGCTGTAGAATAAAACACTCTGTAGAGTAGCTGTGTGTCGGAGGGAAAGGTGTGTGTCACCTTTCATCTTTATTACAGGCACAGAAGTGTTCTATGTTTAGTTTCCACTGGCAATCTCCCTTACAGTCTCTGTCAGCCTTCTGGCTTTGGTCCAGATCCAGTCACTTCCTCGCAAAGCACGAGCCTCTTCAGAGAGTTTTGCAGTCCTTAAAGTGGTTCATTCTTTGGATCTCTAGGACAGATCATGGAAGAAGGTGCTGTAGACAGGTCTGCTAACGTGCGTTTTTATGTCAGTCTGTGTACTGCATGTGAAGCCATGTGTTGTCCATTACGTATTTGGAAAATTTTAAGTTAAAACCCCTTGGAAGTTGGAGCAGCCTCCTTTTCAGATAACGTTCAAAAATATCGCCTGTCTGACTTAATTGTTCATTAAGTGTCCGAGGAGCGGGCTTTTGACAAAAGGCTCTGAAGAGCTTACAAGAATGAGAGAGAAGTTGATGCTGCTTGTGTATGGTTCGTGTTAGTCCTCGGCGCAGGCTACGGCTGCAAATTCATTCATCTGTTGGGAGAGCTACGAAGTAATTATGGCAGGGTTCTTCCCAGTTTTTAGATTTTAGCCGGAGTAGCAATGTGCAGCCAGCTTAGAGAGGAAAAGTTCATGGTAGCTAATTTTAGGCATCTGATTTAGATGTTCTGGATCCCTTTGTGTTCTCCATTACCTAAACAGAGAGCCCAGACATTGATACCGGTGTCAGTTAGAAATACCTAGTATGAATCCTTTGGGGGATTAAATTAGTTTGCAGATCTAAGCTTGCTGTCATCTCAGAATCCTAACAAGTGTTGGTCTCTGTCATCCCGTCCCGCTTCACACACCACACACCCCCCCCGGTGGAACTTGCCCTGGAGGCTTTGGAGGTTATAGAACTTTTACAGAACTATGACAGGAGTTTTGTGATACGGGGATGTTAATATTCAGCGGTGATGTTAAAAGGTTTAGAGGATTTTTACTGAATTTTGAAACTTCTATCTAGGCTTACAGGATAGTGTCCTAAGTCACTGAGAATGGTTTCCACTACATTATTATAGAGATGGATATTTGTAGCCTTCTAATGTGTTGGGAGAGTGTTTACTACCCGTGGAAGTGCTTAGTGCTTTTAAATTTAGGGATTCTACAGAATCATGATTTAGTTGCCAGCTATTTTTCCCAACGCTCCTTTTAATATAGTAGCGTTGAAAACAGCTAGGAGTTTCCTACTCCGTATGTAGACTGTAACTAAGTTAGAACTCCTTTCCAAAAGTGAAGCTAAACACTAATTTTTGGTGTCTGGAAAGAAACAGCTATTGCCAGACTAGTGTCTGGGTGTACAGCCATAGATCTTGCTGCTCTCCGTAGTTTACAGGAGGAAAGCTTACATGGCTGCTTCCAGAACAGAGGGTGCTAGCCCCACCGAAACAAAAACCGAGGGAAGGCTGGGCAAACCTCTCTGTTTCTGGAAAGTCATAATCACGCTGTACCACTCTGTATGGTCTGAGTTATATATGTGTGTGTGTGTAAAAATACATATTAAATATAATTAAGGGGGGTGGTATATGTGTATCTTAAGATTTTGTCAGTGTTGTGCTACTAGAAGCTCATAATTCTAAGGCAATTTCTAAAGTAAGAGATGGCTTAGCACTAGTGAAACCTTTATACCATGTGCGATTTTCTGTATGTAACTACTTATTGCTGTAAATTCATTTTATTAATCAGGGGAGGGGAAGGATTGTTTGGGTTTTTTTGTGTTTTCAATACTTTCTACTTGGTCTGTTAGAGGCGAATGGCCACGTCCCAGAAATTGGCTACAAAATGTGGAATTGGTGTAAAGAGAAAAAGGGGATTACTTTTTATTCTGACAGTGTTTGTAGTGAAAAGCCAAGGGTTTGCTTCTTAAGTGCTTGGCAGGGGGTTGTGAACGAAGGGTCGGGTTTGCAAAGAGCTCTGTGGTTGATGACTTGAGGACTTGTGAGGTGGTGGTCACGGTGGTCGGGCAGCACGATGGCAGGTGAGGGTTGCTGTGCGAATGGGGAGGGGGCGTGCTAGAGGGACTAGTTAGGAACTAGTACAACAGTTTCAAAAGTAGGTCAGCTGAGGAGAGACCGGCGTCTTCAGTGTGGAGTATGCCCGGAAAGGGTGTGGGGTTTGTTCTTACCTTTTGGGTCCATTGAGGATTCGGGATTAGCCGTCACCCTGTCCTTTACCAAAGTGGAATCTTTTCATAACCTCATAAAGAAAGGTGAATATAAAACCAGACGTGTCCAGACACACGTTGGTAGTGCAATTTTGAAGGCTGGGATAAGTCTGTGGAAAGACTTTTTTTTTTTAAATGATTTTTTTAGTCAAATAAGGTAAGTCGTGATCTTTATACACTAGGAAAAAACTGTTTCAAGGACATCTGTTAATAAAAGATGAAATATGAATTAAATATTGGGAAAATTGAGTAGACTTCCTAATCCACCTTCTTCATAAGATTGAGGGGTTATTGAAAGGAATTTAAAAGATAGCACATCAACATCAATACAGGAAAGTAGTTTTCATCTAGTCTCCAATTGCAAACTCTGAAATGAATTGCTATCATATACTTCAAATGTTACAGTTTTTATACCTGCATAATATAATGAAATATTTGCATGGCCAGCAAGCAACAGTATGGCTAAATGTTTACTTACAATTTTATGCCGAGCGGTTTGTTGGTTTTGTTACCATATGTCCAAAACCTGTGACAGACATTTATAGCCCCTTATCTCTCTGCCCCTTGGTTAGAAATTGTTTAATGGCAATTATTTCTTTATTGCCACCTCCAAAGATTAATTGTGGCGTGCAGCAGTGAATAAATACTGATTGTTTTCAAGGTTCAGTCCCAAGGGCACTGAAGTCAGTTTAAACTGGAGGTCCTGCAATCTTGTCCTTTGCTCTCCCGTTCCTTCAGCTGCAACCATCCTTGCCTCGTTTGTTGTATACGTGCTGATGCTTCTGCACAGAGTGCGTTCAGGAAGCTTAACTGGAAGAATTTTCTTTCTTTCTGTCTTTTTTCCCCCCCTTTGGCAGACCGGGGACACCCAGTTCAGGTTCCTGAACTAACTCCGTGAATACTCAGCTTGGGAAAGGCAGGTATGCCTCAACCTCACTGTGATCGCTGCAAGTTGCAGTGCTGCTCCAAAGTAATACCACAGATGAACCACTTTTGATAGGATTCTCACTTTTGGAAGCTCTGTGCAGGCATATCTCCGTTACGTATTTCAGCATTTACTGTCAACAGGTAGAATGCACACTTGGATTCTTAAAACAATATGCCTTCTCTGCTATGATTCAAGGCCCTCGAAGGCTTAAAAAAATGAGAAATGTGGAAGTGTTTTAGACTGTGAATAAAATTTTGTTAGGCTTTGAAACATGACTTAATTTATGGAAACTACTGATGTAAATCAAGAAGTTGTGCTGTTGCGTTAATACAAGTTGGAATTTTGTTTTGTGTTCAAGTCTTGAAACATCTTGATTTGCTTTACGCATTACAGTGCTATTTTATTTCTGTTTTGTTTACAGCTGATATTATTTCAACAGTTGAATTTAATTACTCTGGTGATCTTCTTGCAACAGGAGACAAAGGTGGCAGAGTGGTTATATTTCAAAGGGAACAAGAGGTCAGTGACTTGAAAAACAAAGTGCTGTTACTACACTGTTCTTGTGTTGCACAGTCTCACTTCATCTTTTCACGTCGCGAGGTTTAAACAGTTNTTGTGTTGCACAGTCTCACTTCATCTTTTCACGTTGCGAGGTTTAAACAGTTGGATAGTTTTCTCAGAAAACTCTTACGTTTGCCCAATTTCTAAATGTCTGCCTTGTGCTGAACTTGGTATGTTAGTTTGGTGGTGGTTCCCCTCCCCACCTTAAAAAAAAAAAAAAGGGTCCCAAAAATACAATGAGTTCTTTGTACCTAATACGCTCGGTGTAATTTTGCACAATTGCCTTTGGACTTTCTCCTAAACTGTACACTTGGTCAGGTTGATCCAAGACAAATTGTTGTGCTTTTGAAGATAGTGGAAGAAAAGTTTACAAAAAAGGATGCGTGTTAAGCTGCAAGGGCAACAGGGTAAGACGGTTCAAAAATTGAAGAATTAAGCATCTGATGTGTTTTAGGATGCTATGAATCAAAATCAGTGGGAACAGCTACTTCTCCAGAAACACTTGAGCATTTTCAGTTCAGAGAGTAGGAAGACTCCCTCCTACAGCAAGACAGCTTTTCAGCATGCTCTTTGCAATAGTATTTGGTGGTGTGATAACGCTATAACATGTTCTGTCCATTCATCAATGCAGATACGTCACTGAGCTTTTTATATCCAGAGAAATAGTATGCATTGGAAAAGTTCACTAGACGCTGAAAAATTATTGTCATGTCTGAGAGAAATCGGGAGTTGCGTTCTTTAAAAAGTCAATATTCCACGTGGCAATTCTGCCCCTGCTGAAGAGCACAATTCTCCTGCCCTTTGAAGAGCTGAGGAGAATTGGAGCCTGTGGCTTTGAGCCTTCTGCATCAGAAATACCAAAATTGATCATGGAATGTTAATTCAACTTGTCTGTGCATGAAGAATCTTTAGATGCTATCTTTTTTTTCAGCAGAATCACACTTCTTTCATTGTGTTGTTCAAATGGTGCACAGCTAATGAACAGCCATCTGATATTTTGTGTTTCATCCTCGCTGTGATACTATTTATAAAACATCTTACCAAAGGTGACCTATTGGCTTTACTGTGAGGATTTTGAGTGGTAGTGAAATGAAAATACTATTGCTGAAAAAGCTGCTGAAACGTTAAACTACTACACCTAGACAGCTCATAGCTCATTTATCATTTAGTCTGCTGTATAGACTTAGCTAAGGCACAGAGAGATCAAAGTCAGAAGTGTCCACCTGCTCAGGATCTTGGACTTTTTGATGCTTGTTTAGACCGGAACTATTATTGGTTGGCTTTCAGCTGTTAGTGCTCAGTTGTTCTGTAAATCAAAGCCCAGCTGTCACATCACTTCCTCAGAGTGTAAAAAAACCCCAAAAAACCCAAAACAAAACAAGCATGTCAAGCTATTCACACAGGAATATTCAACTGTCGTCTTGGGAGCCCGTGCAAACTGTGCATGCAAAGTCTTGTGCAAAGCTGCAGAATTTCTAGAATAGAGGAAAGAAATCTAAAAAACCTTAATAAAATCCTGCAACTGATATTTCTAAACAATATGGAATTTAGGCTGGGTTAGCTAGGTTAATAACAACTTAGGAAAATTTCCCATACACTTTAATTGGGGAAGGCAGGCTGAAACGTTGTGCATCACACCCTGAACAAGCTCATACAAAATTATTGCAGTTCCAAGCAGCTGATTATTCCAGTGAAATGGGTGAGTAAAGAGCGAGACCTCTGGGTAGTGCCAGACAGGGCAGCTCGCTCAAGATGCAGCTGGCGAGGCAGGTGATGTAGATAGCCATGCTCAGTAGTGTTAGTTGAGGGTCCTGTCCAAAATGCTGAAGAGTGAAATGACAGGTAGAGAGTAAAATAATGTAAAGTCTCAGAATTAACTAAATCTCCATATGTGTGAGAGATGACAGGAAGAAAAACGTACCTGACGTAACCTTATCAAAGTCGCCAAATGAAGCGTGGAACCGTAAGGAAGCGTCAGAACAAAGGTTGCCTTTGCAGCCTTGCGTTGCCCTAGCAGCCTTCAATGATGTGAGTCAGGGCTGGTTGTTCCGCTGTAGCGTACCGTCAGTCGATGTCTTTTCCTGCCGATCCTTGCCTGCCTTTCCAAGTGATTTGCTGCTCCTCAGGTGTGTGGTTTCCGGGAGTTTGTCTTTTCAGAAGTCCTGGGCACCACAGCTCTGCAAGTGGGGCTGTTCTCCTAACATGAACGCCTATCTAACATTAACTTATTTGAAAAGTCTCATAACCAGTTGCCTCAAATCTGATGCTGCAAATCTGTGGATACTTGTGACTTTGATCTCTGTTCCTTGCTACCACATCTACCAGATGGGGCTAGTACAAAGGGGTCGTCTAGTTCTGTGAGGGGGAAGGTCGTTAGTGTAGCCATAATAGTCTTTGGTACATCATGGTGAGCACTACAGAGCGAACGGCTCGAGTAAAAATGTGGTCATTCCAGCCTTCAACTTTTTACAATAGAAAAGGTTGTCAAAGCTTAATTATAATTATAATAATATAATTGCATACTTCTGGGCACAGCGTGTTTTAAAATGAGTAGGAGAGGAGCTAGATCTATGCTCATACTTGATCTTGCTGTCCCTTCAGCAGAATGGCTTTGTGCAATCACATTTTTATAAAGCCATACTTAATTGCTTCATGTCCTTTAGCATTCATTTCCTAGTCTGGAAACCCCGCATTATGTCCATGTTGTGGTGAGTCGAGGAGTGAGTTTTGGGAATGGAGGTTAGGAGAAGTGCAGAAACTAACCACGTGGAGCTGGTGGTTTAGGATTTAGCACACAGCTAACTTTTCTGCTCCAGTTCTGTTGAAACCACTTGGGAGAGGCAGCGTAGCCTAGAGCTCTTGCAAGCAAACACGGGACTCCTTTGCAGACAGCATGCCTCTCTCAAGTGCTTCGATATGTTACGTTCCGTGAGTACACACATTTATGTATAGTTTTTTAAAAAGGAACTCTGTGTGCACTATATTGATGCTAAACTAGGTACAGTATCGTAAAAATGTAAAATTAATCAAGATCCGTTGTAAAAATTTTACTTTCTAATTGACAGTTTTGAGTCATTAGTTTGTATGTGCAATTCCTGATGAACTGAGTAACATCAGCTTCAAGAAATATTATGTTTCCTTGCAGAATAAAAGCCGTCCTCATTCTAGGGGAGAATATAATGTTTACAGTACCTTTCAGAGTCATGAACCTGAGTTTGACTACTTGAAAAGTCTAGAAATTGAGGAAAAAATTAATAAAATTAGGTGGTTACCACAACAGAATGCTGCTCATTTCCTGCTGTCTACAAATGGTAAGGACACTTTATTTTTGCACAAAGAACTTTTGATGTCATTTGAATATTAGCTCACCTGTGATCCGCTCGGGGTTTTTGCTGGAGTGTTTTGGGGTTGTTTTAATGTCTTCTCTAATTATATGCAAAATTTGTTTTGATTGTAATACTCTGTAAATTACTGATCTATGAATGTAAAAATAACGAGGCAGCAACAGAATAGGCAGGTCCAGAGCTACATTCTGTGGATATACTGACCATGCTATCAGTTTACATCCCCTGTTACCCTGCTTTATGGTTTTTGTGTAAGTGGGTTCCCAGGATGATGAACTGTAGCAGAAGTCTGAATTTGACTTGATCATCCTAATTTGGAAATTGACTTTTTTGTGATCCCAGATGAATTTTTAATAAAAGCGTTTGAAATTGAAACACTGTGGTTACAATGGTCTTTTTGCTTTTCCAATACCAGAACGTAACGTGTGCTTTGAAAAGCAGCCGTTTAAAAGACAGCAGTCACTCTAGGAGGAGTGTATTTGTACCGTTTTCACTGTGTGCCTTAGAATACATACAAGCATTGCAAAAATTACAAGTTTTCACGCACTTTGGGGTTTTTTTACTTCTTCCAGTATTTTAGTAGTGGTATTAGATCTGCTTCATTTTGATGCACCATGGAGCAAGCTGTAACTATAAATGCAGAGCTGTGCATGGAAAAACTCGCTCTTATTGTCAGAGGAATATGCTTGTTCCTAACAGTTTGGATCGCTTTTTGCCTTGTACTTAAATGACTTTATGTAAGCGCTGATATCCTACCTGCTATCTGAAATTTTAAAAGCAGGAATGACTTACGCCTACTGGACTTTGCAGTTAAAATAATCCTGCTTTGATGTGAGTCGTACTAAACTTAAAGTAGGTTTTAAACTGTGTCATCTTAAATGCTTTAAAGATACGCAGTAGTTTGGGGAGGAGAGGTTTGTTTCCAGTTAGCTAAGGCTCTCGCTCTTGGTGTGTATGCTTACTTTCTGCGCTTGAAAAGACTTCCCCTAGCAACACCTGGGGAGTGCATGCCTTTGGGCGTGGAACCCTAAAATAATGGAGCGAGTCCTGTTCTTGCTTACTGCCCTTGGTTGTCTCTCAGCAGGCACCTGGGACAGGCTTGGTTTTCCATAAGGCAGTTAGTATAATTCATTCATGGGTTTGTTGCATTTTTTCCCCTAGCGTTTATCTGTTAAAAATAATTTAGATAGTCATACAGGGCTTCTGGGTGAATTCTGGTAACTGGGGTGTGAAACTTGCCTTGTGCAGGGTCATTTTGGTGAATGGTAGGTGTAGGGCCTTACTCTCCAAGCAGAAGCTTGTATTTTATTCAAACTGAACATTCCATTGGAGTTAAAATGGAATCCAACTTTTTTCCCCTCTCCATTTCCCAGTATTTTCATGCATTTCCCATCCGCACTCTCCACTCCTGGTTTCCCATCCGCACTCTTGATTTTCGTGTATCAGTTCTGCTAAACAGGATAGCTGAAGGCAAAGTGCTTCCCGTGTAGGCAGGGAGGGCTGCACTCCTGTTATGTTGCTGTTTAAAGGACTCCAGCAGGGTCCTTTCTGTTGGAAGCAGTGGAAACTTAGAGAGAGAAATAACATCTGCTCTGCTGACTCGATTATTTAGTGATTTTATTTTGAATTTAATTCATTCTCAAGCATGTGAATTTTTGTTGGTTTTAGATAAAACTATTAAATTATGGAAAATAAGTGAAAGGGATAAAAGAGCCGAAGGTTATAATTTAAAAGATGAAGATGGAAGACTTAGGGATCCCTTCAGAATCACAGCACTACGGGTATGTTTCTGCTCTTTGACTTTAAATATGTTTTTGCATGTGCTTCTCTACCTTTGTATCACCAAAGCTGTCAACTGAAATGTGTAGATTAAAAATGATGCTTTTTTCAGGGTCACTGAAAACTTTTGTAAAAAATTGAGACACTTCATTATACATAATGTAACTATTAAATAAGGTTCCTCTGGAGAACTTGAGGCAGAATTTCATTATTATTATATTAGTAGCTTCCCAATGGTTTGTTGTTTTTTTTCCTTGGAACATCTTAGCATATTTAAAATGGATTTTAAATTTAAACTGGTTTTTTAGAATTAAAATATTTTGTTAGAAACAGCCTCCATCCACCTCAGTATATTCAAATTGTAAAAAAAGATACCCCGATGTATTAACAGCAGTAAAATACAACAAATTGTTGTTACTCAAGTGTGAAAAAACGGCCTTTTGGAGTATCTGTCTGGGGCTGCATTACTCTCTGCTCCATTCGTAGAAAGCATGGACGCATCCTGCTGTGTTCTTAAAATAGTCTGGTGTCTTAGTGCAACATGAAGAGAAGAGCAGGGAACACATTTGTTTCTGAGGCCCGTAACGTGCTGACTTCTCTTCCTGGCCGCGACTAGTCAGTAGAGGGTAGTGCCGCAGTGCCCGTGCCCCTCACTGGGAAGAAGTAGTAGTAGGTGCCCAGGTGAACCTTGATACCCACCGGGGTGCTGCTCTGTGACACCGGCGGACGGGGTCCTTCTCTTTGCCTTAAAGCACGTGCCATTGTGCGCTGAGGAAGAACTCGGCTTGGATTGTATTGGTAACTTGTTCCTCAATATTGCTTGTATTGAACTTACTTGGTCTTTTTTCTAAGAACAAGACTCAAAAATTTAAACAGGGCGCTGGCTATTCTGTAGTTGGGTAGAAGGTGTTTTTGTTCGAGGCAACTTCTGAGCATTTGGAAAAGCTAATGTATACTTGAATAGTCTCAACATTTTTCCACGTGCATAGTGATGTAGTAGCAGGGTTAGCGCTCCAGACTTGGAGTCATTTAAACCAGGAGCTCAAGAAATTAAATCATGAGGGGTCAGGGTTTTTCTTGGTTTTTTTTACGTTGTTGCCATCAACAGGAGTTGAACTGAGGCTCTCGCTGCTTGCCACTCCTGACACTTGTAGGGACTGCACGGTTGGGGGGTTTTGTTGGGGTTTTTTGCCTTGCTTTTGCTTAGATTGAATATTGAACTGGAGCTTTAGGTATAAGTGAGCCTAATGCATAATCACATTGGGAATGGCTGTCCGTTTCCTCTGGAAAGTGTCTTTCTACTCAGTGTGTGGGAGCCAAGATCTGATGGAGTATTCTAATGAAAATGTCTAAAACCAAGGAAGTAATTAAATTAAGATACAGTGCCTTAGCCCAGGGGCTGGAATTAGGTACAGGTGAAATTTTGGGTTCCACAGCCTTGCCCTTACGTAAGGACTAGACTAACGCTCTGGGAACGTGGAGAGTCTAGGATACGGCCTCCTGGTTTTATGTGGTACTGGCTATATCGCTGAAGGAGTACGTTAGCGTCTACTTTAAGCTCTGTAATATGTTTAGGAATCATCAAGCTGAATGGAGGGAAGCAACAAAAAGCAAGAACCTCTCTCTTAAAAGTCAGTCTTCTAAATTTGCTGCCTTTCTGGGAAGGGAAGGTTGGGCTGAGCTGCAGACGTTGCCAGGCACTACATCTTGCAGGAAGAGGTGATGGAACGAACCGAGTCTGAGCAGTGATTGGCAGAAGGGGAAAAAACTTTACCTAGATTCACCTCCATATGTTAAAGTGATCAGGTTTTAGAGATCTAGAGTATATGTACCTTGGGCTTTTATGGGCTTCGTTTCCATATTTTGTTACAGAAATAGAATCCCCATTTGTTTATAAAGAAGTAGACATGGAGGAGAAGCAGCACTTCAGAGCTGCACCCTTTGCATAGAGACCATGGCATTTCTAAGTACCATTCCTGGTAATTCACATTAATGCGTTTTCGATTTCACAACCAGGCTAAGAACACTCATGTGGTGAGCTAGGAAAATTGCCTAATAAAAAGTAATGGATTCATTTTAATCATTACAGTTTGATGTAAACAAACTGTGAGATACAAACATGGTGAAAGCGATTACAAAGCCCTTGGACTAATTTGTTTCTTGTTCCAGGAAGACAGATTACTTTGGATGCTGTCATAACTTTTTTCTTGGTTGGGTGATGTCAGTTAGTGTTCTGTTGAATTGCACGTGCTGGAACAGCGTAGGACGTCCTTGGGCAACCTTGAACTACTCACTTGCTGCTCAGTGAGAAGGAGCTAGAGGGAAGCTTAATTCACTTGACCCTGACAAGCCAAGCCACCCTTTAGATCGTCTAGTTGTGGAAATTGGGCATCCTCGTGGTCCTAAGATCGCACTGACTGTTCAGCGAACACACTGGGGATTTTCTTTGCAAGCTGTTCTTGCCAATTTCACAAGAGCCTCTCTTAAGATACGGAGGCCATGGTTAAGCGCTTGTTTCAGGTTAACGTAGTCTTCTAATACCATTATAAACATACACGATTTTCCCATTGGATGCAGTACAAACTGCTGCGTTTGGCAGGTAACTTCTGCAGGAGTCGGTGTCTGACACTTTGTGTTGGTAGTATGCGAAAGTCAGCATTCATAGGCACTTTTATTGCTTCTCTTGCTCGGTGGATTTGAAAAGTGTTTAGTCGCTAAATCAAAACAGAAATCTGTGGTGTGCAACTGATTATTATCTCACGAACCAGAAATCAGTTTTATGCCAAAACTGACGGCTCTTTTTCGTGTTTCAGGTGCCAATTTTGAAACCCATGGACCTAATGGTAGAAGCGAGTCCCAGAAGGATATTTGCAAACGCACATACGTACCACATAAACTCTATTTCAGTAAATAGCGATCATGAAACATACCTGTCTGCAGATGACCTAAGAATTAACCTATGGCATTTAGAAATCACAGATAGAAGTTTTAGTATCCTTTTTTTGTTCTCCGTGAACACTGGGGCGCATCTAAGTTGTGTACGTTTAAGAGAATCACTTTAACTTTACTAATTAGAGTAGATGTTTGAATCTAGGGATTAAAATACAGGATTTTAAAATCTGGAGGTTTAATGCAGTGAAAGCAGGCCTTGGGATGCTCTCATTCATTCCTGAGTCCAAGCGTTCTTTCTGTGGAAAACTGTCGGTAGAAATGTCATAGATAGTTTGATTTCTAAAGAGAAATTGAGGAATTTGGGGAGCATCCTTTGTGGAGTTCAGTCAATTTAAATAGGAGTTGAAAGATTTGAAAAGTAGATTGCTTGTTACTGTAGGTACTTCTCTCCAAAGTCAGAGGTCTCCCTCCTGTCTAAGTGACACTTCTCTTACAGAAAACAAAGTAATTTTTTTTCCTTGTGAAATGATGTCATTAACTGCAGAAATAATTTTCAAATCTTGTCCTACATTGACAAATCTGCGGTAAAAGAAAAGTTGCAGAAATACTAAATAGGGCATACACAAGTTTCTAAAGCTTTAGGTAAACAGAAGAAGTATATTCACTGTTGAATAGGAAGCATTAAGAAGGAGGCTTGAGAGGAGACTGCAGTTATCTCCAGCATCTGCTAAAGTTGATTTGTAAAATCTAGACTTCTGTTATTATTCTTTGTTTTTAAATCTACTCAGGTCACGTCACTTTGTGTAGATTGCACGTGGTAGACATTAAGATCTTGTCCTGGTTTTCTACATTGTATTTTTAATGTTTTTTAATAATTATCTGTTGGAAGTGATTTGAATGTGAAATGTTACATGTCTTTACAAAAACCTTCCCAGATATTGTAGATATTAAGCCTGCTAACATGGAGGAGCTGACGGAAGTGATTACTGCTGCAGAGTTCCACCCTCATCACTGTAACGTGTTTGTCTACAGCAGTAGCAAAGGAACTATTCGACTCTGTGACATGCGTTCTTCGGCCCTCTGTGATAGGCACTCGAAATGTAAGTTGGCCCGAGTCTCTGGTTTATGGGTTTCTTGCTTTGTTTTCATGCAAGACAGAGTGTATAGGTGTTCTTATAAATAAACGTACCAAGTTCTGCTTCTTGGTAAAGAGCATACAAGGTAAGGGGTAGTAGTTTTGTAGAATGGAACATTTTAATTGTCTTGTTCTAGGCCATCAACAAGCAGAAGTGTAGCATGAGACAATTGACCATCTGACTCTGCTCCCGTTTACCCATTTATGCATCATAAACTGATGGGAACAAGTGCTTTTGGCACCAGTGAGACCTGTCTTCTGTCCAGACTCAGTCTTGGTGCTTCTCAAAGGTATCTGCTTATCAAATGCCAGTTCAGGGCAGTTTATTCACCTTTGTGCATTAGAAACTGGGCTGATGCTGCCAGAATCCATTTACTTTGTGACCATTTGCAGCTCCTAGGATAGAATTAATTCTTAAGGCTATGCGCTGCGTTCGAAGGAGGTTTCCGGGGGTGAAAGGTGTACGCTCTTTAGTCTGCTGAGCCACCTAAACTTGCGTAGGTGAGGAAGGCGTTTCTGTTTACGTCATAAAGATAACTGCCTGTGCCTTGCACGCCGCCTCTTGTTTGCTACTGTAACAGTTGTGGTTTAGTAGGATTACTAGGCCTGTGGGGCGACCTACCATAGCGATATTTGCAGGTAAGCTTTCTGTAGCGCAGGCAAGGTTTTCTTGTTGCAAGGAAATAGGTGCGCAATGGTAAACGTAGAATGCTAGACCGCTTCATCTGTTTCACTTAGTGTTGCGTTAAATTACTTACAAGCACTTTATTTTTTAACTGCTAGTCACTGAATAACATCCTGTTAAATTTAGGGGGTCTGTTCGAAAATGAAATAAGCAGTTCTGGGTGGCTCGGGTCATGAAATGTTGACAATTTAAATAATGCATTTCTGTATCTGCTCTCTTAAAACTATACAGATTGCATTTAAAGTGTCGATGCTAATTTTTGATGTCAGTAGGTTGTGTTGTACAACTTTTGTTCAGATCTAAAGAAAAGTACTGTAGTCTCAAAATGGATGGTTCGTGCATTAAGATGCCGTGTTTGGGATGCTGGTGTTTTCACCTGCTCATGTTCGACACGATTTGTAGATCAGTTGCAGCGCTTACTGTACCCGTGTGCTGTTTTTCAACTCTTTTTCTCTGATTCATCCCTAAGACCTGTGAATTGTAGTTTGCTGATGCTGTGCTCCAGTTGAGAGTGTTGGAGACAGGCATCCAGCAGTCTGATGACTAAGAGCATAGCATTGTTTAAAAAGAGATTATTTTTAAAGCGTATTTAACAGCAACTTTCTTTAAAAATAAATTAGTATGTACTGATGTAAAATTTTCCAAGCACCCAAATACGTTCCAAGCTGTAATACTTGGTGTTGGTTTCATTTGTAATTGTGTCTTCTGTCTACAGTTTTTGAAGAGCCTGAAGACCCTAGCAGCAGATCATTTTTTTCAGAAATAATATCATCGATATCTGATGTAAAATTCAGTCACAGTGGTCGATACATGATGACAAGAGACTACCTTTCTGTTAAAGTCTGGGATCTCAATATGGAAAACAGGCCTGTAGAGACCTATCAAGTATGGTGTTCAAGTTTTCTTAAATATCCCTTCCTTTCCCTGTTCTTCTTTTGCTTTATATCTGATACCAATTTAAATGTTCCAAAAAGGTTCATGAGTATCTTCGCAGCAAGCTTTGTTCCCTTTACGAAAATGACTGCATCTTCGACAAATTTGAATGCTGCTGGAACGGTTCCGACAGGTAAGTTGGGGGTTCGTTTTGGTTTGGTTTTTGGTTTTTCGCTCAGCATTAGGAATTTGGTTTCCAGCCTTGAAACCCGTAAGCAGTACTTCACTTTGAGGATGTGGTTAGTTATATTCAAATCAGCTGTGTTCGGGGGTTTTTTTGCAAGAAGATGTCATTCTTCAATCCTCCGCCCTCCAGATGCAGAAGCAGAACACACTTTTGTGTGCCAGCTGGTTTTTAATAGGAATTATTGTTGAAGTTTAACATAGTCAAGCCATGAAAATGGGACTCGGTTTCGTTCTTAAAGTGGATGCGTGAGCATGCATTCAGTATCTGGTAAATTGAATCTTATTTCCGTGTTTTCTGTGGGCTAAGGAGGGTAAATTGCGTTACATAATAGCTCATATTTGTTGCAAACAGTGGAAATCCTTGTCTTGGCTGCAGGTTGTGGAAGCATTATAACCAGATAGCGAAGCCACTGCTGGCACACGTGGCGTGTGTTTCCTGTCGCTAGCTGTGGTAATATTAGCTACCTGTTAAAATGCTTTCAGAACCCATGGATAAGATCGTGGCAGAGCTGGATCTTACATCTGGATGCTTTGCCGTTGGCTTGCCTTGGGGATTCTTCTTTTTTTTTTTTTTTTTTTT
>VZSC01007042.1:3647-21687 GCA_013398225.1 Steatornis caripensis | reverse complement strand
GCAGCAGGCCGTGCGCAAGTACAGGTCGCTGTTTGTAGAAGTTTTATGAGTGTATCTGAAATACTTAAAGCAGTGACTTGTCTGCTACCAAATGCCTGCAGGCTGTTCAATGAAAAGATACCGGTTTTGATTTGATAGTATCAGAATCAGCCTGTGAAACAAGCTTTGCCCTAGATCTTACCTTCAAATACTGAAGGACGAAAGATCCACCACACATAGCTTAGGTAGGGACAGCGATCAGGGAAGTCGGATCTCACAAGCTGTGCACAGGAGTCAGCGGAGGAAGTGAAACGACCCTGCGTTGCTGTCGCAGTGGTATTTGAGATAGCAGGTGCTGCTGCATCCCACTTACTATAGATTTCTTAAGTAAAAAATAACTAAAGAAACTGGTTACTGTGAATACCAGGTTGCAAGTGGCCAGGGTTGCGGGTGGCTTTGACTTACTGAGGGCAGCAACAGACTGTATCAGTTGGTTTACAAAGACAAAAATTGCTAGCAGTATTTACAATATCTAACATACCGTGCATGAAATGAGTGGCATGTGTTTTTCACTCAGCTAAAATGCAAGGAAAGCGACCCTTATGTCTCTGTTCTTTTCAAGCAGCTCCAGTCAGGCTTTTTTTGGAGGGGTAAAGGAAAAAGTCAAAGCAAGGTCATCTCATTTTAACGTAAGAACCTAAGTTGTCACAGCAGTTGTGATGGTCTCCTCCCTTTGAAAAAGAAAAAAATACTTCACTCGGTGCGTTTCCTAGTGCGATCCGAGTGGCGGGTGTTGTGGTAACAGTATCTTGTTCTCCTCCTAGTCATTAATTTTTTAATGCCATGAAGACAATGTGTATCAGCAACTAAGGTGACAAGGGTGAGGTGGTTGCGATTTTGACAATCTGTAGGACTTCTGCCACGTGGGCAACGGCTTTTCCAGTTTCAAGTGGTAGAGATAAGTGTTCAATCCAGAAAATAATGAACAACTCGGCTTCAATTTCAAGCATATTTTTTGTGGGAGCTACACACAAGCTGTTCATTGGAAGTTAGATATATGGAAGTGTTTTCAGATGCAAACTCTTTTTTTCTGCCTCGTTCAAAATTAATTCTGATACTGTGCAGGAACTCGAAACTGTTTCTGCAGGGCTGCACCCATGTAAGGGGTTTCGTGCACTAATTCAAGACAATTTTCCATAATTACTCCATTGGCGTGCTCATGGTCAACATGTGCATGGAGCCAACGAAGGCCCTTGCATTTGTGCTGGTCTGCTGACATCAAGCAGTTTGCAATGGCTTGGCTCCCAGCGTAGCTTTTGTTGCTGCAGGATAAAGGGATAGAGTAGCAACGGGCGGACCCGCTTTGCTCGCACTGAGATAATAAAGCGTAAGGCTGCTGCTGAGTGCCGGTGGCAGGAAGGGGGGCACCTGGGGAAGACCTGGAAGAGAAAGTGGTGGCATGGACGCAGTGCTGAAGTCCAGAGATGGAACTGAGCAAAGGTTTGGGTCAGAGAGGAAAGCAGTGTCCTGCCACGTATCGGTGAGCGGCTTGGTCTGGCAGTCACCTTGTGTGTGAGAGAGAAGACGGGGGTTGCGTACGGTTTCTGGAAACCTAACAAGACTTGCCTTTCTTCTGCTTTTAAACAGTGCTATCATGACTGGATCTTACAACAATTTCTTTAGAATGTTTGACCGAAACACGCGACGGGATATCACTCTAGAAGCGTCCCGGGAGAGCAGCAAACCTCGTGCCATCTTAAAGCCGCGTAAAGTGTGTACAGGTGGTAAAAGAAAGAAGGATGAAATAAGCGTTGACAGTCTGGACTTCAACAAGAAGATTCTCCATACGGCATGGCATCCCATGGAGAACATCATTGCTGTAGCTGCCACCAATAATTTGTATATATTCCAGGACAAAATTAACTAAAGATGACTTGCTCGAGGACAGAGTCGTCGTCTTGCCTAGTTAAGCTCAGTTGTTTATCTGTAAAAGAGAAGGCCTTGTTGTCCTACCAGTGAAGAACATTGATGCACTTACTTCCCTTTAGATAAAGGAGAGGATCTGGCCTGGTTTTTGAGTTCGTGGTGTAGTTCTGCCGTCGGCGCGGGTGGGGAGCGGCGCTCACGGTTTTCTGGGAGAAACCCTCTAGAGGCAGAACCAATGGACAGCGCTCAATGAGGCCAATACTCACAACAAATGTATTTATTTAAGTCTGAGCCTTCCTTTCCAGTTTATAGACCAAAAATTTAACACCCGAGAAGAAAAAAATTGTCATAAAAGTGTAATTTCTATCTCTCGCGCTCTTTCTCTGCTGTAATATTTGGGCCTTTCAAAACATATATTGTGCTTAATGCCTGTAAACATTCCTCCTCTGGCCGCTATCTAGGCTTAGGTGTTTTGACCTTTGAGCACTTAGGTAGGTCTTGAGTTGGGTTCGTAGACAGGTTTCCATGAATATTTACTCACCAACTGTATCTATAACCACACCTTCTGGTGTAAACCACTTAATAAAATAACAAGCTATAAACAGTGTTTTTAAATCTGAAGGTATGTATTCAGTCTTTTTATTTTTTTTTTTTAATTGCATGTACTGAGATTGTGCGAAGTAATTCTGCTGGGCAGATCTGACAGTGCTTGCCCCAGAACGCTGATTTTTGGCAGACTAATACAAACTCTTTTGTGTAGTATTTCAAATCCTAAATTTAGAGTTTCCACGAAATTGTCCTTTAGTTTAAGTTGCACTGGTTTTCTTGTAAGATGCTGTCTGTGTACCAAGTAGGGGAGTGACAAGGTTCGCATAAAGACATCCACAGCCTTAACAGAAAGTGACCGCCTTGACCGAAGGGAAAACAAAACGTTTAACCCACTTTCTTCCTCGAAGGTGAAAATTCAGTTTATCAGATACCTCTCGATGTCAGATACAGACACGCCTGACGTGCATTGTTTTTTAACCTTTTTAGTATTTGTCATGAAGATATAGTTTATTTTAAATATTTGGCATAATATATTGTGTTCCACGTTGCAGTTCAAGCCAGCAAAAAAACCCAAACTGTCTTGATTACGGCAAGCGGCAACGAGCTCAATATGTTTTAGCATGTTCCAGCTTTAACGCCGAGGTGTCGGAAAACACTGAGGCCACGAGCTGGCGTTAACTGCGGTTGTCGAAACTCTGTTCTCGCTAGCTTTTTTGTAAGCCTTAGGTACTTTTTCTTTTATTTTTTTTTTCCCTTCCCCTCCGAAGAGGCCTAAAATGCATCGACCTTCTCTTGACCCAGACTAGCCTGGGTGAGAAACTGTCCCTGAGGGTGTTTTGGTAGCATGGAGTAGCTAGCCAGTACGCTCCAATGTGCCTGCACATCGAAAATCGTTTCTGAAAACTGAGACCCCTGGAGCTTCCCAGAGGACATCCACAGCGTGGTTTACACTCCGTTTTTTCTTAAAATGAAGGTGTAGCGTGATTACCGAACCGGACCCGCACAGGCGAGAGCGAAGCGTCTCCCTTCTTCCCCTCCCGATTAATGTCTGTAGAGTGCCACTCTCGTTCACAGTAAGCTAGTGAGTACGACTAACTTTGAGGTTCTACAGATAAAGCTTAAATTAAAAAAATCTTCTACTGTATATTGGATGTGACACTATTTGCAAATCCTGAAACGTGGAACCTCGGGGTCACTAAAGCGTTAGGTTTGACCTTGTTCCTGGAATACACCACAGAGCTGATGCAATGGGATTGTACATACTTGTTCAGTTATTTTGACCAAAAAGTTTAATAAATTTTAAATGTTTACCTGGACTTGCTCTGTGTATTTTGGAAACTTTTTCTTCCATTTGTGCGGTGATTGGCCAAAGGAGCCAACCTGAAGATTTGTTTGTTTCCGTTTGAAACGGTGGGGTTTGGAATGGTCGTGCCTGCAGCGCGGGAGCTGTCTGTGCGCGTTCAGGGAATGCATCGGTGCTGCCTGGTTTTGATCTGTTTTTTCAGCAAATGTAAGCGGAACACGAGGAAAAAGAAAAGGGATGTCATGGAGTCTTCTATTATATAAAACACAGTTTGCTTGTACCACTTCCAATAGTTTTTGATGATCCGTGAAACTTTTATCATTCCATTTTATCTAAAAACACATTTTATTGTCAATTTCATAAAATTACTGCATTTTCAGATATTTGCCCAAAGCCACCCTTGCCTTCCGTACCCGGTTCAGGAGCGTTGCGCCACTCACAGTACCCCGGACACTTACCTCCCCGGAACGGAACGTCTCACCGGTAAAGCGTGGCGTGGTGGCGGGGACGTTGCGGGAGAGCGAGCGCTCAGCCGTGGCGGGTGAGCAGCCCCAGTGTGCACGGTCAGGCAGGTGGCAGGCCGTGTGCAAGCACAGGTCGCTGTTTGGTATCCGCTCGTCCGGGTGGTTCCTGTGGTAATGGCCGCAAGAGCAGAAGTTGTCTGCACTAGAAATCAGAGGTTGGGGTTTTTTGAAACACATTTTAAACCGTTGCTTGCTCTGGTACGATGAGTCCTTAGGGCCCAGTTAACGCGGTGGAAAACGTTGCCTATCTTAGCGGTTCCTGTAAACCCAAGAGAGAGTTTTATACACGACCCTTGCTCCGTGAGACTTGTGCACGTGTTTTAAAATTGTCAGCGCAGTTGTTCTTCAGCGAGTAGACAGTCAGCGTCTGGTACCTGCCACCACTGGTTACTGTGAAGCAGGACTGGGAGGACGCCTGCTGCCTCCTCCCAGGGGTGGGTATGGAAATGGTGGGAACGGGATTCAAGATTAAACTCTGAATTCCGTTGTCGTCTTACACTGAGCACAAACACCCACCGCCTGAGAGGGTCAGGCTTCCTCGTGGAAAGGCCAAGCAGCTCCGGAAGACAGACGTGGGTTAGGCGAAGTATGAACGGGGGTGTGCGAATAGCCCCGGGGGTCGGCACCGCAGTCTCTGAAAAGCGGGACGTGGCGTCGGCATCCGGGATCGGCTCCTGCCCCTGCGCTGATGGCCGTGCTCCTTTGGCAGGGGCCGGGGGGGCGCAGACTCGGCGGGCGGGTGCTGAGGGTGCTGTGTGTGGCCAAGGGACAGCTGAAACACATTTTAAAACCTGATGAAATAAAACGTGCTTCCGGAGAGTTCAGGCACTTAANCAGCGTCTGGTACCTGCCACCACTGGTTACTGTGAAGCAGGACTGGGAGGACGCCTGCTGCCTCCTCCCAGGGGTGGGTATGGAAATGGTGGGAACGGGATTCAAGATTAAACTCTGAATTCCGTTGTCGTCTTACACTGAGCACAAACACCCACTGCCTGAGAGGGTCGGGTTTCCTCGTGGAAAGGCGAAGCAGCTCTGGAAGACAGACGTGGGTTAGGCGAAGTATGAACGGGGGTGTGCGAATAGCCCCGGGGGTCGGCACCGCAGTCTCTGAAAAGCGGGACGTGGCGTCGGCATCCGGGATCGGCTCCTGCCCCTGCGCTGATGGCCGTGCTCCTTTGGCAGGGGCCGGGGGGGCGCAGACTCGGCGGGCGGGTGCTGAGGGTGCTGTGTGTGGCCAAGGGACAGCTGAAACACATTTTAAAACCTGATGAAATAAAACGTGCTTCCGGAGAGTTCAGGCACTTAATTTGTAAGGGGGGGAAGGGAGGGCCGGTCACCCAGCTCCTCAGCGCAATGCAAATTTGTTGATCCACTGTAGATAAAATACTTGGGGTTTGTTGTGCTGTTCTTTGCAGCCGGGGTTTGTAAGGGGCAGCACAGGGCCCTGGGCCAAGCGGGCTGGGTAAGAGGAACAAGCCTGGCTCTTCCCTGCTCTGAGGGATGGGGAACCGGGGCCTGACCCGCTCCGAAGAGCGAGCTGTAACACGCAGCAAATGTGTGCGGCTCTTCCTCGATGCTCAGCGCTGGGCAGGACGTGGCTACGCAGGTGGCTGCAGCCGTGGGTGTCCCATTCAACTTGCTGTTGACATAAAGGTCGCTTCCCTCCTTACACCAGATTTGATCCAAACTGTGGCGCTTCCAAAACCAGGGGCAAGAAGCTACGTGAAGCCTTGATGAGTATGAATGTTGCAGGCACGTTTGAGCAGACAAGCGGAGAAGACCCGAGGGTCCCCTGTGTCCGGCTGCAGTGGGGACGGGGCGGGACGAGGCAGCTCTGGCACTGTGGAGCTCTCCCTGCGCTGGGAGTCTCTGCTGCTCGGTGCTGGGTGGTGTTTGCAAGCGGCTCCTGGAAGTAAACCTCCTCCTCCTCCTCTGTGCAAACTGTGGGATGCGAGGAGCCTGCAGAGAGAACAGGAACTGGTTTTGCCACAAGTCCCCTCTGTTGTGGCATCCTTGAAAGCTTCGGTCTGAAAGGCAGCTTCTGTCTCTGCCAGCAGCAGTTCCCGCCAGTGGCCTCACCCAGACGCCGGCCTTCCTCGGTGCGGCCCTTGCGGTTATAAATAGCACGTGCAACACGTCCCGCATGCCCCAGAGCCATCAGCTTGGCCTCCGACTCTGCTCCTTGCTACTGAGGATCACCTCCACTAGTACAGCAAAGCACACTGACAGGTAAAGCGTTAAACCCAGGTGGAGAAAATACTTTAAGACTGTAAGGAAGGGATTGCTGCTTTGGAACCAAACAGGCTTCTGCTGCGTACCCTGAGAGCCTTTGGGGACAGCTTGCGTGGGACGTAAGCAAATGCCAGGATCCGTAACAATTCTCTCATTACTTTTAGTATTTGGTAAGATTTTAACACCGCAATTTCACTGGCCGTATTTCTTGCGCGGAAGTACGCAAGCCTGCACGGTGCCCTGCACCAGCTGCCGCGGGCACGAGCCTGCTAAGCCTGAAAGCACTGAACCAGAGCCTGACACGCTCAGCTTTGAACGGGACTGGCTGCCCCCTGCAAGCCTGTGCTCTGGCTGAAGCTCTGCGCCGCCCCAGCAGCATCTGCGTGCTTGGGAAATACTTCACTTCCCAGCCTCTGCCTTGTGAGAACCATCTTTGCACAGCGAGACCCCCCGCTGCCCCTTTCCCAGCCCCTGTGGCCACGAGGGCTGGTGGCAGCGGAGGTGCCATAAGCCCGGGCAGCCGCAGGTCGCTCCAGCTCAGCGCGTCGGAGCAGCGGCCAAGCCCCTGCAAGCTGGAGCAGTGGCTCTGTGGCTGCCGTCGGCGCTGGAAGGTGACGGACCTCCTCAGCCTCTTAAAGCTCTGGAGAATCGAGGCTCCCACAGCTGTGCACACCAATGCCAACATCTCAAGGGTGCTTGTTTTCCATGTCCCGCCAGGCCAGCTCCCAGCTCCTGCAGACCCAGGGAGCGTCGCAGACCTGCAGGTGCCACGGGGCTGCCCCGGGAGCAACGCTGTACGCAGCCCAGGCCCCNTCTGTGGCTGCCGTCGGCGCTGGAAGGTGACGGACCTCCTCAGCCTCTTAAAGCTCTGGAGAATCGAGGCTCCCACAGCTGTGCACACCAATGCCAACATCTCAAGGGTGCTTGTTTTCCATGTCCCGCCAGGCCAGCTCCCAGCTCCTGCAGACCCAGGGAGCGTCGCAGACCTGCAGGTGCCACAGGGCTGCCCCGGGAGCAACGCTGCACGCAGCCCAGGCCCCATGTCCTACCCTGTGCCTGCGGCTGGCGGCCTCCCATGTGCACGTCCTTCGGCCGGGTCTGCCCGCAGAGGGGTGACCCTGGCGGAGGGGACCCCACCAACCCCTGGCTGGGCCCCAGGGAGGCAGAGGATCCACAGCTGGAACCACAACTGGGAACGCGGTTCATTAAATGACTTGTAACAAGTTAAGACTCAGTCTTCTCTAAAGAAATAAAGCTCCTTGGAGTGGAAGCGTGCTGTACTTGAAACNCCCCTGGCTGGGCCCCGGGGAGGCAGAGGATCCACAGCTGGAACCACAACTGGGAACGCGGTTCATTAAATGACTTGTAACAAGTTAAGACTCAGTCTTCTCTAAAGAAATAAAGCTCCTTGGAGCGGAAGCGTGCTGTACTTGAAACGCTACGTATTTATGCCATGACCATCTTTGTGCCATTGTTTTTTTTTTTTAATTTATTTCTAAATGATGATGGTGGTACAAGGTACAGTATGGTAGTGGAAGTTCAGCAAGTTCCTGCTTACTGAGTGACTTCTACTGCCCACCTCGCCATACTCAAGTTTGAGGATAAGCAAGGAAGTTGTTTTCTAGATAAACTTATTTGTCAGTTACACAATAACCAGCATGAAACTTGTTTAAAGACAAAGAGCGAGCCTTGTCAGGCACTTTGCAACAAGTGCTAGAGAAAAAGGAAAAGTCTGAATCCACAAGGAACCTTTTTATTTAAATATATAAAAGATGATATTTTGGCAAACATTCATTTTCTTCTCATTAAATAAGGTAAGATCACTGAAGGAAAAGGCATTCCATTAGTAAAAACAAACAAGCAAGCAACCCTTTTTAAAATCTATACAAGGATGAGGCAAATAGAAGATGCAAATTTATTATTTTACAGATAAAAAGACCGACAAGCAATAGTCTGCAAGTAGATACAACAGAAGGAACTTCTATTAACCCGGGAGTTAAATAAATGCCGTTGCAAAGCAGCTCTTTATTAGGCACTGAAGTCCAAGTTTTAATTGGGGCTGTTGTAACAGGCTGCGCTAGCGCAAACCGACGGAAGCTTCACTCGTACGCCGACCGCGGCTCTCGCCAGCTCACGCAATCGCGACCGAGAGCTAAGCAAAGTCTACCTAAGGAAGAGACGGGCCCGAGCGAAGCCAAAGGCCCTCTGCACGCCCACGCACGATGCGTAAGGCCGCACACTGTCTCGGGCTAATCCCTTATCTCACGATCACCGCAGCAGTGACGAACATCCACATCTACGAAGTGTAAAGGAACAGCGGTTTAGATGAATAGCTGGCTGTGTCACAATTGCTCTATTAAAGCTAGGATTGGTTTTAAACATCAACTTCTTTTAATTTTCAAAGATACTTCACTACAACGCAACGTAACAGATGTTAATGCATCTGAAACAAGCTCTATGAACTGATCCAGAAGACTACGTACGATAGCTTAGCTTTAGCGCCTCTTTTCCCATCCCGACTAAACTAGGAACACAACACTTGCAGAGCAAGGACGCGCTGCTCAGGCAGTCCTTGCCAGCCCTGCTCTTCACCTCCCACACGCCCAGGGGAGCACTTGCTTTGCTCTGAACCCAGCTTCCAGGTGCCTTTAAAATGTACTGCTCGAAGCGGTGGTCGTAAGGCGTCTCCCAATGTAAATCCTGAGGATCGAAAACACACGGTCAGCGAGCATCGCATTGCATTTCAAAAAGAATGTACAGCGCGTAAGGAACGCTTTTTTCTCATCGGGTTACTCGTTATGTATTTCCAGCAGAAGCTGCAGTGCCAGCTGTAATTAAGGGGGCAAAGCGACCGCTATGAAACTCCGTTTTCAGGCGCTCGTGGCTTTGCGCGTCCCCTCGTCTAGTAACGCGCCCCGAGTTCCACGACTGAGCGGTTCTGCGTAAGCTGTTCAGCTGCAGGAATGCCAGAGTCAGAGATCAGCACGGGGTTAGCAAGGGCACGCTGCTTCAGGAGATCTCCGACTCAGATGTTATTACCTTGCTCCTTTTGTTACCTTAAGTTTTTCCATTTGCTAAATACCTCTGAAACCTGTAAACCTCACATTTTACCGCCATCTTCATGTACTAGGTTTCTCTGGTCCCTACTTCCCAGCTTGGTATGCTTTCCCAGCTGCCCTACACTGCGTCTTCTGTTCACGCGCTTGTTGTCGCTTACAGAAATTCCCGTTTTGAGGTGTAATTGTTTTACTGATACTACATTAAGCACTTTCTGGAGATGTGACTTTGTGACTCATTACGGAACTGGGACGATGCAAGTTTGCAGCAGTGGTGGAAGTGACCGGGAAGAAAGCAAGCACGTGCTTCACCAAACTTGTGTTTATTTTGAAAGGAAAATTCCACTATGCTTTTATTCTGCCTTGTGCAGTTACTCACTTTAATTCTGGAAGGAGTTAAATTAGTTTCACATTACTTGTACAGTATTACGTGGCTGAGATCTTGACTTGGTATAGGAGGATAACCCGTGTGTCACCCGTCCAGAATGACGCATACCAAAGGGACCACCGAAGATTTGGGCTGTCCCTCCTCCCAGTCACTGTGGCTGCACAGCATCCTCCTCCCCTCAGCCGCCTGCATCCCCTCACTCTCAACTTTCATAGCCTTGACGAGGTTCAGGATTTATGGAAGGGAGTGGCTGGAGCTAACAGAAGGTCCCTTGGAAAACACGTGTCACCCCAGAACTCGTCTGACTTCTCCCCCTAAGCCCTCCCGTGTGGCACAGCGCGCTCCCACGGGAAGCGGCCAGCTGTGCATTCTTTGCTGACATCAAGGAATCTGCCATGCTTAGGCACAGGCATACTCTGATCCTGCCTAAAAGCCATTTGATCTCTTCCCCTTGGTCTGTGTCCTGGAGCTGTTTTTAAGGAAGGACCATCTAACACCTACAGCGTCTAAAGAAATTCCTGCTTTGTTTGGTGTCCTCTGTCTCTCCCAGGTGTACGTGCAAATGTTAAATATACTAAATAGTATCTTTTTCCTTTGCAGTTTGTTGTGAGATGAAAAGTCATACCTCCAATGGAACCAAGTATTGCGTAAGTAGAACTATAGATCATATATAGAACTCCTAATCTCACTACCCCTTAATCATCTTGAAAAATTCTCAACTAGTAAGAAAAGCAGGAAAAGGAAAACTTGACACATTCGGCAATACCAGAAGCAGACAAGTTGAAAGCATCTCCTGAATAACTGTCTGTTCCCCTTCTGTGGGGAAAGGTGTATCACTCGTCTTTGGGATAAAGAGGAAATTGGGAGTCAGAATTTGGCCTCAAAGAAAACTGGTAAAAAAAAATCTACCTCCTTTTTTAAAAAAAAAAAAAAAAAAAAAAAACTTACCCTAGTCCAATGGCAAGCAAATGAGAAAGCAGCAGAGATGGAAGAAAGACCTTCAAAAATTCCGCTGAGAATATCCCCCCCTTCTTCATGACACTGGTATTTCTCATGCTGAGAGNGGTAAAAAAAAAACTTCCCCCTTTTTTAAAAAAAAAAAAAAAAAAAAAAAAACTTACCCTAGTCCAATGGCAAGCAAATGAGAAAGCAGCAGAGATGGAAGAAAGACCTTCAAAAATTCCGCTGAGAATATCCCCCCCTTCTTCATGACACTGGTATTTCTCATGCTGAGAGTAGCCGTGCGCCTGGGATGTTTGAAAAGGAATTCCCTAGTTTTGAGGAAGAAAACAGTCCCAGCGTTAACAGATACGCATTTAGACTTGCGGAGTGAAAGCTGCCTCCGAGTTCATGCAGAAACGCTGACAGCACTCACTTTGGCGGGATGTTCTCCGGCCTGCTGGACCAGTCCCATATCCAATCCGCATTCTTCTTCAGGAGCCTTTCTACTTCTTTCCTCCTTTCAAGGAAATCTTCTTCAGACTGAAACAAAGAGCCATTATCAAACAGCACTCAGAAGTACGACGGGCAGGAAGTCAGTACCGCAAAACAAAGCTCCTGTTCTGCATCCAAGACCACAGGCTAGGCTACCTCCGAAGTTTCCTTCTCCTACCTCTTCCCACTGTGGGCCCTCCGTATCACTTACTGAAGTATTTAGGTCCTAAATAAAGACAGGGGGAGGAGGGAGAGCTGCCTCCAGAGCAGGATGTGAATGGAAAAGACCATATCCCACAGCCACATCCCGTGTTTGCTTAAGTGCAGACTACCCTGGAAATAAAACGGCAGAGCCCTGCATTTTATCCTTACGCAGAGGAGCTAAAAACATCTCCAGTTCACAAATCTGACTGACATTCGGCAGAAACTTTTGCCTGCACTCAGAACTGGACGGATGTCACACTTATCTGAAGATCCTTGATCAAGCTGATACAAGCCAAGTGAAACTAATTCGAGTCTCGTAGTACGACCTGGCTTTGGGGCGGGACTGGGAACACAGGTGCAGCGAGGTCTATCGGTGCAGAACCCCCCCCAGACTAACGGTGGCTTCGTTTTCAAGTGAATCACAGCATAAACGCTGAATGAGAGTAGAGTTTCTTGCTTAACGCATATGCATTAAACAGAGCCGAGGTCTTGTGATAAGAATAGTACCCGATCACAGAATTAAAACAGCTACAGATGCACACACACACCGAAGAAGGGAAATAAAACTATCCTGGTAACTTTAATTCTGAGGGTTTTCTAACTTCCCAGTATTTGTTCTCAAAGTCTAAAAAATGATCTTTAGACACATGAAGGGCTTTCTGGAAGTATAAAATAAAAATAATTAATTTTATGTAACATATTTAGCTAACCTAAAGGTGGCAACTCACTCAGCTGTACTCCTGGAGGAGATGACGGGGAGAGTTTCAGATAACGGAACAGGCGGTGGGACTGAGCACATGTCATGTAATTTCGAGAACTGATTAAATCTGTGTATTATTGCTACAGCTGTATAATTTACAAACCCCGCAAGGTTAAGTACTGTACAAAGGGCAAACACACAGACCTTGTTGTAAAAAGTCCTAAACACTGGGTCAAAAAAGATAATCATGAACTAACACAGCCAGCCAGGGAAACCACAGAGACCCCGAGACGGTAATACTCAGCGCGCACTCAGCTACAGGTGATAAACAACAGTAACTAGAAAGGGAAGGGATGGAAGAAATCAGTTTTTTGAAAGTAAAATGCGAGGGCCCTGAGTTCTTACTAGAGTTAAAAAAACAACACTGGAGCGTGAGCAACTGTTAGTGCGGGTAACGTTCGCCAGTTTATCGTACATTGCCATTTCTCTTCAAGCAGAGGCTCCAAGGGAAATACCATCTTGATTGCTAACCGCTAACCCTGTAAGAATTAGTCACAGACATGGAAAACATTTCAATTTAACGAGAAAACAGTATCTCTTTGTACATAAACAGCACAGGAGAGTGGTTTACCCAAGACAATACAGCAAGTCCTCGGAAGAGCAGAGAAATTTACTTAAATACTTTTAATGCTTCACTCCTCAAAATGTTTTATAAGTAATTTTTTTTCACATTAAAGCTACTATCTAATTACAGTGAAGACTTAAGACTTCAGCCTGCCACCACGCAATAAGCTATGTATTGATAAAACATGGCTGATTGATACACAGTATTCTTTTCCCCCACTCTCTTCTCAGAGGTATTTACTAGTTTTCCTTGCAAGTGCGTAAACAAATGTGCCAAATGAAACAACAGCGAGCTTTACGAAGCAGCACGCAGGAAAGCGAAGTACTAGCTGTTAAAACAAAATGGAATCATAAAGCTATGGCAGCGCTCTGAAAACGTATGCTACTGGCTGTGACGCCTGAGTGACTCTAGAAATTCTTGCTGTCGTCAAATTCACTTTTAAAATTCATAAAGCACCGGTGGTAGTGCATTTAAATAAAATTTTGTCGTGGGGACGCAGGAAGTGCACCAAGATGACAGTCAAAGATGCAGGAGGAACCCTGTGCACGGTAAGCTGTCCACAGAGCATTATCGTTCACCTACGCAGCCACACATACACCCACCCTCCCGATGCGTTCCCTATATGCCTGCATGTAAAACTCCACTGTCCCACATCCGTTAGACCTACATCCCAACCGACCTGTTGAGCAGGGAGGAGGAAAGCCCACTTCACAGGACAAACGACACCCTGATAGAGAACACGTCTCCGGATCACCAGAAGCTGGAGGCGCACCAAGGTGCTGGCCCCAGCTCTCTTGAACCCTAGACTAGTGGGTATCTTCCGGATTCTCTTTTTTCCTAAAAGCTGCTTGCAGGAGCTGAAGGTTGGCCTTTTCAATGTGTGGCTGGGAAGAGGCATTGGAGAACCCAGCCTTTTAAAAAGGCTTAGGGCACCTAAATCCTTCTGAAAAATCTCAGCTTACAGATTAAAAAAAATAAATCCATGCAAGCCAGATACAAATACCCAAAGCCTGATTCCGCAAAGATTATTCTAAGTCACTAAGTTGTTTAAGACTCTACGTTAGCAGCCTCACCTCTTATTTCCTAACGCTGGTTTTCAAACAACGAGAGTAAGAAACTCTTTCTCCCAAAGCAAGGTAAGATTTTTACCTGAAAGCTATTCTTTTCTCCACTGCTGTGACTCTCAATTTCCAAAGCTCTGTGACTGTCCTGAGGTGTCTGGGAACGAGGAGGGCTTGATAGAAAGGGAAGCACAAGTAAGAAAGAACTCATTACATTTTTTATGGCATCGTTTATGGTACACAACTAAGAGCTAGTCAATAAAGCTTATATGCACAGTTCTCCCAAAGAGCTGTAGTGCCCTGATCATAATTTACAAGATTAATCTGTCAATGGGCAATATAATCCAGCCATCATATTCCATTAATCTTTGCTTTTCTAACAATCCGCCAAGGAGCTTGCTGCACAGAGCTGCTTTTCAGCAGTGCAGACGTGCCTCTGAGGCTGTACGATTTGGCCAGTGTTACTCACTAAATAACAACGGGCAGCAGATGGTGAATAGAGCGGGGTTTGGTTTGAGTTCAAACTAGCCAGGGAAGACTAGGAAGTTCTGCATCCCACTGTCTATTGAGTCCTGTAGTTCCTTTTTTTTTTTCTTTAATAGACTTTAGCCTGCAGACTTCACAGCCCATCAAAATCAAATAAATGAATTAGTAACACTGACTGACAATCAGCATCAGATCTAAGTTGTTTTGTTGTGTTACACTCCCAGAAATCTGTTATGTTTTGTAAACTACATATGGGGCAACTCTTCAGCAATTACCCAAGAACTACGAACTGATGTACCTCCTTACGAAACACAAGTTGCTTTTTATCACCCGTCTCTGACACTCCTGTTCCAGGCACCAGAGTTAGTAGCACTTTATGCTCTTAAGAACAGCACTGACACTGCGTGCACAAGGACTGATCCTTTAGGATGACAGCCACGCATGGCTCCGGAACATTTTATTTCCTAGAACACGGCTGCTGCCTGTACACTAGCAGCACACCTATGGGAGGTTCAGCTGCTGCTGCTGGACTTCTTTATCAGAACACACCAAAACCCCAAGACGGCATCTTCAGGAGACGTGAGAAGTCTTCTGGAGTCTCTCCCCCGTGACTTCATTCTGGTTTAAGGACAGGCTGCTACCCCAAGCGTTACTCTAGTNGGAACATTTTATTTCCTAGAACACGGCTGCTGCCTGTACACTAGCAGCACACCTATGGGAGGTTCAGCTGCTGCTGCTGGACTTCTTTATCAGAACACACCAAAACCCCAAGACGTGAGAAGTCTTCTGGAGTCTCTCCCCCGTGACTTCATTCTGGTTTAAGGACAGGCTGCTACCCCAAGCATTACTCTAGTATTTAAATACTAGCCTTTCAAATATGAAGTTTACCTATCTCTTCCTCTCTGCACGCACGTATACACACGTGCGTATGTATATACACACACGTAGGTAAGCATTTCTGTGTTTGTCTTTGCTTCTCGTGCATAAAAATGGCTTTGTGTAACAGTGACTTTTACTTTGCTTACCATAAAGCATTTTGCCTACCTGTCGCAATGCGAACTCTCTCTTGAACTGCTTCTTCCAGATTCATGTTGAGCATCAAGGAGTATTTTCTCCATGTCACCATTGTGAATGGAAACAGAGGCAGGTACTTGTTCTTGGCTCGTCGGAGTGACGGTGCTTCCACTGCCGCTTCCATTACTGCTGAAGTGGAGTTCTACCCAGGAACCTGTTTGGCGCAATTGAAAACAGAACCAGAATAAACCAAGTGGTTTTGTGTAGAAGGCATGTAAAACACTGATCCTCCCAGTGTGACATTACAGTATGCCATGCTGAAGTACTGGCATTGACATCTCGGCTAATAAACATGACGGAAAGCCAAAATGTGGGGGCGCTTTTGTTAGCAAGCTGGAAAGTCTCACAGAACTGAAAAGCAGCTGGTCAGTACATTGTGTCTCTTTCTGCAGCTGAGGACCTTTTATTTTGGGCTATGTTTAACTTCTAACGTTCAACATAGATGGTAGCCAAATAAAATAATCTCAAGGACTTTCTCTGCCAAAGCTTATTTATTCATTTGTTGAAAATATTTTAGGCTCAGGACTCCAATAACTGTGTTTCGTTTAGCCTTTTTCCAGCAGGCATTTTTAGGTGTTACTGTTAAGCAACAGAGGATATCTAGCAACGACCAGATCATGTGTTTGCAACTTGCAGTATATTTAACACCGACAGTCACATGTTGCTTTGTTTGTTTAAGCAAGTGCTGAACAACAACCCTCTTCTGGGCTAGCAGTAACCAACGCACAGAAGGACCTGTACCTGTTGCCTCATTTATAAACCAGCTCAAGGGACAGACGGAAGTGTCAGTGGAATTCACCGACGTAGCATGTTTATGTGTGTAAACAGCAGCGCCCAGATGCACTGTGCCCATCCTAGAACGCTTCACAGGAAACAGAACAGCAAGTACAGGGGAAAGAGGGCAGGTGAAACTGCCGGAATGCTGGCGAGCACAGCAGAAAGGCTGTTTAAGGCAAAAGCAAGGAAAGGGAGAGACACAGACAGTGGTGTCTGGACGGTTCCTGCTCTACAGGGAGAGAGGCTTGGGCAGAGCTCAGGAAGCAAGCCATGTTCAGGAGAGCAGCAGGAGGGACAAAGGAGCAGTTTTTAAAGCATGCAGAAGCAGAGAAGCCAAGGCAGAGATCGCGTGTGAAACATCAACATCAAACGCAGAAAGATATTCCGGCCGTGAAGAGACTGAAGGTTCATAAGTGAAATTAAAAGTGCAAAAAGCCAAACTGCTCAATCTGCATTAATAATATTAATCTCTCTCTTCTGAAAAGCCACATGACCACAAAAATCTTTTGAATGGAAACACGCTGGGTTACCGAGTTCTGAAGAAACGTTTTTCTGGACAGCCTCTTTCACTTCACAACTGCTTTGTTGTTTTGCTTTCTTCCCCTCTGTGTGACCCTATGGGTACGTGTTTATACCCAGACAGCTCTTCCCTGCTCTTTCCCCCAACATTTACAACAGCCCAAGCTGTTGCCAAAGAACGATCCCAACCACTGAAGTTTAAATTAAGACAGTATCCAGCTGGAGCACTGGCTCTGGCTACCCTGAGAGTACCAGCCAGCTCCTAGTCTACCTGTCCTTGCTCCTCAGCACATCCCACCTCGGCCTCTGCTCCTCTCCTTACAAGAGCAGAACAACTCCACGCTGTGTGGACTGCACCACACGGGTTCGTGTGTACGTGGCCACAAGCTATTTTCCTCTGTCAAGGCACGTACTCCTTGAGGCACGCTCACATTTCAACCATCATCAGCACCACAGGCAAACAAACAGAACTGCTTCACACAGCAAACAAATGCTACCTACAGAAATCTTACCGGATACAGCACAGTGAGCGTCTGACAAAACATGGAAAAGATTAGGATTATAACAGAAGGATCACGGTTTTACGTGTTTCCCCTTTATTTTTCCTTCTAGACACTCCTGAGAGTAAGGCTGTGCTAGGGCACTAGGAATGTGCTGTTGTATCGTCACCTAAAAGAGCCTCTGCTTTTATGAAGCTGGAAATATAAACAGCCAAGAGCACGTGTAACGTGGCAATGCAAAGGGAACAGACTGAGTCATGGGGAAGGACTGAGGAGAATGATCTCGTGTGATGTTCCAGCCCAGGATACATACCGTGCGGGTACGGGTTAGCATTAAAAAAAGGTACTCGAGCAGCTTTGGGAATCTTAAATCTCTTAATGTATGGCTTTCAAAGCTGGAAACAAAAAAGCAGAATTCCACAGGAGGAGGAGAGCGCCTCCTCACACTCCTGAAACCACCGCGTAAACCACACAACGCACCACGCAGCTGCACGCAGATCCTTCGCTCCAAGGGGCAATTTGCCGAAGACGCCGCACACGGGGCCGACCCCATCCCGAGCCGCGGGCCTCTCCTCACCAGGAGGGCTACCAGGAGGGCTGCTCCCGCGGGGACCCGGCTTAGCCCCCCCGCAGCACCCGGCTGACCTGGCGCGGCCTGCAGGAACGCAGCCGGGCCTGGCGGTTCAGCCCCCGAGCCGGGCCG
>VZSC01007041.1:191453-214473 GCA_013398225.1 Steatornis caripensis | reverse complement strand
TTAACTCTATCATAGCCGAACCCAGGACACTAGGTTATTTGAATTACAAAACCTGGCTTCTCCAAATACAAATGAAGTCTTCTATACTAAATATAAAATGCAGAAGGTAAAAAAAAAACAACCCAACCAATTTTAATTATTCATGTAGCACATTTCTTTCTGCTTCCTGTCATTTACCCCATTAGGACAGTCCTTTAAAGTGACACAGGAGAACAGCTGAGGACATTTGAAAATTTTATGACTTTTCCGAGGTCATAAGTATCATGGATGTGATTTAATAAACTAGACCAGTAGGGCTGATGGAGCACAAGGAATGAATTAGTCCCTTGCTCATAAAAAAAGTTAATCAAGGAAAAATAAATAAATAACATACACAAGCTTTTTGCTTTCTACAAGCAATCTATCTATCACATGATGAGGTTAAAAAAAATTACTAGCACAAATACAGAAAACTGATCACACTGGTAACTGAACATTACCGGGAATATGTTAAGTATTGAATCTGGCACAGGGCCTTGGCAAACACTTTTTTTTTTGATCAAACCAAGAATGTAAGACTAGTAATAGTGCAAAAAGATTCCCATTACATAGGGAATCATTCTGCATAAGAAACATTTTCGATAGCCTTGATATCCTGCTGAGAGTGTATACAATAAATTATTTAATAATGAACATATTTGGGGTTCAGCAACCTGAAAGACAGGATTATTTATTTGGTTAAATCTACTCTAAAAATTATGTCCAGTTGTTAACTTGTGTCAGAAGGTACCAGTACTCCTACGCTGCACAAAGCTCTGAAACATCTCCTGCATGTTTGCCACACTGACGTAGGCACAAATGGCTAGCGTGGAAGCAGCTCTTAAAGAAAGCAAGGCGAGACACCCCAGCAATTTCAGGACTAGCCAAGCTCCATCCTCTATCCACCCCTTCCCTCACTTCTCCAGTTTCTCAACTTCTATAAAACCTTNGCCACACTGACGTAGGCACAAATGGCTAGCGTGGAAGCAGCTCTTAAAGAAAGCAAGGCGAGACACCCCAGCAATTTCAGGACTAGCCAAGCTCCATCCTCTATCCACCCCTTCCCTCACTTCTCCAGTTTCTCAACTTCTATAAAACCTTATTTTACAAAACAGAGCTATACTGAGATGCAAATCTGAAGTTTCACTTACACTGTTCCTAACCATGCCATAAACATCATAATTGTCAAAACCCACTCATCCACTCACCCACCAGTCTACTACGTGTGCCATATTTGTATTGCCAAAAGTAAAACATAAAGGAGTAAACTGCAGTAATACAGCCCAGACTTGCACAATGCTTACAGCACAAAATTAAAAACAACAAAAGAACGTGTGTATTTCTCACACTGAGGTATTGGCCATGTCTCAGATATACTTATTTATTACTTCAGAGTATATGACAGTGTAAGAATAGTTCAGATTGTGCCAACTGTTACAACACACATTACGAATATCCTTGATCCCCTCTGTTCACAAGAACCAGAATTAAGACATCCTGCTTCCCAGTAGACAGTGCTTGGGTTCTGTTCCTGGGCTTACCGTCAATGTGCAGCATGACCTTTTGCTAATATTTTACCTCTGTGTGCATTAGTCTGTTTCAGTTAACGAATTCAAGTGTTTCATTTTTGTTGTAAAGCTTTTAACAATTTACAAATAGAAATAATATTGAAAAGAGTATGTCAGAATGCCAACAGACTTTGTTAAAAAATACATTATTTTAAAAATGTAATTCCACTCCTAATTCACAACTGCCTGGTACTGTTTAAGCTGTTACATGTAAAAGGTCTGTCTTGTCTTTGAGAGCATTGACAGAGGAAAAAAAAAAACAAAACAGATTCTTACTTCACTGCAAAGACTGTTTCATTATGACAAAGAAAGGGTTAATCTCGCATTTTCAGGAGTCTAATTTAAGAACTGAATCAAACAGACAAGAACCCAAGGGGAGGGGGCACATATTAGAAGGAAACGGTAGAAGGTTTCAGTGCGTGATTTTTTTCCTTTAAACAAAGCATAATTTTTAGATGAAATAAGCAAGAAAGGCAAAAGCATTATCATTCCTGCTATGCTCTGTAACAAGCACAACATACTTTTATCACCGTGAACACTGCAGGTTCGGATGCAGTTTCACATGAAATTTGAGCAGTACCTTCCACTGGCAGAATACCACTGTTAAAAAAAATAAAAAGCGTCCCAGCAAAACCCTGTGTCCAGGCTTAGCCTGACAATAATTAATGTTACATTTTATAATATGCTTTCCATAAACTTTTTCAGTTTATTAAATATAGCAATATAACATTTTACAACCATCCTTCTGTTCCTTACACCTTATGAGAACTACACGTGAATTCAGTCTAGTAACTGGCTGGTAACTTTTGGTTTTACAAACCTTCATCTTCCAATCGGATTAAAAAAAAACACCACACGTACCCAAGACAGCAATGCCAAGGAAATGCAGCCATCCACCACTCCATTTTCCCTAAGAACATGTCCAGCTTCGCCATCCTGACTCACCATTGCCATGCTAGCGTTTGCAGGGGACTCAAAGAAGGTTAAGTGCTTTGACCATACCTCAAAGGGAAACCACATCAACGCCAGCCCTTACGCCTGGCTCGCTTTCAGAGGCACTGCGAGTGCAGGCTCAGGTGCCACAGAACAGCACATCTCGAAGGACTGTGCACCCTAACGATGGCTTAGCATGCCCGCCTGCTGCCTGCAGACCTGTCTGCAAAGCAGCGATGAGCCAGCCACAGACCACAGGTTTATGGTCATTCCCATGTCACGCATCAGCTTGGGCGTAGGTGTCACTAGGTACACAGCTTGTCACACTGAAGCAGAGGCAACATGCAATTTTAGCAGACAGTGTGTTAAAATAAAGAATATTGCTGTTTGTTACTTACGAACAGGAGGGGCAAAGCTACACAGAATCCAAACCTTCCACAGCACTTGCACAGCTTTTTCTACAGAGCATTAGCACTGTATTAAAATTAGTATCTAAAGAAAGCACTGCAGAATTACAAGGCGTATCAGTTAACAGGTTAAAACACTGATATGAGGAAATATGGAAGTGCTAGACTAAAATCAAGAAATACATTTAGCAATAGCCTGAAGGAAAATTTTTCCAGTTGTGGCAAAAATCTGCTATTTTTAAGTACAGCAAAAATGAATCCTAGCTGCAAGGAATTTATAAATGCATACCTTACTCAGACACAAAGCAACAAGTTAAAAAACCCCACTACTAATTTCAGAACTTCTTAGGGAAATTAATCATAAAAGTTACCTATCGCAATAATGTACGTTCTCAATGCAGAACACTGCATATTTTAGAAAGAAATTTGCAGCAAATTAAGGTCAGCATACGAAATGTTGAAGCTTTTCAGAGATGCACTATTAATTAATTTTAGCATATCTTCCAAGTCCCATTCACCAAATCCTACACTGTAAAATGTGGAATCAGATTACAGATCCATAGAAGAAACAGGAAAAAAGAAGTTTCCTTGAAATGCTACTCTGCTTATTGGTTCTAAACAAGCTTAAATCACTAGTATTACTCTTACAATAAACTAAGTTAATAATCATAAAGAATGACAAGAGATCAGAATCCAGGTCCCAAACTGTTTGTTTACTGCACTACAAGTTCTGCTTAGAGTTAACTGCAAACACAAATATATGCCCAAATGCTATTTTAATGTAATATTAAATAAGGAATACCACAAAATGTGCACACCAGGCACAGAGCTCCTACTGCCTCTGGTCTTTTATGCTGTATGTTGTTTTTAGCTCGTTTCAGTGCTTTCATTCACATCAAATAGCTCCTTATTGTGCACGTTACACGTAATTAACGTAACTCCAGGTTATACTAACTAAAGTAATACTGGTTAATGCTTGACACAGGTCCCAAGTCTGACATGTTATGAGCAACTCATTATTTTCCATCATCTAATAGAAACTAAGTGATTGTAATGAGAATCAATTTAATTGAATAACTCATCTGCAATGCAATAGCACTTTTGTACATCTCCCGTTAAGTAGCACTTCTAACGAAAATTCACTTGGACATCTTAACATAATACCCAGAATAGAAAATGTGACTGACTAGAATTGCGTGGTTTTTAGAAAGGGCCAAAACAAATTAGGAACCCTTCACAAAAGCTACATGCAATTCTGTCTAGGAAAGAGAGAGACCCTTTGATCTGTGGATTTCATGATGATCCTCTTTCTCTCCTCTTCTAACAGACTGGCCCCACCTCTGACTCTCTCTAGAACCTGGACACTCTTGCTTACTTTTCTTGTTTAAACAAAATGAAGCACATTAAATACTAAATTAGTCATTACTCTATTCAGCTTTTTCAGGACCCTGCAGAAGAGTCTTAGTTACACCTTCGTAACTGAAATCTCTCCACAACTGCAGAGTAATTTAGCTTGATTTGGGCCTCAGGATATCATTTGGCCCAACCATTCCCACTCTCCCTGCTCAAAGCAGGGGAGTTGAAGTATTTTGCTTTACACGCAATTTCCAACATATAGCTTCCCCAGAAGTGTCCACTTCTGACACCTTACCTGAGGATAGCACTTTCACAGTGGAAATTTTAATGTCTTTTAAACTTTTCAGATACAGAACCATATAAACTGTTTCTTCCAAATGTAATTTAGCCATTTTCAGTGATGTTCTCTATTTTCTCCCCTCCAATTTGCAAATCTTAATTAAAATACTAATTGAATACATTGAAAACCTTTTGATAATAATCACTATCATCTCAGACAGGAATCTCTTGAGGAGTTTCAGTTGTGGTTGCCTTAAAATCACTGTATTCTTTTTTATCTTTTCTTCATAGCTTTATCATTTTTTACTTTTTGTATCACTGCACATGTTACAAGCAACATCCTTTATTTCTATAATTTCCTTAGCTAGCTAGCTTGTTGAGAAAACAAAGTGGTAGGGTAATTCCTACAGCTCAGAAGGTTTTGCTCCTCAGCCATTCATTTCCTGCCTCGGCCAATTCCATACATTCCCTGTCACTCTTGATCTTTTAACCAAAACTATTTTGGCAATTTTATCTTACGTGTTACTAATGTGCACAGTATCTATTCTAAATGTGTTCCATATTGACATTTCCATAATTTCCATTCTTCTCCCCCTCCTATTTTCTCTTTCACTAATACATGTTGATTACAATCTTGTAACTTTTTTATCATTACCATTTCATACCTATAACTCTTAATTATGAATACTCAGGAATCAAATTCTTCTTATTGTATTCTTTGGTTTATGTTTGGACACAAGAGAAAATTATTTTAAAACAGCTACAGAAGCACGAGATCAGGTCGCCATCTGTAAAACTTTATATACAAACTATATACATAAAGCTCTTTGTGAATTGCTTGGGGTAAAATTATAGCATTTTAAGGTTGAGCACATGAATGACACTACTAATAACAGAAAAAGAATCTAATCAAATAGCACTTCGGACAAACATGTACAAACACGATTAAAAAAATAACCAAAATGCTTAGCAATTTCCTGCTTTTTAAATGTGTAGCAATTCTTGAAATATTTGTTTCTCCATCTCACTGATTTCATTAACAAGAAATGCAAATGCATCAACTTTAATAAATTCCATGCAAATCATTTCTCTTTCCTGCCTGTGAAAAAAGTCTTACAGCTTACCAAAATCTTCCTGATCTTCGTCTTTGTAGCAATACTAAAGACATATACATATAGAAGAGTCTCACTTTTATCTACATCTGTAAACCAAAATGCTACTCTTAAGATGTATGCTAAAATCTGGGAGATGACTGCCATTTCGGAAAGCATGAGCCCAGCAAACATGAGAAAGAAGTGTAACAGTTAAGAACTGTGCGTAGTTTAACGTTGCATTTTCTTTGCTATATCACATGCTTCCTCATGCTCACAAGTCACAATCACCTGCAAACCACAGCCTATTTCCTTCTGTGCCTGTGCAATCTTTTTGTAGGGCCCACTGGAAACTTAGGCGCTCATGACTTCTAGAAACCTCCACGACGTTCACTTTGTTACATTTTCTAGTTCATTTCAGGGATCCATTTTGCAGTGTAGATTTACAAACATAACCACACAGCTGAGCGAGGTGAGCTTCATTCATCAGCCCTTCTTCCACCTACTACAAAAGAAAACACACACTTGGGGTTTTGATGGCTTTAGAGTAAAAAAAATCAATACATTTCTCAACAGCCAGCTGGAGGATGGGGTTTTGTTTTGATTTCCAAGGTTCAGCTCTGCAGTCACAGTTTGTTCTGCTGCTTTTGTGTTTGCCTTGAAGGACATTTGACAACCGCTGACATAGTTATCTATTCACACGAAAAGATCCCACTTAAGTTATGCAACTTCAAGGTTTTGAGTCTGTATTGGTAACTTCAGGATAGAAACAAGCTAACAAGAACACTCAAGGAAATTCAATCCCATGCTGTGCTATTCCCTATGATGCCTGTTCCAAAGGTAACCTTCTCCTTCTTCTTGGTCGAGGATTTCCTGCCTCTTTCCAAACTGGTTTCCAGGCTCTGTGCAGCCCACAGACAGAGCAATGGAATTGTAAGCAAAACAGATTTTGCTGTCACTCACTCACATCTGCAGTCCCTCACTATATATGTTCTTTTTACTTTAAATTATAAGTTTAAATAGGGATTTTTATTACCATAAAATAAATTATTGGAAAAATGCTTTTGGTCACCTCACCCATCTTTCTGCTAGTACCTGAGTGTATTCTATCGTATACCCTCTAGAAATGTTTTTTCTGTTTTCTGTAGAGCATTCATCTACCTTGGGTGGAGATTAGTCACCTTCTACATTATTTTATATGCCGCCTTCAGAAAGTGGAGTGTACATAACTGATTCCCTGCACTGGATTCAAGACCAGAAGGAAGCCCAGCCAAGCACTCTCCTTCTCCCAGGTGCACTACCGCAGCACCTTGGCTGCGTGCTCTCCACAGCGCCCAAGAGTGTTACCTACTTGGTGTTCAATGACAGCAAAGCCTGACCTTAAATCAGAATGCTCATAATCAATTACTGTTTGGGCAAAAATCCAGGACTTCTACAAGAAACAGTCAGGAAAAATGAAATGGTAATTTTTACACAGTTTAAGTCAATTAAACTTGAAAGGGATTTTGTGGGACAAACTAAAAGACATTTTTTCTAGCCCAAAGGCTTTCTTCTCAACAAATTCCAAACACTTCTACATTCAGCAAAGATGTTAGCATTCCTTAACAAAAAAAGAAAAACAACCTGCAAAGAGTATTTTAGCAGAAGTGCAAGAATTAGATGCAAATGATAAGGAAATGGTGACTCCATGTTTTTAAACTTTAATTCCACAAATCCAAAGAATTATTTAATTTTCTTAAGCTCTGAGGTAATATGACGACATTAACATATGTTGTACACACACAATGGCAGAAGATTAATTTTGCACCTGTTCCAGACCTGTTGCTAGAACAGCACATTATTGGATATCGTTTCCAGTGGCAATAATAACCTGCAGTCGTCTTAACATTCACACCCTCCCTACCCCTGTAATTTTTTGTGAAAGAATTAAACACATGTCAATTCCACATAACTCTGAAAATGGGAAGTGCTTATTTTTATACCAAGACACATACTAAACTAATAGTATTTTGATTTCAAGCTCCAAAGCTCTTTTTGCAGTTTTACAGGCTGACTCATGTTTGGGCCACAATTTTTATTTCCTTCTTTAGTTTGGAAAAAAAAAAGTTAATGCTGAAAGCACATTGCTAAAGTGCTTCAGAAAACACTGGGAAAAACAGAATGTTGATTTTTTTTTTCACTGTCTGAACCTACACTGCTATAAAAAGTCAGTAGTCTCTCAAGTTTGCAATGTTTGAGCACCTTAATAACAGTAACATTAACGAAAACAAATTCAGATCTGGGTTATGTGGATTGGAATGTTTCACAAACAATTTTATTGCAAAGAAGGGAAGAAAAGTTTTAGAAAAAGTATCCACAACCGAACATCTCACTGTGGTGCTTAAGTCACAGCATTGCATCTCTCATGCTCAGCACTGACAAGTATGTTTATTCTGTCTATCCATAAAGAACAGATACAATAGATGACTTTTTTTGGTTTATTTTTTGGTGTTGTTATTATATCCTCCCTCTGCCTTACTATTTCCACACACCTTTGAAAGATCTGCTGTTGGTCTGTGGCACACCCTTGGACGGCATTCCCTCAGCTGAAGATGCGTCAAGGTCTCCTCTTCAAAAACTAGTAAACACAACAAGTGTACTCTGTCCTAGACATGCATTGCAAGCCTCGATCTTAAAGTCAAGGATGGCTCCAAGTTCTTTGTGATGCTCACAAGGCCATAGGAGCATACAATTGCGGTTTGAAATGGTATTGTGAATTTAAAAGCAACTCCACTAAAAATGTAAGTTCAAATTATGCTACACTTGAATTTTCAAGAGCTTTTCAGAATGGCTTTTCAGCTACCAGGTTGAGAACAAAGCATTGCACCATGTGGCATAACGCTTCTCACAGTGCATCGCTGCTCTGCATGTTAATCACCCTCAGCCTTAACCCCCCCAAAAAAAAATCTATACAGGTTCAACTCAACTTCAGTCGAATAAACAATGAACACCACTTCCTCGCTCCTCTGTTGCTGTTAACTGCCGTTACTGCCTCCACCTCCTCATATTTGTTCATGCACTTCTGCTCTGCATTATACTGGTCTCAAACCTTGCTGTGCCAGCTTACCTGAGTCTGCCTGGCTACAGTACCCTTGGCGAATAAATGCACCCCCAACAACAAAGCTCCTTGCTGCTGCAGCAAAGCAGTTCTCCTGAAAAGGTTTAGCATGAAACGTTTCCTCCTGTGTATTGTCTCAAATACATCTGCACTTGGAAAGAAATCAAATAGTACTAATTTCAATACTTCAGTACTGAAAACTGGCTAATTTTGATCTCATCCATATTATCTACAAACCATTTTGGTCCTCATCAGAAAGACTTTAGCTTTCACTCGACGTGATACAAGTTTAGAAAGAGGAAACTAAAATGCTCACTCAAGATCTTGTCAAATGTTAGCCTCCAAAAGTACAAATAGTACACTGCCATCCAGGAACTCTGAAACTGTCTAAACACTGCCTACACATCTTTCTTGCATTTATATCATTCCAAGATATCCCTCAAGGAGCAGAAGATACCCCACAGCACAAGAAAGGCTTTAAGGCCGGAAGAACAAAGTAAACCAATCTAATACAGATTTATAATGATATACTATTTGATCAGGTATTATTGAGGAAGAAAAGAAATGGAAGCAACAATGACCAAAAAAGCACATTAGCTATATGATGGCAGCTCTCAAAAGCCTGTATTACAACCTCTTAGACACAGCATCAACCCCAGGAATTCTGTCCCACTTTGATGGCAACTCTGCTGTTGAGGAATTTCAGAGATATTTCGAAATCTGTAGCATTTCTTTGATAGGAGCACAATGCCCTTGTTCCTATGAAGATGGGATCATGGAAAGGAAGAAGGTATGGGAATGTGAAGCGGCAAAGTGATCTAGAAATCACAACAAGGAAAAAACAGCCGAGGGATTCTTCTTCTCTGCTGTCACAAGGACTTTCCTGAATCTACAGATAACTTTCTTCCTGTCTCTGAATTGCATCTTCAAATGAACCTTCTCCTCCTGAGTACTCTTAAGTCCTTCTAAAAAAATGCACTTCCTTTCCAGTAATTACTTCAGGTATTTACAGGCAGTATTTGCAATGTTTATGCACTTGAAGAAAGATACGTAGTTGTTTTCAAGTGTGCATGGTTAGATTTTGAAATTCCTTTATTCACGATTCAGAACAGGAGAAGAGGAAAGACAACATTAATCCGAACTCCTTTGTGCAGTTAATGAATCCTATACTCAGTGCCAGGCTGCAAAACCTCCAGAACTACTAAGCGTGATGGCACTCAAGCCACCCGTGGGCAGTCCCCTAATGTATGGTGTCAGTGCTTCTCCAGAAAGCTAAATCCTGGAACTCTCCTATGCCAACACAGTGGGTAATACATTTATCCATCTTATGAAGGAGACAAGTGAATCCTTTAGTGTTGAAGTACCTAATCACATAAATATACATCAACCAGAGCTGCCTACAAGTCTGACCCTTGGCAACTTGTTTTGCTGTCAAATTCCTGATCTCATAATATGACTTACTCCCAATCATCAGTATCTCCCAGCTCCTCATTTCTGTTGAGGTCAGAAAGGAGGACAGAGAAATAATCTAGTATTTTCAGCCTTCTTAAATTCTGCTGCCTGACTCTGTGCACCAGAAATAATCCAAAAAGCCTCGGAACAGGCATTAATGAAAAACTCGGTGCCTAATCTTGATGTTGTTGAGGAACGAAACCACTTACAAAGCAATTCTTGTAATATTTTGATTACATGCACAGCAGAAATTGTCATCCCTTTACACTAAAACAGCTATAAACTCACCAAGAAAGCAGCACAGTGCAATTTTCTCTTTCAATTGACCCACTGGTGTGGTTCCATCTAATGGGCTGGCTGGAAAACTCAGTTATCCTAACTACATATATGCAAGTTCAAAAATATTGCTCAAGGCGTCAGAAAAAGAAGGAGTTTTTCCTTATGCATAATTCCAAGCCAGACAAACATTTTCATTAGCTTTGGCTCTATTTTTGGTTTTGTATTGCCCTTTCATTATCACAAAACTTCACAATATATTCTTAGTAACAGAATCTGTCTTGATATGGAAAAAAAGTGTTTCACTTTCCTCCCTGAATTACTGCCTTGCCAGTCAGTGTGCATTCCTAGAAATATGTATTTGTTACTGCATTAGTAGTGATTTTATACAACCATACCGGACAAGATTTGCTCAGGGGCTGTAGGCCACGCTATGGGTTGTGGTTTTCCTGTGAAAGAGGACGTATTTCATGTATTTTAACCAGTGAAAAATGTCACTTGTCATAGCAGCTTTTTAGGTTTGCTAGATGTTCATACAAAGCCAAGTGGCACAAACTTAGATGGATGCCATATAGTTCCAGATACCAGACTCCTGTTATTTGTAAACAACAGGAAACAAGATGAGTGAAAATTGCAACCCTTGCATATAATTGAGGTGATGACCTACCCTCTTCCACCTGAAGCATGACTGCAAAGGGTGTCACAGCATCGTTACAGACACCTGTGCAATGTCAAATGCACAGCATTGATACTGTTTGACAGCATGTACTGTATATTTATTGCCTCAAGCAGGACAGATGTTAGCAATGCAGGAGATGCTCAGTTTGTACTCTTAGAAGAATATACACACTGCTTCTCCAGGAAGCCAGATTTGGCAATTTCATTAGTTTGCACATTGACAAAAAAATTAGCAAAAGTAACAGGAAAGTAAGCCCAGCGATTCTGCAAAGCTAACAGAAAATACAGAACAATCCAATCACTTTTAAATTAAAAACCATGATATTAACCCATAAAGCAGCTTGGTTGGAAACTCATAATCACCGAGAGGATTACTTTTCCTTGACAGTACCGTTTTGTACTGAAACTCATGAAACAATGCCGTTAAAGAACTGACAAAGGAAAAGCAGAGCACAGGTGAGAATCACAATGGTGAACACATACGTAAACTGAATGCAAATGAAGAAGTGCGGCCTCCTTCTGTACTACTCTGAGCAGACCTGGTGAGATGCTTGCCACATAGAATACCTAATTAGTTTGTAATAGTCTAAGTAATACAGAGCCACTGCAAGGTATTAACCAACAGGGTAACTGGATAAGGTTTTCCTCACCATCACGCAAGGAGATGTACATGACACAAAAGCAAGGTGCAACCTACAGGGTATGCGAACTGGTCTGGCAGCTGCTCCCTGCCACCTTTCACTCCCAAACAATCTCTTCCGATACAAGTGTCGACATGGTTAGGAAGAAAAGGTATGTACGTGTGTCGTTCAACAAGACTAGTTGCGTACAGAGACAATGGGGAAGGGGGAAGGTGACAGGGTGCAGGATGCACAGCCCCGAAGTGGTCCCACAGTAAGGTATGGGACCTGGCCCTGGGAAGATGCAAATGTTCTGACACAGATTAGCTTCTCTCCTTTGGGCTGCACAGTAAAAATACTGTAATAGAATCTGTAATTTCCTAACCCAAATTAAACAGTTTCAGACATGGTGTCCTCACTTTTTAGTATCATACAAGAGACATTGTGTTCAAATGCTTCAAACAGTTCATTTTTGGTTTCTGTGGCTAGCCCTACTCTTGAAAGGATGACAGAGAAAGTCTGAAAGGAAAATAGTGCCAAGCGCTCATATTCTGAAGCTGAATCTCACAATTGTTCAACTTTATACTAACAAGAGTACTCATGGCACAGTACAGTTAAAAGCCCCGTAAATTTACCAAAAGCATCCCTCTGCTCTCACTCAGCAGTGCTTCCTTCTGGAAGAAAGGTAAACTGCCCCATTATATAAATTTAAGAGACATGACCAAGCTTCCCAAGTCCTGTGCAGATACTTTGACTAGAAACCTGTACCCTCACTCAAACAATATCTCTCCTCCTTCCAGTGCAGAAGATGGAGTTAAGACCACTGCAGTCAAGATGCCAAAGGGAAAGCAGGCAGCTGTTCCCTAGCCACTCCCTCCCAGGACCAGGACCTCACTGTTACCTCTCTAACAGGGCAGTGTAGGCTTCAGCAGCAGAGACGGCTCACCTGCAGCTCCCCGCTCCAGCAGTGTGCTGCTGATTCTCAAGCTGATGCTGATCTTCTTCCTCCGTGCAAGCACACTAGCTACTCAAATGCAGCTTTGTGTGCCTGTTTCAGAGCACGTCCTCTGGCAAGGTCGTTGAAAAGTTTGTTGGAGAGGACAACAAAAATTAGAAAGGAATCTTCTTTTAAAATCCTGAGATTTTACAGGCAAAAAAGCTAAGGAACAATGAAAGTTAACTTTGCCAAATATTCTATGAGATTTTTAATACATTTGGCCCAACTTCCTTTCTCCACTTTAGAAACTCAAAAAGGCAAAATCATACTTGTTAAATGTAATTCATTTTCAGCAGTTCTGTCTATGAAGACAGACATCTTCCAGCATTTAAGGGCAGATTAGAACAGATTTTAAAAGTATATAATTATACTCAGGCTTGCAATGAAATGCTTCAAAATGCATAATGGAGTTCTATAACTTCAAATACCAATTTCAGCCTGTACAAGGCAGGTATCATATACAACTTCAGTGTCAGGATTGCCTTAGAAATGTCCGTGTCTTAATCGGATTTGATGTTGAAACTGTCCTTGTTTTGTCAGGACACATATTTTCAAGTCAAAACTATTAATATTGAGCCTAAATAGGCAAAAGAAAAAACTTTACAAATGTAAGAACTGGAATAACTACGTCTACTGCAATCGAAGATCAAGCAAGTGATTTGATATTGCAGGGAGTAAAAACAAAACCAGAGACTGATTAAAATGACCCATTTGATGTGCAAAAAGATGCAAAACAGCAAAAGTTGTTTAGGCAACATGACACTCAGCAAGAAAACAAATATCCCAAACATTATGGTACTTTTAAAATGTTCATTTATATAATGTTCTTGCCAAATTTGCCTATAAAAACTTGCCCTACAGCAATAATTAAGCAAAATTAATTGAAAATACTACATTTTACAAACCAGAAATTAGCTGCAGTGGACTTCGTGAGATTTTTTTATGAAGATAAAGACTTATCACAGGAGGAGAGCAAGATCAGAGTGTCTGACTTGGGTTAAAATATGTCAGCCTGCCGCTAGGCTTTTCAGAAGCTCCACAGAGAATCAATATAAATAAGACACAAGGTGAGTGACTACTCCAAGCCTCTTACACCTTCCCGCTCAACAACCTTCCTCTTAGAATATCTTTCATATAATTTAACTAGTAACATACTATAGCAGTTTCCAAGCTAATCCATCCACTTAACTTTCAATGGTAAGAAATATACAACTTGGGACAAAATAATCAAGTACACTTCAAAGAAGAAGTTTAAGAAGTTTGTGGAGGTATTCTTTTTTGGTGCACTAATAAAAGAAAAGGCATAGGAAATATTGGGGAAAGCAATGAAATAAAATTCCTGCCAGTGTTCCTCAGCACCTCAAGTTCAAAAAAGTCAGTATCATTATTTACTCTGTGAAAAAAATGGAATTAAAAGTGATACAAATTAGTAAAGAACTGCTTAGAGTGGACAGCAAGAACCAATTTCATTGACATTTGTATTAGAGTGTTTTTCTGTTTCTTCACAGAATTTTGTTTCTTCTGCTTACAATGCAAGTTTCATTTCCATCCATGCCCATCGTAGAGCCTGCTGAGCCATGTTTCAGTAAATAGCACTGTTTAACACAGGAATGGGAGAACAGAATTTTTCCTCTATTTTCTACCTATTCTGCCACAGCTGCAGAAGTAAAATGCAGTGATGAGAGAAGAAATACTAACCACCTACAGTAAACCTGAAAAAAACCCAGGAAATTATGTAGAGGAAAGGTGGAGCGCTGCAGTCAGTATAGCCAGGTGTGGACATCATACTCTCTCTACGAGCCTACTATTTAAACACCTTTTCTGATTTTTTTTTTTTTCCACAAATAGGCTGTATAAGACTTAGAAGCTTTCTTTGAACGCTCCATGCTATTCTTTCTGGATACCCCAAGTAAAATTATTAACCTACCTTTTTTTTTTTGGAGTGTCTCCAAAAATTGCATTTCTCTGGTGCAGCTACAAAAGTTAGAAGCATCTATAGGCAAGTTCACAACTTCAGTTGAAGCATTCTGTACATATTTAGATCTTACTTTTAACTCTATTTTTGTATTTCGCTTCTCTCTGACTAAAGATCTCCTCATATTCAGTGAATGCCTCCAACACAGTACACACAACCAGAAGACTGCATTAAAAAGATTCCCAGATGCTCCCTGCCACCTTTCACTCCCAAACAATCTCTTCTGATGTAAGTGTTGACATGGTTAGGAAGAAAAGGTATGCATGTGTGTCCTTCAACAACATGCATGACAGGTTTTTCCACTCCCACCCAAAAAGTGAACAGCAAAGCACAGATTGCTCCCAAGCTACTGCTACAGTAATGAGAAGCAAGGCAACTGTTTCTAAAGTGTCAGTGTAAATCAAAAACAGGCAGTAATAATGACTGTAGAAGACAATCCTACCTCTTCCAACAAGCTCTAAGATATCTCTTACATGGGAACCAGCTACAGGAAAATAAAACACTGCTGGCTCTTAAACATGTGAAGTATTCTGCAGTGTAAGTCTACTGAGAAAGAACACATGGAAATTCCTTTTTTAAAATTCCACGTCTATCGTAAGTTTTCTCGTTCAGACCTCCTCAAAGGAAAAATAAAGGATTAATAGATAACAGAACTTTCCAAAAGCAAGTCTCTCCAAGTTTCAACTGCTGAGCAGTAACAAGTTCACCATTTTACTGTTGGAAGAACTGAGAAGCTGAAGATGGAAAACCGAGAAGCATTTCCAGTGATACTCAGAAAACATACAAACACGTTAATAGGTAGTTCTGCACAGCTTCCCAAACACCAAGGGTTTTATATATAAAAAGTTAATCTCCTACTTTTATGAAGACCATATTCCACATCTTATTTGCTTGCTACCAACTGTCAAACAATGCAAGAGACAACCACTCGTATCTGATTTAAATGCCATGAAATGCTACTCACTTGATATACTTATATCTAAAGGCCTTCTGACCCTCTGAGTTTTATACCTTTCAACATTCATGAGAAATTTTTGTGTATCTATACATCGAAGAATTGTCTTTTTTTAAACATCCACGTTAGAAAGCTGCTGACTTGGAGATCACACGTCATCTTCCTCTGCCCTCACTTCCAGTTCTCAAAGGCAGCAGTCAACTTTGTTGTAATGGAGGACAGACGCAGAAGAGCTACGCTGGTAAGACTGAGTCTTGCTGTTAGAGAAAGTTCAACTTTCATGTTCACCTCCCACCAATCTCAACAATTTCTAATACTTCCTTATCTTTCCACCTCAGAGTCAGGAAGAAACAGATATGGGAGAGATGCCAATTTTTAACACATTTGTGAAGGGACCACAGAGCTTACTGCCAAAGTAAAAGCAGGGGAATTGGTACTGCCAGGAAGTACTGCAAAAGCATAGCAGAAGTACTGAAAAAATAGTGTTATTTTCCATGGCTAAACACAAATGAAGGCAACAGTTCATTTGCTAAAACACTACCTAGTTTCTGAGAATAGCAGGCAATCAAGTATACAGGTATTCTTGAGAATTTGTAATGAACCCCATGAACATTTTTTCTTAATCTGAAAAGACTGAAAGACCAAACCTACAAAACGAAATTGGGGCAAACGGGAAACAAATTTAGTAAGAAAAAAGGTGGCATGCACAACTGCATTAAATGAGGAAGAACTCACCTGACCTTGTGTATTCAAACGCTCTTAAGGCCATAAAGGTTAATTCTGCCTGGCAATGAAATGGGTCACCAAGTTTAAACTTAGAAGTTAAGTATTTCAGCTACTTTCCAGCTGCTTATTTGGACTGATAAAGTTACACATTATAGACAATTCAATTTACTCCTGTACAAAACAAAAGTTTCAGTACTAACTATAGGCTGAGGTTGCCCAAGGCTTTACCACAGTCAACTGGGACCATTTTCCTCTTTAATTCCATGACAAAAAGACACATGGACAAAGTTGTAAGAGCATTTCAGTGGGAACGGAGCATGCACAGAGGCTGTAGACAGTTACAGGGTTTGTAAATTCATGCATTATAGATTGCATTCGTAAGTTGTGTATATAGCCAGGTGAAACACAACAATACTGTAAAGAGATCCCTGTAAAGAGATCTTTACTATAAGCTGGGTAATTAAATCATGTAAGATCACAAGTGGAGCCAGGTAATTAACTACGCCCTGCAGTACAATTGCCAGAGGTGAATGCATACTGCTAGAGTCACACAATCTGGTAAATGATTTCTAAGTAAAATGTCAAACTACTCACAACTTACAGGACATGGATTACTCTGCCATCCATTTCTACACTGCTAGGAAAACAAAAGTCCTTTCAGCATCTTGAAAATTCTAGACTGTAGCTTCATTTTTTCCCTTTAATTAAATGGATTTAATCAGAGATAATAGATATGATAGATCAAAAACAGTCTAATGCAAGAATTGCTGTGCGTTGCAAGTCCGGAATTTCTGGCTTTCATGGTTGAGCAATGAAGTTTCTGACAGCTTTCTGTAGCAATGTGACAGCCTGGAAGCAAATTATAAATTTCAGGCTCATTTTTCCAAGCTGCTCCACAAACTCAAGATTATACTGCAGCTTCTACAAATACGACGACTTTTCTCAATATTCTGAAACCTCCTCTTAGGGAAGTTTCTGCTTTCGTATCAGTATTTATTTATTTACAGCAGCAGTATTTATTAGATTTTAGTTCTCGGAACAAAATTGGTTTCATGACGTACCTTGCAAAAAGCAGCAACCTTGCTTGTATACAGAAGTTCAGAAAGACCTTGAACCAGGACTGTGCTATCTGAAGCTACCCAGGCTTCCAATTACCTCCTCTAAATAGGAATGAAAAAACATTTTCTCTCAATCTCATCCTTAAACATTTTGCATTCATCCAAGGCCTATCTAACTTACTTTTTGCAATTGCGAGACACTTACAAATCTGCTTGATGAGAAGACTAAACTCAGTGCAAGGGTGTACATGCAAGCTTGTTTGCGTTCCGAGAAGGAAAAGGGTGATGTTCTCATCAGAACAGAAAGTGGTTGAGAGGTAGCTGATGACTGTGAGAAGCAATTTACAATTGTTTAGTCTTTGCACCTCATCACAGTTCCTCCAGCATCATGTCTTTTAATTGTCCTCTTTTTTCGAGGCCCTACAGACAAAAATTACTTCTCTATTTCGAAAAAAAAAAAAAAAGACACCTAAATGCATTGCTTCAAAAGCTGAGGACTGAGAAGACGAGTGAAGGGGGCACATCATGATATAGATGCTCAGCTCTGCCACCTCCTACCTCTCTGGAGTGTCAACATATCACTAGCATCCACCAACTCTCAGTGTTATGCCACTCCACAAATAGAACTTCTTTTCAGAGGGAAACAAAGGGCTAAACTGAAGGGGATGGTGAAGCACCACCAGATTTCCTTAAATATCCATCCAAGTGCAGGTCCTGCCTGCATGCCATACAGGCTGCACAGATTCTACAGCTTGAATTGAGTGATTGATCTAGCTATGCTAGAAGAAAAGCTTTGTTTCTCATCTAATCTGCTTTGCTGTTGAAGATGGGGAAAGTATTGGCAATGGCAGACTTAGAAAGTAGAATGGCATACTTACTGAAGTAAACAGAGCAAAATGACTAAGATCTAGATTTGTTCACTTTCCAGAAATGTATAGAAAGTCCGTAAAAAACTAGGGAGGAAAAAAATACAGTCATGTCCCATTATTTTAAGTAGTAAAAAATAATCATTTAAGACTTCCAGACCTCTGTTTACTATGTAGAATGATAAATATGTATTATGATCTCAGTTTCAAATGCAGTCAGACCTGATTTTGATTTTGAACAAACGGCTGCAGAAAAAAATAGTTTAAAATATTTCCATTGTTGTATTTCCCTTTTAAAGCACCTAGACGTTAGGGGAAATAAATTAAAAAGAAATAAAATTAAATTAGTATAGTAACATTTTAATATTATCTGTCTTTTGACAAAAGTATTACATTAGCAGGTTTAACAAACCAGCATATTTATCAGTTATTTTTTGCCTTGCATTGGCAGACAAAATTCTGTAACGAAATTCTACAAATACATGTATAAAGAAAGAACAAAATAAGCAAAGTATCGAATCTCACAAGGAATCTATACATAGCATTCACACTGAAAAAAAGAGCTCCCCCAAGAAGCCCTTAATAGCTAAGAATAAAATCATACACTGAATAAAGAGAAGGAAAATCAAGAAAAGAACCGACTTTCATAGGATAAATTGTAATTAGATAACTCAATCTAATGAATTTTGAGGAATGGATTTACAGAAAACAATTGGATAACTATCAAGAGACAACACTGGGCAAGAATAGTTTATTTGTCCTAACTATTTCCAAGCATAAATGTTAACTAAAGATCATGTGTAAAAATACACAATAATAAATACCTTATCTAATAATGCTCCATACTGGATCTTTCCAGTGAATAGGCATAGCAGAAACTCTTTAAGAACACACTCTTACTTCTCAGATTCCTCTGTGGAGATGTGCGGCACCAATGATGTGACATTTCTGAAGCCCTCAGACCTCTTCTACAGCCTTTACCACTTTTTTTTTTTAATATTGCTCCTATAGTTATAGAAAATGATCACAGTTGTTTAGAGAGGTCTGGACTAGACAGCCTAAGGAATTAGTGCTATTAACAGTGGGAAAGAATGTGCGCCTGTGTGGGTAATTATTAAATAAATTACTGAAGGAAACGGATATTAAATAATCACAACACTTTTTGGGATCAGTCTTTGTTTGCAAACCAAAATCATAACTAGCAGCACAGGTTATCAGGATTGCGAATTGGTGCTCCCTCTACTGGTTAATTCACCCGATAGCCATAAAAGTCGTAAAAAAATCCCCACCCCAAAAAATCTGAAACCACATTAGATTATGAAAGAAAACCCTTATACACAGCCAGTATCTTACATATCAGTTCTAAATGTCACCTTAGCTCACTAAAATGTCAGAAAAGGATCTTGCAGTTCAAAAAGATGTTTCCTATCATACCAGGTTGTTTTGGGTGCCTAGTTCATAGAAATACCACTTCCCTCAGATTTAGAAAAGCAATTAAACATTTCAAATTCTGAATCATTGTAAGAAGCTGCTGTTAATTGGATTTTTAAATGAAAGTTCCTTTTTTCTCCTCCTCATACAAAACACCATCAGCAACCAAGCTGCAAAGCAGCCTAGATCACGGGTCAGCTTGGGCCGGCAGGCAGGGTTTGGCAGCCCACCTCATCCACCTCCCTGCTCACTGCAGGGCTAACTCCACACTTCAGTCAGGATGCTCGGGGACTTGTCCCGTTGACTCCTGAGAATCTCCTAGGCTGGCAACTCTGCAGCCTCTCTGGGTAACTCATTACCATACTTAATCACACTACTGGTGAAAAACTTTTCATGGCGAAAAACTTTTCATGGCATATGCAAAATATTTGTTAGATCCAAATCAAGCATAATTTTGAGTAACCAAATGGCAAATTTGTAACAAATGCCAGGAAAATCCAGTTTACCAAAAATCATGCAATCTGATCACAACTACTGCTAGTCACAAGCATCCTATTTCCTGGGCAACGCAAATATCACTAGCAGCTTGAATCACTTGAAAGAACCAAAGACCACCTTACTTTTGAATTTTGATGGTATAATACCTATAGGACTCTGCGTGTCATCCAAAGCTGACAAAACATACTCTATAAATATTTATATAGCATATAGCAGATCCTCTGACACTTTTTTATTTCACACAGCAGAAATATTTCTGATTACCTTTCCTGGAGAGACAATTTAAATACTAATTTAAAATGTCAACTTCTGAAAAAGAACTGTTTAAATGATCTTGGAGTGAGCTGTAGTAAACATTAATGTATTAGTACAATTACATTTAGTTAGGAAAAGTGGAAACAATAGCCAATTTCTTTTACCTTGCTTGGTATGTTTTTTTTTTAATTAATAGGCTTTACTTTTGTAAATGAGGAAGAAAAACTTCTATTGTTACATACTGATTAGAAATGTAAACACTTAACAATTCCAGCAAAGACTGACTTCAGAATTGAGTATTACCTCAAAAAAGCATTCAAAGCAGCAGTGTGACAAAGAACACTATCGCCCCCTAATGAGCCAGCCCAAAAAAGCACCTTTTCGTGTCTCCTGAAAAAAATTCGTTGTTATATCCATGAATTATTAAAAAAAATGTAAAAAGTTTTGTGAGAAATTAAGACAATCATTAAGAACGTATATGCTAAATCCATGCCAAATTTCTGCACAAAAGAAACACACGTAACTTTGGAGAGAAAAAAAAGACGAATCTAGTATCTAGGATTTACAGATAACTTAATCCTTAGTGCACGAACAGATCATGAAGATGCAAAATACAGCACCAAAATTATGTTCCAACACTTCAGTCAGTATACAAGCAGTTATTAGCAGTTATTAGCTGATCTTAAACCAATTCTATACAAGGATGTAATCATTCAGAAAAAAAAAACTCCTTTAATAATCTTCACACCAACACAGATTTTTTAATTTTAGTGTATTAGTGTGAGAACATTAGTATGTTTTCCTTATTGCACTGTTCGATCCAAATACCAGTTACAAGTCTATTCCAGGCTTGTAATTATTGCAAAATAATTCTGATCTTGGTATCTAATTATAGCCACAAAAAGAAATAGGGAAGAAAAAAAATCAAAAAAATTTACTTGCTGAATTCCATTTGTAAAGGAAACAGACAAACTTTCCGTGTCATGGGAAAGTCACTTTTTTTTTCCTCATTTTTTTAAAAATTGTTTTGCCACGGAATTGAATCTGTATGCGGTGCTGCCCAGTGCAGCTTGGACATAAAATACTGTCTGTTTCCTGTATCTGCATTTCAAAAATGATTGCAGTGAATGGCTGAAAAAAATACAACTGCTGCAAGTTCTGGTGAGAAGCACAAACATAAGCTGTGTATTCTCTTTTATTCTACTATAAATCAGAAACTCCATGCACATTAGTAAAATTACTGTGATTTAAATGCAATGCTAAAGAAGAACTGAGTTCTGATTTTTACCCTCAAATCTTTTATAATGACTTTTTCATAAACATTCTGACAGACACCACAGAAGTAAAGCCTCCGATTTCCATTAGCAAGATAAGGTTAAAAGCAATTCATGTGTTTAATTTAAAACATGCTAGCTAACAAAAGATACTGATTTTTATGAAGAAAAAATTATGTTCTTTAGTGGCCCTGAGACACCACCAGTCACTAAAATCCTTGAACTTAAGACTTTACCTTAAAACCTTCAAATATTGGCTTTCTGTGGCCTCGCATACTACGTCATCATTCATATAAATACATCATTAGCACAGAAAGGTTGCAAGTGATGACTAACATCTTGCATAACTAGAAAAACGGTAGAAGGCTGCAAGCTACTAGGCTTTAGAAGTATAACAAGTACCAATCACACGCTATGTGATAAAAGTAAATTATCTACAAAGATATTTGAGAGACCCAATATAACCAGATTCCATTAAATTTCTCTATTACATTATAGCCCAAAGAGCTGGTAACACAGCTCTCAGTTTACCTGATATGTACGCTATTACATCAGTCCTTCACAATTCCCAGTGCTTACTGTAATTTTATGAAACATAAAAATGAAAACACTGGCAAGACTAACAACGATCAAGAGTTGCAACTGATGCCTCAGAACTGCCATCACCACAACTCATTCCAATACTGCCACGCATGTATTTCTTACCTTTGAATCTTCATTGCTCAGTCCCAGCTCTAGCATAGCTCGAGGAGACTTCAGCTTCGCTTGCATGGACTCTGCCATTTGAAGATTAAGCTGCCATCCAATTGTTTCAAGCTATAAAACACAAATTCAGATTACAATCAGATGGTACGGAAGCACTCAGGTCAGCTTCCAACATCGTGAATGGTCTGTGACAGTGAACACTATGTCGAACTCTACAAATGTTAAGCATTTTTATACAATGCACATTCTGCAAATTCTCCTGGGCTCCAAGACAGATTTGCTTCTCTCTCTCTTGCCAAATTTACCAGTTCAAACTGCCTGTGACCACCCAAAATAAAGCAACTTCATATGCCTCAGATCTGCTGGAACCAATCCATAAAACGCAACTAGGGATCCAAAATAAAGGCAGTCTCCCCCTCCTTGTGGAAATTTATAAGCAAAGTTGCGAATCCAACTTTATTTCATATTTATTTTTCTTAGAGGAAAAGGAAAAAAATTACCAATA
>VZSC01007041.1:109549-189083 GCA_013398225.1 Steatornis caripensis | reverse complement strand
CTGGAACAGGCTGCCCAGAGAGGTTGTGGAGTCTCCTTCTCTGGAGATATTCAAAACCCGCCTGGATGCATTCCTGTGCAACCTGCTCTAGGCTAACCTGCTTTAGCAGGGGGGTTGGACTAGATGATCTCTAGAGGTCCCTTCCAACCCCTACCATTCTATGATTCTATGATTCTATGATAGGGAGTTTAGCCAAGGCCAAACAAAGTGACACAAACAGTCTCAGACAGACTTTGTGTGCAGCTATAGGAACAAGACCGTAGGAATAACTTCAGCAGGTCAGCCTGCAGTCTGTCAAGTGCTCTGCAATAAATGCCCCTATTCAGGCTTCATTCTGTGGTAAAAATAAGGACATTTACACATTATTCAAATTGATGAAAGCATGCATACAACACAAACGTACACAGCTAAAATGCTGTAAATCTGGTCTCACTCATTTCGTGGTAGGAGTAACTTTAGTAACAGTATGCCCACAGCCTATGAAATAAAGATGCTTTAACAGACAATTTTTATAAATTCTAAAAGCAGATAATTTTAAATCACAATTCTCTGTTTTGATTTCCTCCAACTTGATTACACCTTGATTGATGAAAATAGTAAGGCAATGCTCATCCCACCCAAAAGTACAGTACAATCCAAAGCGGATTCTGTGGATGTGCTCAAGTCAATCACACTAGTGGATAAACCTGCTAAGCCCTTGCACTGACCCGTATCTGAATCTTCCAGCAAATTTTACCAGAATGACACAGCAGGAAAACATTTTTCTCTCCACAAACTTCAATAAATTAGGTAAAGAAATTACCTCTGGTTCTCTAAGGAGCCTTACTGTAGGTTTTAGATCAAGAAAGAACTTCAGTTCAGTTAAAGAACTCTATCAAAATTGACAATGGTCAACAGAGAAGGACCCAAATGCTGACTTACAGGCTAGTGGTGAGAGCAGCCCAAAGCAGGCAGCAGGAAACCATACCACCTATTTTGATAAAACACCTAACCACTAAGGTCAAACACGGAGACAGTGAGCAAGCTCTGGAATGCAATGGCTCTTCATACTGCAGTCACTAAGGTTCAAGACCTGCACTCTTCAATTTAGAAAGGACTTTCCAACAGGTACTTAAACAGCTTAGTAGTACGGAAACCAAGCCTTAGGCAGCCTAGCAGCTTATCCAGGATTATAAAACAATGCCACTAGAGACAAGAACAATATCCTAGGAAGCCTGACTCTTACGACTTTTCTAAAACTATTAAACAAGTGTACTGTATGTAGCACGAAAAACAAACCATTAAAAGTAAAGAAATTCAAATTTATGTCTTCTATTTCATTTCTAATACACATCTATCCAGGAATATTGTAGAGGGCTCAGAACAAATACAGTATATGTGGCAGCACAGTGGCCTGAGTTTATAGCTGAACAGCAGCCATAACTCTTTTTTTATATTGCTTTACCTTAAAATTACTTTGTTTTCCTGTACGATTCATGTGTCTTTTCTGTTTTAAATATAGTTGTATAAGAACAAGTTTTGATTAACAAATAGCATGCTGCCTAAGGCTTCAAAATGGTCTATTTACTTTCTTGAAAGAAAAATGTAACAGGTATTTGGCTATTGTCATGTTTACTTAGAAGACATTCAACATCCTGAAATATTAATTAACCTTTTGAGAGCAGTGACATGTTTCTGCATGGCATTTGTGTCAAGGCACAGTATTTGGTAGCCACGAAGCGGTACTACATATTTTAGGACCAGTTTTTTAAAGAATGAAAGCACTACAAAATTATTTTCACTTCTGATATTCAACTTGTTATAGAAAACAAAATGTTAGGAAAGACTATATGGGGCCAGAATCTGCAATATATTACCTGAAAAGCATTTACTAGGGAGGAGGAAAAGTATTTCTCCATAACTGGCATGAAAATAAAGCCATGTTCTTAGTTACTGCAGACCTTCAGATTCTTTTTACAATTTCTTATCAGCAGTTTAGAAATGTGCAAGCTACCTTGTCACTGCAACAATAAACACCGCTGAAAATGTACTATTTAGCACTGTAAGTTCTCACTGGTATCTCTGGTAGTTATTTAACCTGAGGTTATGTTTAGAAAACAAAAAACAGGTGCAAGGTGGAAAACAAGGAAAAGAAAAAACACAGATACTAAATAAAACCAACAGTAAGCACATATGAAAATGCTTCAGATTTGCTCCATGAATCCTATGGCAAATGACTCAGGGCAACGAATCCTATGGCAAATGACTCAGGGCAACAAAGATACGAGGAAGCTTTCGACAACCACTGTAATCCTCAGTTCCCATGCCCAGAAGCACTCAGGCTTCTGAACAGGATACCATGACAGCTAGCACTAACAGGTGTGGAAGAACCCACGCACTTCTCCCTTCCAGCGCTCACTCAGTACTAGCTGTAAAACGATAAGGTGTTATACCTGCTAAACCAGCTCTGTACCCTCTACAAACGTAGTGCTTCTCAGTGGCCACCCACGCCTGTCCCAGGGGCAGATCCACACTAGAAAGCTGCCAGTTCCCCTAATACGACAGAATCTGACCCTTCATCTGTACATCACTAACACCTTTACAGGTACATAAATAAATCGTCTCTGGTCTGTCTATGATATGCACAGTAATCTTCCTCCAGTGTAAAACATGGGAGCTTCCAACTCATGCCCACCATCCTGTCCACCAGACTACTTCTCCATACTAAATAGTAAAGCGTAGTGTTTTACATATTAGGACAAGATCAGTGGCAATCCAGCATAACTGTCGTAAAATGTTTGGGTGAAAGTCTTCCGCTGCAAAAAAGCCCATGTGCACTGAATGTCAAGTCAGCTTTCACAGTTTATCTGATACGAACTTTAAGCACGATGTCCAAACAAATAGGGTATTTCACATAGCCAAAATTAACATCCACAGAATCCACCATTACCCACACCACTTACAGCCCAGTATGTTTTTACATACTCATGTCTCTTTAGCACATATTTTTACATACTCATGTCTCTTTAGCACATATTTTCACCACAGTTCCTTACTTTCACTTTTGACTGCCCATAAACATGACTACAAATTAAACCAAAACTGAGAAGAAATTCAAGGAATCAGATAAACTGGACAAGTTTCTATATTAACTGTCAAAAAATAAAAATACTTCTCCTTTCTCAATTACATATTCATCTTGTACTCTTTAATGAGAAATCAAATAAATGTTCTTTGGAAAAGAAATTCAGGCTAAAAACGTGAAGGAGAAAACAATCATCTTAGATATACAAGAACAAGTCTATCAGACTCAAAAATGAAGGACTACAAGGCAGCAGACTGGATGTCCAGAACAGGCATGCTGTAGGGCTCTAGCCTGAAGGACCAAGAACCGAGCCAAAGTGACTGAGAAACTCACACTGAAAAAAACTGTTGGCAAGGACCTTAATCTGAGAAAAGAAAATAAGTGGGAATACTGTGGAAAAATGGAAAGGGGAACCAGAATTTTGGAAAATATGTAAGCACCTAAAATGTCTTCCCTAATACTTCCAACTTCAGCCATGCAGAACTTCTGGAGTAGGGTCCAGTATTTTTAGGGAGGAGAAGGAAAAGGATGTTTAAATGCTCAGTCACAGCAGGGGAAGAGGCTGTTTTTTATTTTGGACTTGAGTGATACACTGAGATCACATCTCCTGTCTGCCTCTACACCCATGAAGACTGGAAGCTTGTTTTAATTTTAAATGGAAAACTGACATTTTCATATAAATTGCCTGCTTCTGGAAGGTGAGGCTTTCAGAAGATCATCTAACATCGTAAGAAATCATTACAGGAACTACAGAGTATCAGTATTACTGCCCTCAGAACTCACTGATGTGGCACAAACAACTTGCTTTTACCACAATGCAAACAGGATGCCCTAATACCATTGAAACCATTATTTCTCCTCCATGGGTAATCCATGATTTGGCATCTATTTGTCCCTTAGAAAGTGCTATAAGCATTGACCTCAGAGAAGTATCAATGAGTGAACAAAACTGAACCTGCAAGAATTACAGTATGAAAATACTGCTTCGACACAAAATCAACATGACTGAGGTTTTTATAACTGCCAAGCATTTAGACAGTTATGAAACAGTCGATCACTTTACAGCTCAAATTTAATGTACTATGAAGATCTAATGATTTCCTTCAGATTCTTCACAGAACCATGGAACGGTTTGGGTTGGAAGGGACCTCAAAGACCATCTTGTTCCAACCTCTCTGCCATGGGCAGGGACACCTTCCACTATAGCAGGTTGGTCAAAGCCCCATCCAACCCGGCCTTGAACACTTCCAGGGATGGAGCATCCACAGCGTCTCTGGGCAACCTGTGCCAGTGTCTCACCACCCTCATTCTTGCACTGCATCCTCTTGGCAAGAATTGATGCTTTCAGAACCCCTAGTTTTTCCTAAATAGAATAAAATGTTATATACTTCACTTCTGTGTAATACTGAAACATAAAATCATAGTATTCAGTTAATGAGAGAATAATTATACCACATTCAGAACACATACATGATTCAGAACATGGGGGAAAATGCAATTAATCAGCATTATAGGTTAAATATGATTTAACAAGCCACTACAGATGAACTGGCTACAGGAAAGATTATTAAGATCCTAGCATATCCATTATTAGCCTCTCAGACACACAAATGACTGTATGCATTTCTACAGAGAGAGAGAAAAATGCTAATTAGCATTTAGCAAAGAGCAAGAAAAATTATTCTCAAAATTAGAGTTTCATCTTTAAGTCTAAAAAGGGAGAAAAATAAGATTGCTGAGATGAACATTTGTTAACAAGTCTGATGGGCAGAGAATGCAGAAGCAATTCTAAATTAGTAGCAGTGTTCTGTACTTTTGTGTTTATGGGGAGGAAAAAAGGCCCTATGAAGGCCCTGGATGTAAAAGGAACACGTAGCATAAGCACTAGCTACATGCAATTTGTGAAGTCTAGTACTACTATTACAACAAATGTTTCCAGTATTGCCAAAAGGTAATTGGCAAAAAAAAAATTGGTAACATTACCACTACATTTGGTAATGTCTGAAAATCAACTATATGATAATACTATTTTTCAATTGTGTTATTCAGTTGGGTATTTCTCGCATCATCAATGGGTTATTGTTTAGTTTGCCTGTTTGGACTTTTTTTTAAAAGCAACAACCCCCCCAAAAAACATTTGTCTTTTCAGAGAGCAAAAAGTTTTCATTTCCCTGAAGTTGCTAAGGGGCTGTTAAAGCTCTCCAATACTAATGACAAGAATTTGTGATTCTGTGATTCTGTAATTTTAAAGCAAAATGAGCTTGTGGCCCACAGTCAGAATTAAAAGCCAGTATGACTAACCTTTAGAATAGCTAGGTCACACGTTGTGAATACTGAGAAGAAGAACATGTACTAAGGCAATTATGGTATGATATTGGATCCTATTCATCTAGTTCATAATGCATATATCAGGTCAGTCAAACAGGCTGCTAGTGTCACTACTAACTTGAACACAGCAGAAAATAAATCTCAACATCCTTTCTGAAAATTCAAATCTTGGCCCAAACTGAGTGCTTCTAATAGTACTACCTCTTGTGGTATTGGTGGTGCTGAATGACTTGATTAATACGGACATCCCTGTTCTTGGTTGCTGGCAGCTTCCTATAGCACAGAATACTGGTTTAGACTTGCATAGCTGAAAACCAACATTCAAGTCTCCTGACTTCGAGTCAATACTCAAAGAGCCCCTTCAGGGTAGTTTAAGTGCATCTACAGCTACTTTCCTTCACAGGCAGTCTGATTAATTTGAGGACAGGCTGAAGCAGTGTAATTGACTTCATCTTTGTGAGGTTTTTAAAAATTGCGTAATAGAAATAGAATGCCAAAAAGAACTTTTCACTGGCTCATTCTTTACAGGTATAACAGAACGTAAGTCTTCTTTTGGGCAGAAGCCTAAAAAACTATTTCAGATAAAGTAGGATGGTTACAGAATACAGGTATGCGTTTCATGCTCTGCTCACATACAGGCCCACTCACTTGATTTTCAAATACTTTAATCCTTATTAGGAGAGGCCATTCAGTTGAAAATGATCTGGTATTTGGGATAACTTAAATGTTAATGCACATGAGATTATGCCTTTCATACCCTGAAAAAAAGAATCCACATACTTGTTTCTTTAAAGCTTTTTCTGTAAAAAGTCAAAATATGCAGGTGTAATGGCACTACTTTTCAGAGTTACATTCTCCTCACCTATTTCTACCCAATGTGGTATATCTGTAACAGTGTTATCTGTTTACACACAACAACTATCCTGGAAGTAAGTTCAGCTTCACTACATGAATGCTGGAGCGCTCACTCCATTAAAAAGCTACTTTAATTCACAGTCTAGAGTAAATATTGATAACTTAAGATACCAAAGTCTGAAATCCTATGATTATAGTGTGCATAGAGAGTGCATAATAGGGGAGCGGAAACCTAGGCGATTCCTCTTCAGTCAATTCCTGAGGAAGCAGATTTACAATAGCTGGAGAAATAAGGTTCAAGAACTATCCTAGGAATAGCACCAGTGTGAGCAAAAACTATTACATACTTTGATGAGGGAGCCTGACAAATTCAGAAAGTGCACTCTATGATGTGGCTGCTTGCAGTAATGGGGAAAATTAACAACTCGATGTCTCTGCCCCACATGTGCCTTAGAAAGGAACCTATCCTGCCCCCAAAGGTGACAATTGCAGAAAGAGAAAAATTAAATCCTGTTTTAATAAATGAAACCAGAATTTTGTCTTTTTAAGTCCATTACTAACTTATTTCAGCTATTTTTCCCTCTCATTTGAGAGGAATAGTACCATTTAAAGACGAAAACATTTCCTGGAACAATCTGAAAGAGCTGTTTATGTAATTTAAGATGTTCGTAGCATTACTCTCATTGAAGCTGTTATAAACAATGAAGTGAGAGATAATGGCTATGAAAGACATCTTCAGCAAATCTTTCTCTCATATTATTACACTAGTATGTATCACACTGACACAAAACATTGAAGAATGTTTTCCAACTATTTTGAAGAAATAAATAATCCATAACATAAGAGTTTTTCTGGTGCAGATCTTTCACTTACAATACACTTTTTTCAGTTGTTCTAACCAAATAACCTAGAGGAAAATTAATATGGCTACCCTTTCACTCACTTTAATTCTTGAAAGAGTAACTCCTGTAGTTCTGCCACTGAAGACCAAGTACTCCTCATTTCACTGCAGAAAAAGAAAGTCAGAATACTCGCGTTTTTAAGTTTGGGGGTTCCCTCCCCTCATCTTTCAACAATCAAATTAGACAAAATGTACTGAGTAATAGTTACATAAATAAGTACCTTTCATTTAAAGAAAGTACTGCAACATATATATATCTGGTTCTAATAAATTAACTATCAGTTTTGTATGGAAGGGAGAGGCCTAAAGGTGTGTTACATGTTAAGAAAAGCATTGGTCTACAATGCATTACTCTAACTTCACACCTGTGTAATCACACAAACATAAAACTAGAGGAAACCATTTAGTCTGCTCTCTAAAATTTACAGCCTAAGACGCCAATTTTGCTTTCCATCAGCACACTCAGCACTGCAGAATCAAAACTCCAAATTAGATATGAAAATGTCAATTTTGCCTGCTGTGATGATGAAAATAATTTAGGTAAGACGCCAAGAGAAGGATTACAAAACATGTCTGACTCTGAACGCCTTCAAAAACTCTCCCTGTCTGCTTAAGAAAAGAATGCTAGTGCAGCGGAGACACCAGCAGGATGAAGCCAAAATTGTACTCAATACAGCAAACAAATACTAAAGGAGGAAAAAAAAAAAAGAGGAAAAAAAAGGTGCACATTTTTAAGAGGAAAGCAATGAGCCACAGGCAAAATCTGCCAATGATCACAGGTAGTGTCTTAATATTCTGTAATCAGGAAGAGAGCGTTTCCTTTAAGATAAGCCCCAAATCAAACATCAGTTTCTTACTGATGGGAAACTCCAGCACTGGGGGCAGGGGAGAGGACTGCATAAACACACTGATTTCTATTCTCTATTGTTGCTACTAACTTCAGTTGTATTAAGGTGGCACGAATATCTTTGAAGGAAGTTCTGGATGTTGCAGAATCTTTTCAGCAGTCCCCACTGTAACAACTGCTCCGTGGGTGAGGAAGTCTGCAGTGAAACAGCTGGATTTTCACATTGGTTGCATAAAGTTTCTGACTACAGTCCTTTACCACATCTTGAATACCAATGGAAAAACCTGATGGTATACTGTATTTCAAAATCTGTCCCCCTACTGTACACACATACTCAACTTCAATACAATTTCATAGCCTCATTGTATAAATTGATTACTGAGGCATTTTGTTGTTTCAGTGAGAAGTACTCATCAATGGTACACTTAAAATCAGTAAGACTCAATTTTATCCAGAGATATGAGTCACAAATTGAATGACCAGCATCTTCAGCTGACAGTACTAGACAAATCTTGAAATTAAACCCAAGACTCTGAGGAGGGACCACAAAAATGCTATCTCACTATCAATAAAAACTTACGTACATCCACCCATCCGTAAAACACGGTCAAGGTAATAGGGTTTTTTTATAAAAAAGCAGGAAAGTCTGTAATTAAAGACAGTCATAACACACATGCACAGGCAAGTTAAGCAGAGGTTGCACAGTTAACTACAGTGCCTCTTACTAAGTTTTAAGACAGGATTTTGCAACCTTAATGATAGTTTTGCAATCTTAGTCATGTAGCAGTAATAAAATAAGAATCACTGGATGGATCTTATCTGTCTAGTCACAATACCAGAATACAATGTCGAATCTGATTTTGCCTTCATCTTGCCGATACTGCAAGACCATCAGCAAACGGACAAACAAAACGAAAAGGAAAGCAGCAACTATGTTTTTCGCTCTCAGACAAGAACAATCTTCTAGGATCTGAAGCCGTACCACATGCTATGATTGTCTCCAACTAGAAACAGTGGCAGTTGTAACACAAGGGCAAGGAAAGGGTTGGACTGGGTCAAGCAGTCGGACAGTGAATTTACAGAATCCTGTAAAAAGACTGACCAAATAGAACATAACTCCCAAAGGAAAAAATTCTGCAGGTTTTTAAAAAAAAGAGAAACTATTTAACATGGCTTTGTATCTTAGCCTTAAAGTAAGGCACTGCAAGACCAATGGACTGAAGACAGGTTGGGCCAAAGACCCAGTCAAGTGGTTAAATCAAGTGAGTGGGATAAGAGAGGCACTGAAGACAGCCACAGGCTATGCACTACGTTTGCTGTGCAAGTCTCAGATCCCTCATCACAACTTTCCCTAATGATAACAGTAACTTTAGGAGGCAGAAAAAAAAAAAATTATGAGCAGTAAGTGTTTTAACTTTGAAAACTGGGAGTTTCAGCTTGTAGTTAATACTAGAAAAAGCAAGAGGAGCTAGGTAAAAAGCCAGTACATCAGTTACCTCTCAGAGGGGATTTGAATATTAAAAGCGTATTAAAAACAGAAAAAGACAGATTTCTAACAGGAGAATCTGCACAAATTATGTACCTAAAGCTATTTTATTTGCCGAATATTTGAGATGAACTAAATTCTTCATCCAAGACGGGCTCTGTCCTGGAAGGTTAATTTCCTCTGACTTCCCATTTTTGTCTGCAAGGGTAAAGTCCTATTTCTCTTCGGCAAACCTTACTTAGCACATATGCCAGGAAAAGTGGTATTTTCAGACTTCTTCATTCAATATTCAAACCCAAACTCCTCACATCTTTAATCTTTTAATTTAAAAATGGAAAAGACATATACCAAAAAGTACCAGCATACTTCAAAAGGAAGGAAACAAAAGAAATCATATGTCATGAAATTGGTAGAGCAAGACTAGTGCTAAGAAGCAACAACTTCAAAAGACTTTTCTCTAATTGAAGTTACTGCAGGTTTTCATCTTTACGTGTATTGTAACTGATAAGTAGCTAGCTTAAACCCAAAAAGAAAGGGACTGTACGACAAACATTATAAACAGCATTCAGGTTTCAAAAATTCTAGTATTTAAGGATTAACTTTGTGCAAAAGGTGTGCTCTGTCTCTCTCTGGGAAATTCATGGGCACAGAGCTGCAGTAAAAATATGCACTAGTCTACAAGCACTTACATGGAAAAGTCATAGCTGATTGGCTCTTTTATCTAGCAGAAGAATATATAGCAAGATCCAACAGTGAGAAGATGAAGTTAGACAGATTTTAATTAGAGATAAGGCACACATTTTTATGAAGCAAAAAAAATACCCCAGAAATTACCTGTCATTTCAAGCCTTGAAATCACAACCAGATCCCCGTTTCAAAAGCTCTTTCACATGCTAAAGAAAAATTACGGTTTGTGTTACACAGGAAGTTACACAAGAGAAGCATGGTTCTCTTCTATAACCTTAGAAGATGCTATTTTGCATGTAGGAACAGAACAAGTGTTTCAGATGTTTTTAAACATTCTCAAAATGTATCACCTTCTAACCTTTATCATTTACACTTTCTTGGCAGAAGACAGAACAGGGTAAGAAGCACATGAAGAAACTAATTTTAAAAAATCCTCAAGAAGTAGTACCTAAGAGTTGTAAACAATTACAATACCTACAAACAATGCTGAGCGAGTGGAAGATTAAACAGACTCAGTTGTGCAGTAGCTGGCTATTAAAATAAATCTCAGTAGTATAAAATTGTGCTGTTACTACAGCTTTCATCATTTGTGTTCTCTTTGCCACTGTCTGTGATAGCATCATGTAATGCAAGTTGGTTCACAACTCATTGTGACAATACCTGTAGGTACAACACAGTCTTTGTGACCTCTGTTTGTCATTTTCAGAATGACTCATGGATCAGACACTAACAAGAAACTGAAAGCTTCTTTCTGTTTGAGCTGTATTCCTCCTCATTTTGCATTTCTTCTGAGATCAGAAAGAATTTTTCCCCCATGACACAGACACAGAGCACGCCAGTTCTCTTGTTTTTTGTCGTAACCACCATAGGATGCATGTGTTTCAGAGTATTTCTGCAGATTTGCCAGCATTTAGCAGAGGGAATTAGCATATTCACATTTCATATACAACCCTTAGCAAGAAGGCCAGTTTCTGAGAAAACTACTTACAGAGTTTTTCCCATATGGTTTCAAACAGCCAGTCAAGACACAGAACTGACAGCTCTGTCGAGAATTTTAGGTACATAATTTCACTAGTTACATTCCCACGCATCATTATATTAAGTAATGCTGTCTGAAGGCTATAAAAAACTTCTCCTGCTTGGCAACATAGGACTCTTATCTTTTTTATTACAGGCATTTTAAAGATACCCTGCATAGTTTTCCAAAACAAGAAAGCTATGAAGCATTTAGCTTGGCCTGCGCTTAAAACAGATAGATTTATGCAGATTACCAAAAAACATACAGAAAACATAATATAAGGGGAGAGGGAAGCAGAGAAAAGCAAAAGAATTGATGAAAAATTGCAACGAGAATTCAGAGTGAGCCCTACTAAAAAGCTAGCTCTTCTTTGCAGAGAGGAAAAAATACATTTTAATCTGATCAATATGTGTCCTGCTTTCAAAACCAATACATTACTAAGCAAATACTTAAAAACTGGATCAGACTGATATCAGACTATTATCACTGGCCTATCACTCTAGAGGCCAAATTAAGAACACATTCAAAGAAAAAGAATTATACAAACACCATCATTTTAATTGACTAGGATTGTATTATACAGCAGAAACAGTACAATAAAGGGACTGCCATATAGGTAAAGATTCCAAGAACCAATTAATGCAACAGGAGACTACACATAATTAATAACCCTGTGCAGCTGAAGATTGCCTATAGTTCAGGGAAGAAAAATAAAAAGATGAAGTGAGAAAGTAAATACTATTAAACAGTACAGATTTAGTTTTTATTCATTACTGAAGACAGTAATGTCCTATCAACCTATCAAGTCTGCACCAAAAAAAATTCAAAGACTTATGTTCAAAACAGAACATTTTTTCTCTAACAGTTAGAAGTAGTGTTCAACATGCCACATAAAACTTCACCTAATCAGTATCCTGGGAAATACTTGTTCTGTTGCTCTAACAAACTCAGTTTGGCTTGCCACCCTAATGACGCGATCAGCCAGTACATTACCGCGTACATCTCTTGCGTAGAACTGACAGACACAGAACCCAGAATACTAGTTTTTACCAAGTTGTAGTTTGCAGGTGAGAAGAGAATCTGGTTTAAGAGAAATAACATGTTAATACAAGCAAATTAACTGGAAGAAATTACTTCTCATAATAATTACTGGTCTGGAGTCCAAATCTGAGCACTACTGCAAGCCAAAAGATACAGTGACCTATCTCTCAAAAACAGGAATGAGCCGAATTAATCAGTAATATCATGAAATAATAATCCTGGACAGTCAGCTGCCCACTAGTTTGGGCCATTAAGTTAATCGATCCTCAGTTTTTCCTTCAATTTGCTCAAAGGTTTCAATGTTTGCATGATGTTCAAACCATGCATCTAAATACAAAAAGAAAACTGTCAACTGTCTTAAGCTGTCTTAAAACAGAAACGAAAGATCAGTGGTCCTTCTTGTGTATGCAACAGAAAACACACATAGTGGCTGCATTTCCAAAATACACAAGTTCTAAGTACCAGATGCCAGGAGAGACTTGGAATTGTTTTGCCACTTTGAGTTTGGTAAAACACTTTAACATGAAGACAAAATTCCAATTAGATCTTTCTTAGTTAAAGTGCAAACTCCATCTTGTACACAGTCTCTCTGAACATCCTCTCATGCTGAAAGAGAACTACCAGGATCTCTGTATTACTAATCATTACCCTGATTCTGCACTCAGATCCAGATGAGCAATTGCAGGCATACACCAGCTAAAGCCACTACAAAGAAAATTCAGAGTTGGTAAGCATACAGAAGAGCACATGGCAAGCACAATCATGAAATATTCACGCACAGTCTGAATTTTAATTAATACGTAGTCCTGCACAGCACCTGAACAAGTCAGTGAAAGCCCCTGCCAAATATGCAGTGACAACCAAAAAGCCGATACATTTTTTAAGAGAGTATCAAAGGAAAAAGTCTGTATTCATAGAATTATGTAATGGTTTGAGTTTGAAGGGACCATCGAAGATCACCTAGTTCAACCCTCCTGCCACAGGCAGAGACAGCTTTCACTAGATAATGTTGTTCAAAGCCCTGTCCAACCTGACTTTGAACACTTTCAATGATGGGGCACCCACAACTTCTCTGAGCAACCTGTGCCAGTATCTCACCATCCTCATTGCAAAAAATTTCTTCATTACATCCAACCTAAATCTGTCCTCCTTCAGGTTAAAACCACTGCCCCTTGTCCTGTCACTACAGGCTCTGGTAAAAAGTCTCTCTCCATCTTTTGTATAAGCCCTCTTCAAGTATTGAAAGGCTGCTATAAGGTCTCCCCAGGGCCTTCTCTCCTCCAGGCTGAACAACCCCAGCTCTCTCAGCCTGTCTTCACAGGGGAGGTGTTCCACCCCTCTGACCATCTTCGTAGCCCTCCTCTGGACTCACTCCAACAGGTCCATGTCCTTCTTATGCTAGGCGCCCCAGAGCTGGACGAGGTACTGCAGGTAGGGGTCTCACCAGAGCAGAGCAGAGGGGTAGAACCCCCTCCCTTGACCTGCTGGCCACACTGCCAGGACATGGTTGGCTTTCTGGGCTGTGAACAGACATTGCTGGCTCATGTCCAGCTTTTCATCCATCAGCATCCCCAAGCCATTCTCGTCAGCGCTGTTCTCAATCCACTTATCCCCAAGTCTGTATTGATACTGGGAGCTGCCCCAGCCCAGGAACAGGACCTCGCACTTGGCCTTGTTGACCTTCATGAGGTTTGTATGGGCCCACTCTGCAAGGCTGTCAAGGTCCTTCTGGGTGGCATCCCTTCCCTCTAGCATATCAACTGCACCTCTGAGCTTGTTGTCATCCACAAATTTGCTGAGGATGTACTCAATTCCACTATGTCATTGATAAAAACATTAAATAGTGTTCGTCCCAGTCCAGACCCCTGAGGAAGACCTTTATCACAAAGCCACCAGTACTAATATTCCAGGCAAGCCCATATCATATTCTATTCACTTTAGTTTCTTCCATAATATAGCAGAAATACATCAGAGACAGATAACATTAAGGATGACAAACAGGAAACTTCCATGGAATGAGAGTGAGAAATCAGAGCCTATGTAGCTTAAAATAAAAACAAGAGAGACTACATTCCTGTTTAGTATTTGTCATAATAAAAAGGGGTTATGCATTAAAATCAAGATAACATATACTGTTTTTAAAAAACATCAATACATATCACTTTTCCCTCAAGTGGCAGAAAATCAGAAATCAGGCAAGTACACAGACAGAAGCCTCCAGGTTAATTAAGTAGGATATTTCACAAGTGATAAACAGTCATCTCTGAGGATGTAAGACAACTTCTAAGTCATGAGGTGAGGCAGAATTTTTCCTCAAACAGGTTAACTAAAGCATTCCACATCTATGTTTCCATCCAAGGTGACAGACAGGATACACAACGAACAGATTTTCTAATCCAGTACAGCAACTCCTACATTTCTGGAATCTAAATCACTAACAAAACTACAAGGTACTCTTGAAAAAAAACCCTCAACTTCAACCATAAACAGATTATTAATATACCATCAATAAACCATCCAAACAAAAAGAAATTCAACACCACCACCACCCTCAAACATCAATCCTCAAGATTCCTAAGGCAAGCAAATGCTAACTTCTGTCTTCAAGAAGAAGGACCCAGGAAACCCAGCTTCACCTCAGTCCCTAGGAAGGTGACAGAACAACTAATCCTTTAAACCATTTCCAGGCATGTGAAGAACAAGAAAGTGACTTAGTCAGCATGGATTCACAATGGGGAAGTCATGCTTTGTCAACTTCATAAACTTCTATAATGAAATGACTGGCTTGGTAAACAAGGTGAGAGCAGTGGATAACATCTACCTTGACTTCAGGGAGGGCTTTGACACTGTGTTGCCTGTGATCCTCACAGACAAGCTGCTGACGTATGCTGATGATGTAGGCAGAGAGGCGGATTGAAAACTGGCTGAGTGGCCAGGCCGAGGGTGGTGATCAGTGGCACAAAGTCTAATTGGAGGCCAGTAACTAGCAGTGTACACCAGGGGCAAATACTGGGTCCAGTCCTGTTCAACATTCTTCATTAATGATCTGGACGATGGGGCAGGGTGTGCCCACAGCAAGTTTGCAGATGACACCAAACTAGGAGAAGCGGCTGATACACCAAAGGGACATGCTGCCATCCAGAGGGACCTGGGCAGCCTGGAGCAATGGGCTGACAGGAACCTCATGAAGTTCAACAAAGGGAACTGCAAACACCCTGCAGCTGGGGAGCAACAACTCCAGGCATCAGTACATGCTGGGGGCCACCCAGCTGGAAAGCAGCTTTGCAAAAAAGGACCTGATGGTCCTGAGTATGAGCCAGCAATGTGCCCTTACAGCAAAGAAGGCTGCATTAGGAGGAGTACTGCCAGCAGGTTGAGCAAGGTGATCCTTCCCCTCTACTCAGCAATAGCGAAGCCACATCTGGAGCACTATCACCAGTTCTGGGCTCCTCAGTACAAGTGAGATATGGACATATTGGAGAAAGCCCAGAACAGGGCCACTAAGACTGTGAAAGGAGTGGAGCATCTCACCTGTGAGGAAAGGCTGAGGGAGCTGGGACTGTTCAGCCTGCAGTACAGAGGGCTCAGCGGGATCTCATCAATGTATGTAAGTACCTCAAGGGAGGGCGCAAGGACAGAGCCAGGCTGTTCCCAGGGGTGCCCAGAGACAGGACCAGACGCATGTTCACATTTCCTCTGAACAGGAGGAAACACCTTCTCAGCGCGAGGCTGACCGAGCACATGCACAAGCTGCCCAGAGAACTGGTGGAGCCTCCACCCTTGGAGATGTTCAAAAGCCGGGTGGACACAGTCCTGGGCAGCTGCCTCTAGGTGGCCCCGCTGGAGCAGAGAGGCTGGACCAGATGAGCTCCAGAGGGCCCTTCTAACCTCAGACATTCTGTGATTCTGTGATTATGTTGCTGACACTTACAACAACATAACAGTCATATTCTTTTTATATATCTAATATTGCTTCTGTGAGAGAAGTGAACAGTGCAAATCATTAACTCAGCCACGGCCATGTAAATAAGTACCTATACAGAGCGCACATTTATAGGGTCAATTGCTTTAACTGATTTATACCCATATATGCATGTTGCAGAGAGTATTAACTACTGGATACACATCTCTTGTTACAAAGAAAGAAGTTAATATAATCTCTAAATCAATCTAAAAACCTAAACTGTAAATCTAATCTAAAAGGTAACAGTCTGGTCTAAGTATTTTTCATGGTTCAAACTTCTTTTTAACTTCAAGATGTCAAAAGTTTACAGCAACTTGGCTACTGTAACAATGTATCACAATTAAGAGAATATTATGACCACTATTTTTCAATGCATAGAAAGATAATACAGCAAATACATGCTGATACACAACTACTTACAGAAGAATATAATGAAGGGATCATGCAGTCATCTACTGCACTCATATAACGTAACAAGGAGATTCACAGGATTATAAGGAGATGGCAAGTTCTTATTCAGTTATATTTTTAAAATATTTTACTTTTGTGTGCCTTGTCCGCAGAATAAATACTTTATCAATTAGATCTATGAATTGAGACTTTGGCTTAAGGAAAAGTTCTCTTGAACTTTGAGTTTTTCACTCAACTAAAATCTACAGGATTAAGACTTTTTCAAAACAAACTGTGAAAGAAAATTCAAGTTCAAACTCAAATTACACCTTAGAGTCTACACTCACACTGAAATTTATGCCTAAAGACACAATGAGACTTCCACAGCACGTACCAAAGTTTTAACTCATGACAGGCACATATGAAGCAAGATTATTATGCCACCACAGAAAAGTATCTCAAAATTGTAGTATCTCACAAAATGCACCATCCAACCAGCTTACAAAATTAAAGACAGCAGCAGCTCACATATACTTTAAGTACAGAGAATTGACAGGTTGACAAGCTAAACCACTGCAAGCACCCACGAGCAGGTTTTACACTTGCTCTATTGTAAAGCATGTTCACAAACATCTCCAAATGGTATGTAGGTTGCATTGCTGTACATTGCTAACAGTACACATATACTCAGGTCTCAACGGTTACAGCAGCTCAGCTAACACGCAACATCTCTTTAAGACAACGGAATTCCACAGCCTCAATCACATCTACCTACTACTAAATGAGTGTAACTTTTTGTTTTCCAGTACCTTGGCTTGTCACAAACTTTGTATCTTAATTTAAACTCCTTGCTTTAAAACAAACCTACAGAGTTTCCTTCTCTCTTGGAAAAAAAAATTACCTTCTGAGGGGTCAAAACCCTCTGCCTGAACTTTTCAATCGTATCTTGACCCGCAGCTGCCCAGGCACTGGCAAATGCTTCAGCTTTGTCTTCGTTCAGGTGAATGCTTTGCAGCTGTTGTTGCAATGAAGCAGGCTTCAAATTATGATAGACCGCCTGTTAAAAAGATAAATAACTGCTGTTGTCGAGTACTGCTCTACAACTTGTGCCAGATATATCCTACCACAGATGGCCACCATGTTCACACAAGATTTTTACTAGCAACTCTACTGTGGGACTGCAAGCATCCTGCTCGTCTTCACCCTCTGACCGAGAAGACAGAGAAGTGTAACTATCTCAACTGTATCTCTAAATGCAATATTACAAATTACTCTTCTCAAGATAGATGAACTATAAAAAATGCATCAACAAGCTAGATCTGAGTATACGTATACGTTTCCACTGTACATGATGCCAAAGCAGCTATTGAAAAAAAAAAAAAAAAAAAAAGGGCTTTGAAGTCAATTGCAACCAAGAAAGGATAACTTCGATAACTTCTCCAAATTCACACTGTTTAAGCAAACCTGAACTACAAGGTAATATTCTGAAAAGACAGGAACAGTTTGCCAAAAAAGGTGAGTTAGATATAACTTCCCCATCAGCATCAATTTCTCTGGTAAACACCCTGCATAGTATGCTGGTCTCCACTTTCAAAACAGGACTCTCAGCACCAGAGCAGGGAAAAAAAAGAAAAATGAAACAACACACACAGCAAAGACCAAGCAGCAGTCTTACTATATATAATGTGTCCAGAGACCAAAGAGCTGTTAAAAAAGTTATGCTGACAGAACAAGCAGCTACTCTAGGAAGCGTAGCTACGAGTGGGAACACACAAGAGCCCTCATTCAACACGCATCTGGGACTCTTCCTTGGGCAGACATTAATATCCTTCCCTTTTTTTTTTTATTGCAAAAGAACTAAGTCCTAGAGGAGACTGAACTGCTTTTCCTGTTCATCTTCAATAATTACCACATAAAGCAGTCTGATGAAATTAGGACCAGGTAATAAAATTGGTAAGTTTGCTGTTTGGTTGAGATGAAAATTCAAAATTACAGTCTGGATGTGACCTCAGGTTTTGATTTTTCAGTGGATAGGACCCATGGGGAGGACTGTTTGTTTCTTTCTAAAGCTGTGGAATGTGTTAACCAAGTGAACCAATCATAAACTGAGATGTGTAAGAAAGGACAAGATTCAAATTCCACAACAGACCACCAGTATGCATGCCCTCTGCACAGACTACACTTACTATACTTGCACGAAATGGATGGATAACATCACGGCTGAGACAAGTTACCATATTCACAGGGTAATACATTGGCTTCCCAGTCTCAGTAGTGTTAGACTGTAGAACCAGAAAAACTTACCTGTTTACCAGATATTTAGCTCTGCACCATGCAGTCACCTACTCATTCAGATACCTGAACTACATCAGGTGCACCTGTTCACCCAAGTACAGACTGCTTCTGTGCATGAAAATTTTCCATAACTGATGCTTCACGTAAATTAAGGAATGCTTAATAATGCCACCTAAGGCATGCAAACAAAAGCAATAAAATCATGCCTCCAAAACACACATAATAAACCACAGAGAAATGTTTTCACTAATTCCTTTTTAACTTAACTTTTATATTTTTGAAATCTGCAATTGGAGTCTATTTATCAATTCATAAGGATGGAAACAAGGTACCTGTTCCAAAATGAACGACATAGTTTCAAGAACAAGATGAAGATCCTGCTTTTCCAATGAAAAAGCTATTTGAAGTTTTTCTTCCTCCTCTTCACTGAAGCTACTTTCAGCCTGAAGCACAAAAATGGTTAGTTCTAACATTCCCTTTAGCAACCAAGAACATGCTTGTCAAAACAAAAACCTGCTTCCTATTTTTATAAACATAGTGGCTGTCCAGTTGTTTCTAAATAGAAATAACAAAGTAAAGCTCTTTTCCAACAGAAAAGCACAATGCAATTCCTTTCACTGAAAATCAAAATTACAAGCCAACAGTATCACATGAGAATTTATCAAGATTACTTGCAATACACAACAAGAACAAGCTTTCTCTTGGCATCTGAGAGACACTAAAGAAATATTTTTCTTTCAACTATCAGATCACCTCCAACAGTCTTTTATAAATAAAAATAAGAAAAGTACAAAGTGAGTTATTTGAATCAGACCCCAAAGAAAACAGAAGGCAAAATGTAGTGAAGTTAGTTACGCGTGCGTCTTCCACTCTGCATACTCTCCTGAAAAGCATCCATGCTGTTATAAAGGAAATAAAGGCATAATGCACGTTTCTCTTGAAGGTCACATTTAAATCTATAGCCTACTCTATTACTGATGTGCTGTACTTTTAAACTACAGCAGTTATGTTTACTATAATACAGCAAATTTAATAGTAATTTAAATGCAGATAGTGCCATCTTTTAAAACATGATTACTAACAAATCTATGCTACAGACATCAAAATACCGTATTTAGACCACTCAGCAAACCAAAACTGCTAAGCTACACAAAAAAGCAATTGAGCTGTCAGAATAAACAAAATTAGGCAATTCCACAAAAACTTCAATGATCACAAAGTCTGTAACAAGAGCATCAAAACGGAAACATTATTTGAATCATTAGCTGTTAGAAAGAAATGCAGAGCTCTGAGTATCTGCTTTGTTAAGGCAAATAAGTTTATTTAAAGTTTCCAGTGATTTAACATGCCCTAGAGTCAGATACTTTGGAAAGGCCAGCTGAACAATTAGAGGTTGACTGAGTAGGCTAAATTAAAAAGATCACTCCAGCTCATGTAAACACTGATTAAAATTGTGAAGAGCTACTATACTACTATCAATTTAAAATAAAAATAAAAAAAAAGTCGGCGATGCTTTCCAGCTACCAATGCATTCATATCCATGCAAAACAACTGAGAAAACCCTCTTCAATAACAGCAGCATCTAAGCCAGTAATTCTGGTAGGAATAAAATCAGCAATTGAATCAAGTAACCAAAACAATCCTTAACAGTCTCAGAATTCTGACCTTCAATGCATTTGTAATTTCTATCCATGTTGCTCCTAACCTGTATTATTTTAACACTTAGTTTGTGCGAATAAGTGTATAGAAAACAAATTCTGTATTTCTTTATACTGAATGTGAAACAAAGGAATAAACAAAATCCAACACTGAAAGATAATGAGACTCAACAAAATAATTTCTGTTTCAGCATTTACCTTACAGCTTCCCCTGCAATGCCTAGCACCACGGTTAGACTTATTTAATCACCATTTGACTTTCTGGCACTGTGGGATGAAACTGACAACTGATTCTGTGTCTTTACTATGTATTCTGCGATTTAAAAAAAAAAAAACAACCTTCTGCAAAGATAACAAAAATATTCACTGAAAGTTACGGGTTTTTATTTTTAACCTCAATTCCACAGATGGCTTTGGTTAGTGGACATATGGAAACAGGGAGGGAAGAAAAAATGCGTATGCATTTAGCCTTTCCCCTGTGACAGCAAGAGCAGAGTTTGTGCGAAAAGCCAAGGAACTCGTGTCTCCTCTGAGAGGGATCTCGGGGACACCAGCACCTGGAGGCGACGGGAGCAGGTTATAAATGACATTACTGGTTCTCCCGCCATTCACCTCCTCCGCCCATTACTGCTTCTCGTTTCATTCACCTGAACCAGTTCCGAACAATCAGTGATTAATGAAACCAAGATCAAAAATACTTTAAAAAGAAGTAAATCGGGAAGAAGCCCGAGTGTCGCATCTGTCCCAAAAAGACGAGCAGCGCCCGGGCAGCGCAGGGGCACAGCTCCTCCTGCCTCGGCCCCGTTCCCTCCCCGTCGCAGCCAAGGCCAGGCCGCCCGCGTTGCCGGCATGGAGCCAAACGGCCGGGAGAGGCGCTGACCCGCCAAGGCCGCTCCGCTTCGGGGACGCCCGGGCTGCGCCTCGCAGCCGCGCTCCTGCGGCTCAGCCCCGGCTGGGCCCCGTGCCCGCCCAGCACCCCTCCCGCGCACGCGAAGGCCCCAGCGGGCTCCCTCGCCCCGAGCGACCGACCGACCTTCAGGTGCAGCTTCTGGAGGAGGCGGGAGAGGAGCCGCGGGAACCGGCCCGGGTCCACGGCGTTGAGCANGCTGGGCCCCGTGCCCGCCCAGCACCCCTCCCGCGCACGCGAAGGCCCCAGCGGGCTCCCTCGCCCCGAGCGACCGACCGACCTTCAGGTGCAGCTTCTGGAGGAGGCGGGAGAGGAGCCGCGGGAACCGGCCCGGGTCCACGGCGTTGAGCAGCGACACGGCCCTACGGATGCTGCGCGGAAGGAGAGGAAGCCGTCAGGAGATCCAGGCCCCGCACCGCACCACGGCGAGGCCCCAGCCCTGCCCCCGCCTTGCCGCGGCAGCAGCCGGTTACCTGTCACTCTCCGGGACGACGGACGCCGCCATGTCTGCCACTGCGGCCCCGCCCCACGACGGCAGCCCGGCGGCGCCAAGCGCGGCCATGGTGGCGGGGAGGGGCTCCTGTGGCGGCGGGCCGCGAGGGGCCGTCCTACCTGCACGGTCCCGGGTGAAGGCGGAGCAAACCTGTGGCGGCCTTCGGGAGCTCGGGGGAGCGGTGAGAAGCAAGCTGGCGGCGCCTCCCGCACGGGTTTGCAGCACCCTGCACCCCTTAGAAAGGCTGTAGTTGAAATCCTCGGATTTAAAAGGTTTGAAGACGTGCGGGTGCCTGGCAGGAGGTACAGGGGGTTTCCTGCTCTGCCACATGCTGTCAGTACTTGTGGTTGAGGGGCATCACTGAACTCTGCGCCGCGTGGAGCTCCTCGGCCCCTCCAGGCCTTTCTGCTCCCACGCGGTAGCGCACGACTGCTTCCAAGCCACGGGTCAGCGCGTTTCGCGTCGGCGGACCGCGAACTCGTAACGAAGTTGCTGCACCTGCAGTGTTAGAGCAAACTGTTACAGAGGCCGCAGAACTAACAGCGGCTGGCTGTGCTCCCGTCTTCCCCAAATGACGTGTTCCCAGGTTAAAGCCCCAGACTCTCCCCCTGTCCCACACCGTTGAACTCCCTGTGTCAGGCGCAGAGCACGCCATGCTGCATTTTGGGCCAAGCACGTGCTGGTTGGCAGGCCACATGAACAGAAGCGTTAGCGTTGGAGCTCATAGGGAAGCGGCGCTCAGCTGGGTATTTCTGCTCCGTGGCTATTACCTTTTACAGATGTAATGTCTGTGTGACCTCTAGTTTCTGTCAGATTAGGCTGCAATTGAAAAATGGGCTGAAAGACAATGGGACAAGCAAACAGAGGAGCAGGCAGCATGGCTGTGTAAATCTTGTTTTCCTAGGAAGCCAACTAAAAGTATTAGAAATCTGGGAAAGGCTTCTGAATATGGCTGTAAAGGTTTGTAAGATGTGGCCTGAAGGGCCATGGTAATAAATTATCATAGGCTCAAGAGGCAGGTGGGAAAAGGCTGGAAATTTTTGAGGTGCTGGAGGGAAATGTTTTACAAAGATATATGCTGAAATCTTGCCTCTGTTGAAGTGAGGGGAATTTAGTGATTAAGTTCAATATGGCCAGGACATTGAAAAATATCAGGCCAGGACAGGCCTGAAAAGATAATGTCTTTTTAATATCCTGTCTGAAAAGATAATGTCTGTTTAAATAGACTCAGCCTTAAGAACCGACTTCAGCAAAAAAGAGTGACAAACCTGGCCATAATCCAACAGGAATTCGAAAGCAGAGAATTCCTGGCTGAGACTTTAACAACATTTGTACTATACCTCTTAGGAGAAGTTGGACCCACAGTCACTGTTACAAAAGGCTGCTACGTTTTTCAAGATATTGTTCTGGGGTGAAATGTAATTACATTCAACTATTTCATCTGTTTTTCTGTACTCTTGTAAAACACGAAAAGACAATATTCCTGCAAGAAATCTGTTTGGCTGGAAAAGAAAAATGAGTGTTTCACTCCATGCTGAAATAATGTAACTTCTTGTTCTAGGAAGCCTCCCCAGTGAGGAGAATTTTACAAAGTTTGTTCAGTCGAAATTAGCAAGGGCGACTGGAAGTCTAGACAATTGCTTACTTATTTTAAAAAGTTCCAGCTGATATAGGTATTGGATGTGTCACTCGGGTTTGCTGCCAGTTCTCTGGTTTTATAATCATATGGACCTATTTTAAAGTGTTTTCTTTCACGCTTTGCTACATTAAATGAGTATTCAATATGAATAGTCAAAACAATTAACATTAGGAACTCAACTAGACAGGATCACGAGCAACCTGCTCCAGCTGGACCTGCTTCACACAGGAGGTTTGAGACCTCTGGAGATTTCTTCCACCCTGTAGTATTCTGTGTTCAAAGCTTCACTGAAGAAAGATGGGAAAGAGAGCAGCTGATTGGAAATAATAAATAATGAAGCCAACCTGGCAAAGTGCTGCCAAGTGCACAATTAAATAATTTTTTTCCTAATACCTTTTCTGTTCCTAAAAAAGAACTGTTGAACGTTGTGACTTCTCATACAACCATTATTACTGTTTTGTACTTAGCATCCGTGATCCATTTTTCCAATGAGAATAATGACTTTTTTAATTGAGCTGGTATTACACAATTTAATGTATTTTATCAGTTGTTTTAACTATCCATCTAGTTAAGACATATGTTGAGTCCAATTGTTGCCCATATTTTGACTCAAAATATGCCACTTAGACATGCAAATGGATGTTGTATGGGCTTTTGGATTAATCTGCTCACATGCTCACATGCTATGAAAAAGCCTTAGGCATCTGTGACAGAGACTTTAGAGCATTTAGCTGTTAATGAAAGTTGGCAGTCTAACTGCCTTACAGGAGTCTTGAAAAGTTCAGTCTCCCCTACTTTGCATTTCCAGAAACTGAACTATATATTCTGTTCTTTCACAGAGACCAAACAAGCCTCCATGCTACTTGATTATGGTTTGTTTTAAGGACTTTGCTCATCAAGCAGCCTTTCAGTTAGAATTCATTTATGCTCTGCTTTTTAAAATACTTATATGGTTATCAGGTGAACCTGACTATATAGAACATGAAAAGGGTGTAAAGTTAGGAATTACAGAATACTTTGTACACAAGGTCAGATAAGCAATGCAAGAGAGCAATGCAGGAGAAGTTGAAGAACCCCTTTCACTGGAGGTTTTAAAGCACAGAGAAACAAATATCTGTCATGAAAAATGGGTGTAAATGTGTAGAAAGTGAGTAAAGCTGATCCAATGTTGAGGACTGCAGGCTCTCCAGATCCTACCAGGACTTTTCTTTTAGTGTATATAATATTGTCTTTAGCGTATATGATTTTGTCTTTTTTCTTGGCTCCTTTTAATTCACTTTTTATTCGATAGCCTCTTGCTTGCAATGCTGTTCTGTCTACGCTTAAGCCTTTCCTTTTTCTGTCTTTGACATCTCTGTTACTTTTCCTTACTTCTAAAGGTACACACAAAAGAACACGCTGAACTCCTTCAGGATCTGATTTATGCAATATCATTGACACTATTTATTGATTAAATAATTGTCCTTCAACTCAATGAAAATGAACCAATAATGTTTCACATAAATTTTCACTTGCAACTTGCAAGTGGCTTAAGCAATTGAAGTTAGCACACTATAAACTGGTGTGGCAGGGATTGAATTTTGCCTTTTATCTAGCATTAAATTGCTCAACTTTTGAAATCTTGTTGAAAAAGTACTTTTTTGTAAAGTGTGTTCCAAATGTTTCAGTTAAATTACATCTATATATAAATACTCCTCTGTTGCTGTCTGCGAATGTTACCATTATGAAACAATCTGCCGTTCTTTTTGTGTCATTATTTGCATTCCACTGAATGAGTAATCTCATTAAAATCGCAAGGACTACTTGGATTCTGCTCAGGAGTAAGGGCAGGGAATTATGAATAAGGGCAGGGGACTCTTAGTTTGTTGGTACTGTATGCTGGTTTATTGTTTGCTATTTTTGTGCTGTTATGCGAACATCCACTATTAGTCTAGTTGTGTGAAGGAAGTCAGAGTATTTGGATGACACAGTGCTTCACGATGGAAATCAGGGCTGCATAGTCTACTCCCTTAATGAAAGGCATCTGTGAGCACACAGGAGATTCAGCTGTGGACAACAGGCGTTAATTTATTGCATTATAACACAAACAGATATGGTCCTGTAAGGGACCAGCATTCATACGCTTGCACCTGAGGGGAGGTGGAAGCGGGTCAGTATTTTGCAGGACCAGGCCAATGAAGAAAAGATGCATTGCCCTCTGCAAATGATAGGACAGGAAATCTTTCTACAGTTCATGCCGGGATTACAAATTAGGCTTAATGAAAAGCAAGCATCACATTGTAACTAATGTTCAAAGTTGCTTTTAGCTCAGACTTGCTACATGTTTTCCAAATAGAATGGGATCAAACAAAATAGTCCATTGAAACACGCATAATTTATTTTAAAATGTTTTAAGATCATGAACAATGCATCAAAGGAGAAGCTACAATCAGTATTGCTATCACTAGCTAAGAAATTCAATAGAGCTCCAGCAACTGTAATGCTTTTGGTGCAAATATTTATCTAAGGCATATTTAAATATTTATCCAGAAAGTATTAGTCTGTATTTCTGTAGTCAGGCTCTTCCGGTTTTCCCACTGAAGCGAATCAAACATGTATCCTACTCTGGCGTGAATGTATATAGAGAAAGTACAGTTGTGGTCTTACAGGAGGTGTTAAAAGGATCCTGAAAATTGTCTGGAAAAGAGTTCAAAGTGTATTATATTTTTCTTTGGGTTTTTTATGCCTTTCTGTGTTTAAATCACAGCAGCTGGCAACTATTAACTGTAGAGTTCTTACTTTGACAAATGCTGGCACGTGCGATGTAAGTTCAGTAACAGTATGGACTTATTTTTCTCTGTATGATGCAGTGGGATTGAATGTCACCTCACCATATGCAGAAGTTAATTTTAAGCCAGGAGAAGTAGTTCAGTGGTTTGAGGTTGTGACTGAAATATCTAGACTTTCTGGGAACATAGATCTGACTTCTCCCACGGCTGACTGTCGATCGTCATTTTTAAAGCACTGTAGGTAAACTGAGTACCGTGCAGTTTACTGCAATTACTAATGTTAAGTCTTCGTGTGGACAGGAATCCTGTAACACTTTTCATACAAAATTTAGGAGCTTACTTTGGGAAAAAAAGATCGTAATTTTTTGTCTGTTGTTTTACAGTGCTCTTATCTATTGTATTCCTAGTCTGTTTCAGAGGTGCTATGTTATGTACATAACTGTAGATTAGTAATCATGGAGCCTTTACATAAAAGCATTTATATAAATAATTCTAAGTTTTCTTTGTGGAATTTTGTATAAAGGATTTGCAAACACTGAGCAAGAGAAAAGTCAGGATAATTTTGCCCAGGTAAATAATTATTAATTATTATCATGGAAACAGAGGCAAACACGGGAGTGGTGGCCTTGCTACAGCTGACTAGCTAGTCAGCCTCGTGCCCCAGTACAGTTTTGGTCTCCCTTCTTACTCAAAACTCCCATTTCTTAACTCATCTGATAAAGCCTAGGGTGTTCTTTGTCTTCTGCACACCTTCACATCTTAAAAGTCATAGTATTTAATGGCATTTGCTTTCATTGTGGCCCCTTCTGAGCCTATTTTATTAATATTTCCTTTAAATTGGGCATTGTTTTAGGAGCAGCTGTAAGTATCCAATGCAATATGCAAGAACAGCTGTTGTAGTTTTTACTCAGACCTGTGTCAGCGTCTTATATTGAGAAGTATAGACAAATTGTTAAATAATGAGTGTCTTCAGTGGCAAACTTTCTGGCTTGAAGTCTAACAATGCAATGAAGGCAAACAACAAGATGCTGTGCATAGCTCTGTTTTGTTTTCTGAGTTTCCAAGTTTGTAAATGGCAGGAGGTTTTGTGCTATATTTTCAAGGTTGCACCAAGCGTGTTTGTGATAGAGTTCTCTTATACTTCACATTTAGCTATGATTGTGACCAAGGCACATGTTAAAAACCACAAAGAAACACCAATTAACTCTATAATGGGATTCTAAAGATTTACACCAGTCTGGGTTTATCACATTACTCAAAAAAATTAACATATAGCCTTACCACAGGAATCCACTTGAGAAACTATTTGGGTGTTTGCCTTTAAGTGGAACGAAAGCAAAGCTAATTCAAACCTGGCCATTTCAGATCTTGAGGTTATTTCAAAGGAAGGCTGCCATCTTCCTGTCCGTGTAAATCAACTTTATCTTCTCAAAGAGCTGCTTATTCAATCAAGTTCAGAATGAGTCTGTGGCACATCTGGAGCAAGAAACTAATCCCTGTCTACACTGGCAGGATTTCCATCTATCTTAAAAAACACAGCTCAGAGATGATGTGGGCTATTTGGACTCCCAGCACAAGTCAAAGGATACTTTAGGACCAGTGGGTTATACGAGCACACAGCACCAGATCCGACTGCCAAACAGAAAGTGTTTTAACCCCCATGGCAAATGTTCCTGTGAAGTGTTTTTGGTACTGGATGCTTTTCACACTGCAAGCTTAAGTCCTGAGGTGTCATTATTTGCGAGGAGCAACAAATCTTTCTGAGGTATCAAGTCAGTTAAGGCACTCTTGGGATCTGTTCCAGGAAGTTTCTTCTATTGGGAGATACCCCTGCCTTGGAGCAGGTGGTCTTTGTCCACAGAGAATGGCTTCTTGTATGGCAGAAAGGCGGCGCCACATTCAAAGTTGGGAAAGTCTCCTCAAAAACGACAAGCACTGGGCCCAGGGAATGATGCCACCACTAGCAGCACACTCCTGGGGATTGCCTGCAGCAATCTCCAGCCTTCCCCACTTCAAGACCCAGAGGGACCCTCACTCCTCAGAAAGGGTGTGAGTGCCCATCATGAATGAGAACACCTACCTCATAAGAAGACTGGGTGTTAAGTTACGGTATTTGAAATCTGTCATATCTGGCAGTAAGAGGAAACTCCTGGAACTGAAGAGACTTCTGTCCAAGGGCAAAAGTATCCAATCTGTTTGACTCTAGCTATATAATTAATGACCAATCAAGGTCGAGTACACTATATGCCTAAAAAAAAGAAAAATGTGCTGGCTACAGAGAAATCAGCAAGAAAAAACTGATTGCAAGTAACGTGGTTCAGCTTCCCAGGGTAAGAAAATTGCCTTCCCACAACAGTCCAAACACCTTCAGTTTTAAAAGGTCAAGGTTTAGAGAGGACTGGCTAGGTGCCTCAGGAAAGTTTGCGAGGATGATGAAGAATGAAATTCATACTTAATGGGGAAGGTTGAAGTCCGCTAGGTAGACAACAATAAAGAAGCATAAGCACCACTGCCACGTCCTTCCCTAGAGACAATTCATAAAGCCAAAATTTACTTTAATAAATTGTGAAGAAAGAAGAACTTTACATAGGTGCAAAAGCTATCAGAACAAAATCAGTCAGGGACAAAAAATGGGAACGCACCGATCACATTCCCTGCTTCAGTCTCAATTGTATCATAAACCCATTTCCTATTGCAGCGACATTCTGGTCCACATTTGTTTGAATTGCATTTGGGGCAAGGATAGAAGCAACCCAGGCAGTTCTTTTCTAGGCAATCACACAAATCGATGTTATTACAAAGCAGCCTGCCGTGTTTGTCATATTTCTTCGTAATTCTGCAAAAGAGAAGAAAAAGTGATTCTCGGAGAATGCTTCAACATACTCTAATACTGAACCAAACAAACGTGGAAAACATCTGTCCAAGAACAAATATTTCCTCTTTAACAACCTCACAGCATAATGAAATACCAGCTTTATATCCTAATTGCAACAGCCACTGCTAGTAAAAAAAAAGTGTGCCAAAGTGGTAAATCAAAATTCTTAAGTCACACAGAAGGTTGCACAGCTTTCATGTGTAATAAGAAATCTCTCTGTAAAATATTAATGCTTTTATTCATTTAATTTATATTCAGTAAACAGCATACCAGCCATTTTTAAATGTAAAATATGTAATAAATTAGCACATCTTACTTAGGCTTATAAAAAAAATCTTGTTTCATCTGTGACATGCGCGCTTTCTTTTTCTGCTCTCTAGTTTCAGGATTGAAGTCAGCTACCCGAGGTCCTGGATTTTGAAAGGCTAAGCATTTTAATTGTTTCTCAAGTTGTTGCTATAAATAAACAACAGAAAGTTTATAATTAGTAAAATTAGAACAAATATTTATTAGCTGCCAGATGTCCTCAATGGCTTTCAAATTACAGTAAAATAGTATTCTTGTTAACACAGGTAGCAAAATGAAGCAAAACTCAACTTAAATTAAGATCACGTTGTTTAAAATGTTTGCCTGTCTAACTCAGTATTCCTTTACCAGTCATCCCTATCTCCGACTGTGCATCCTGGCAGGAGAGGGAACAACCATGACTCTGAATACATGACTCTGGTACAGTGGCATGCAGTTCGGAAGATGTCTTGTGAGAGGCAGAATCATGTATTTTTTTCCTTCAACCTTTTCCATAATATAAAATCAAGTACTGTGACTATAAGCATCTCAACTGGATTTTCACTTATTTTCACTGTTCCCTCAGATGCCTACAACGCACTTTTGTCCAAACAATCTGGGTGCTAGAGAAATGTCTGGAGGAGCAACTAGTGCAGGAAGGAAGCATTTGCACAAGTGAGGAGTATGAAAAAAGCACAGATTGAAAAAAAAAACCTAAACTGAGCACAGTTTTTGAGACACAGGAGGGAGCATTTTCTTGCCCATTTTATGGAATTCATGTTTGCAATTAGCTAAAACCGCTGAATAGTTCTGGAGGTTAAAACATTGGCTGTGTGTATTGCCTTTCCACATAGCTCCTATACGTTGACAGTCATGTGTAAAGTCAAAACAAACAAACGCGGACCTCGCGTCAAACAGTTTCTCTTTGGGCAATGACTGTGGGTATAGAACATACCCTTGTCATTCACTGTGCTGACTTGCCACCCCTCAGCTTCTCTGGAGGGTGTAATTCCTTTCTAAGTCCCCAGTGATTTTTCACAAACAAGTGAGTGCCTTCATTGCTTCAGCTGGGGAAAGCAGTGGCATTTCAGTCCAATCTGCTGATACGGTGATTTAGAAGTATCCATGCACTTGAGTGCACTTATTTACAAGGTGGTTGATGCTGTGCACCTTCAGCTGCATCCTCCTGAAAACCTGTAAGAGCAATCTCATGCACCTACGTTATTCAGACATTTCTACTTTTGGGTCTGGAGTAGATTTTAGGTGCAGAACATATGATTCAGCATTATCGTCATCATTGTCCATGATCAGAAATTATGCAATTTCAAGTTGGAAACAAATAAGCTATGGAGATAGTCCTCCCTCTAAGAGTACTCTCCTGTTTCCCTACTTCCTATTTCATTTGAGATCGGAAGTGCTCTTAGCCCTCTAAATTACTGCACTGCAAACTTGACTCATTTCACTATTGTTATTACTAATACTTCCCTACTGACTCCAGCTTTTTATATTGTTTTTATGGAAGAAACTGAAGGCAATTGTAAGTATCTTTATAACCAAATGGTACTGGAAAGTCATACCAATTGTTTTTGTGTTATTGAGCAGTCCTTAGCAGGAGAGGCATTTCCTTCTGCAGATGTTTCCTGGGCAGAACTGCTTTTCTTGCAGTTTTCTTCTGCATGATCACTCATTTCATCACCCTTGGGAAATTTATACATACATATGCATTAGACATTTAAGAGATCCACAGACAGGTAAGCAGGTGATATCCATACTAGGCTTTTATGTGTTCTTAATCAACAGCAAATGCAGAACAAAATGTGGCTCAGTATCAGCCTCGATTTCAAAACTGTATTAAAATAACTAACGTAAACAAAAGCTGCGTCACCAAAGCCGCTCTATTAGTCGTTAAGCAGACCTCAGAAAATCTCTAGTGCGTAAATACCACAGAAACTGAAAGAAATGCTGTGAACTCTGAATCTGTTACTGACGCTGCTTCACCTCATTGTCACCCTTAACGTAAAGGTGAGAAGGGGTATTCTCACAGAACACATAAAAGCAACTGGCGATGTGCAGTGCAAATGGAACAGCATGCAGGAGCAGTCATGTCGCTTACCAGCAGGTGACACTGTTGTCCTGGCTGTGGTTATTTTTGCAGGGCTCCAAAGAAGAGCGGCCTCGGGGGGTTGTGGGCAGGAGGGGCCTGGGCTTATTATCTGACTTTATTCATAGACAACCAAAGCGTGTGTCTGAGCACAGAGCACTGTGGCTGTAGCAACTAGGCTATGCCCTGCAGATTCACAATTTTCTTCCCTAAGACTTCAACCAACGGACTAGAAGAAAACTGACTATCTTTTAAATCTCAGTCCTTAGCTTTGCAAAAGATTTTGTGCATGAATAGAATGTGTAGCTTTTAGGTCTAATAGAAAAGACGTGCATCACTCACTCTGCTAACAAAGCACCAAGGCAGGACTGTGGGTTCTCCACATCACCTCTCCCCCTCCTGTGCCATACATCACCTCTACCCTGTGTCACACAAANCTAGAAGAAAACTGACTATCTTTTAAATCTCAGTCCTTAGCTTTGCAAAAGATTTTGTGCATGAATAGAATGTGTAGCTTTTAGGTCTAATAGAAAAGACGTGCATCACTCACTCTGCTAACAAAGCACCAAGGCAGGACTGTGGGTTCTCCACATCACCTCTCCCCCTCCTGTGCCATACATCACCTCTACCCCGTGTCACACAAAATGGTGGTGGCAACTGCTCAGGACGGGTGTTAGCAATGACTTCTTACACATTCTGTGAAGCTACTTAGTTAAAACTTTTTATGCAGTATATAGAGTTCCAGTGCCTCAGACTTTAAACTCCAAACACCACCAGACATATTTAAGCTGTTTCGGAGTTCCTCCAACGCTACCCCAGGTGCTGCCTAGTCTCTCCCATTGCCTCTGAAAGGCAGTGCAGTGGTCTAGCTGCCAGGTTAGCCTGCACTTCAGTAGTGTTGCCCAAGCCCTGTCCCAGAGAACATCTTCATGTCAGCACTGCCAACAGGCCAGCACCTCTCCAAGAGAAGCAGGAGAGGAGTCCAGGTGTTTAGTTCCCTTTGTTGCAGCCCCTCTCTGCAGGGTGACAACATGGGAACAGCAATGAGAAGGAAGAGACCTAGTAGTAATAGGAGGGAATGCTTTTTTGAGAGGTGAAAAGAACAGCCTTCAGCCTATTTCAGAGAGGGTTTCCCTTCTCCCTTTCACTGACCTGAAGAATGACTCAGATGGTGACACTGTTCACAATGGGATGGTTGCTCTCCAGCAACAGTTTTAGTCCTGGGACTTCAGTACCCTTTTAGGATTAAAAAGGAAAGCTATTACCAGGCAATTAATATTTGTCATATGGGGGACCCTTCCGTCCTACTGGAAATTTGCTAAGGACCCACAAATAAAACAAGAATGAAGGCCACTGCTCCAGCGAAAGTGAGTATTCCTCTTTATTTGTACTTGAGTCCTGACAAGGATTTGCTTCCTATGTCTCCTCTTGTGTCCAACCATGCGTGCAGCATTGTTAAAGCATTTTAAGAGTATGCATGACCATCATCTTTGCTTGTTTTATTACAGTGTGCAGGGGTCAGGAGCAGAACAGCCATCACCAGTTACCAGTGTAAGTGTGCGGAATTCCCACGTGTCCTCTGGTGGTGTAGTATTTGACTCCTTTGGAAACTAGGTTCTAGCAGTTATCTGGAGCCAAAGACACAAAATCAGAAGCCCCTTTTGAAATACTGGTGGCAAAGGAACAAGCATCTCGTTCCAAAAACGTTTCAAATGCACTCACACCTCAGTGAAAACATCCTGCACAGAAAATGTAGCACTTTTTTGTCTCCGTGTATATTGTAAGTATAAGGTGTTAAACTTCAATCTCCCAGAAAGATACTAAAAAATGAGGCAGAGCGTGACTAGGAAACAGTGCAAAATTCAGAAACTGCTGAGACGCACAGGACTGATCATCCTCCATAGCATGTTCTAACCAGGGATAGGGGAACGAGGGAGACTGTGAGACTCGGACATCCACTCTCAAGTCTGCAGAACCTAATTATCCAAAGGAAACTATTCTTGGACCTGAAGCAGAGTTTTTTCATCTAGTGTTTTTTATCTGGCTGTAGTGATAATCCAAGGGCAATGCATTGAACACTAGTCTCTTCCATAACAATCTCAACTCTGAGGACAACCATCAGTTGCACTCTTCCTCCACCAAAACCTGCATGCTCCCACACTTTTTGAATATAGCAAGTACTTCCTGGAGGTGATCATCCACATCTCAACATCCCACTGTGGCCACAGCACATGGCTGAGAACCACCTATTTCAGCACATACCCTTGGCACAGCTGACAAGGCTAAAATCAGATTAAGGGAGGAAGAAAATCAGAGGCTGTGATACATTAAAAGAGACTTGGTCTTTATCCCAGAGACAGAGGTTTCTGCTCAGAGAACAGTTTCAGAAGATGTTGCTACTTGGAAGAAACTACATTTGTTTATGATTTTCGTAACAGAAATATTTTCCTATATCTGCTCTTTCAAGAATTTAATATTCCTATTTATGTTCCTTGCAGATTGCACTGCTGAATATTTCAGCTGGCGTGAAATGTGACGATTTCAGATACTTCAGGCTGCTTGATCTCAGCAGCCTAAAGCTAGTACCTCTGCAGGGCTTGCCAGAGTGAATGCACGTTGTTCTAAAGTTGTACTTGTTCATGCTATTGGAGGCATTCTGGCTGAGGTCTCTAAGCATGTTCATCACCTTCACCAGGGCAAGACAAGATGCTGTCCCTATGGCTTTAATCTCCCTATGCTCACATGGATTAGACTGACCCATTGCAATAGTCCCATCTTCCTCACAGCCTAGTTCTGCAGAGGTGTCTGTGGGCTCAGAAACCAGCAGTCATGTTCGTGGCACATTCACGTATGCATCTTGAAGCCTCCTTAGGACATCTAGTACCAGCCAAATGAAGAATGAGAATAAATTAATATTCCTCAGGATCAACTATGGACTGAGCTGTAAAGATGTGGAAAGGCCACTTATTAACTAGCCCATGCCTTCTCTCATAGCCCCAAATGTGCACATGACTTCAGAAGATGGTCTTGAAGCCAGCTGGGAAACAGACATCAGATGAAGAAATAGGTCTCGTCTCTTGTAACTCAGCTAGTTTCCCAGAAAACTGATAAGCATGGTGACAGAGCAATGGCCCAGGAGTCTGGAGGAGGAAAGCCCGCCCTCTCCCAGTAAAATAAAACAAATCCTCATGAGTTTTCCCTCCCAAACCAAGCACTTTTCTGCCATGTCTAGAAGTGAGGGATCCTTTAGCAGAACTAAGAGATAATTATAAAATCACGTGCATCTTCTGGTTGTCATGCAATATGCAGAAGAGATCTGCCAGACCTACCTTCTGAAAACCTGCAGTTCTGAAGGGAATTCAGCTCAGAGCAGACAGCAAGAGAGAAAGAAGGTTCTCCAGAATTTTAAATTGTACTTACCAAAGGAAGGGGCTGTCACAGAGTAGGTTTATTGCTGCACAATTCCTCTGATATTGGAAGTATGACATCAGCCCCGGAGTGACTGAAACAGAAGACAAATCATCAAAATAGTGCTCCCTAGAGAAGCAAGCTGAAGACGGTGCCAGGTAACTGTCTTAAAGGACCTCACCCTTTCTGTCTCATTAATTATGGCTTTTAAACAGTACTTAGCACAATCAGTAGAAATAGAGAAATTATATAAACTGGGATGAGAGTCTTCATTTATTACTCGCATCTGTGGTATGTTCACAGAGCAAATGTATTTCTTACAGCTTTTTTTTCTTAAATGTAAGTAATCAAAAAAACTGTAATAGCTACTACATTTTACAAAAATTGAGATTTTATTTTTTTTTTTAGGACATAGGTGTAGTAAAGGAATATTTTACCCTTTCAGACAAAACGTTCTGGATTCTGTTCACCATCTCCAACAGTCAAAAGTCACCAAATAAATATGCTCCCTAATAGCTAAAGTGACAATGTAACCTCACGGTTCAGCTTGCTGCCTTTCAGGAGTAGACACAACTTAGTCTTCTCCTGATACTTCCAGATGCCAATTTCCAGCATGCTGCAATCACTTACGGCTTTCGTTACTCTTTCCTACTACACAGCTAAATCCTAATAAACATCTAAAACCATCACATCTTACAAATTTTCCTATTGTGCTCAGACAAATTGTCCAAAGTGTCTTTTCACCTTCATCAGATGTATCCATCCATTCTCCAGGTATTTCACAAGCCAGTCTGAGCAGGTAAATTCATTGTTTACCATACTATTTTCTTTCCCTCCAAACACTTTTAAAACCACAAAAGGTGATGTTACATTCTAGCAGCAGACCTTAGCTAGGTGATTTAAATGCTGCTTTACACACCTTCATTTTGTTCCACAGACTGTCTTCCTTCTCTTGAAAAATAAAACAGAAATACCTCAAGGGAAAAAAAAGTCATGATCTCCAAGGTATCACACAACAGCAAGACACAAACAAAAACCTGCAACCTGTTTTATTCTCCTGTATTTTTCCAATGTTCTTCTGATTTCTCCATATTCTATGTAATCGAAAAAATGGAAATGATTAACTCTATACATACAAAATTTATAATTAAACCACCTGGTGCTTAGTATGTCCTTTTCTTCCATTTTGCTAAGACTTACACACATGTATCTGAACTTTTTCTGAATCGTTTGTGCATGAGTTACGATATTTGTTTATCATGGCATACATGGTAACGTGCAGCCTGCAATCTACTTGGAATAGTTTTTACTGAGTGGGTGCCAGGCTACGAGTAAGTGAGGATGTACATGTAGACTAAAACCTTAGGTGACATTTAGAGAGATGATTGATTCTGGTGGTGAAACTCCTCATGCTTCCCCACAATGAGCACGTGACTGTACATATGCCTCCAGAGGTATGATTCCAATGTCCATACTGTTGGGGAAGATGAGGAAGGAATAAAGAAAAGCAGATAAATGGTTACAGATTTGTTAAATTTCTTTCAAGCTTCCTGGCCACTATCCAAGGTCAAGCTGGTTTCTCCTTGTGCACCTTAGAGCACTCTGCCACACAGTGTGCTCAGTAGCATCCCTGCAGCCAGTACAAACGGGGCAGCTGAAGAGAAAAAAAAAATCAGCATTGAAAATAAATCTGTATTTTCTTATCCCATTGGGAAACAGTTCCTTGGGGGTCTATAATTTCATTGTTAAAACGTTAACACAGAGTGAGGTCTTAGTGGTGGGCCTCCCATTTTATAATTCGCTTCCCCCTCCTCCTCTTCCCCTCACCCCCATTTTTTTCTAAACTGCCAGGTTTATTGGGTGTTTCTGCCTCTTGTTTTCTGGATGCTGAAACCAGCAAGAGTGATTGGGGGGGGAGGGGGGTAGGGAGGGGGGCGGGAGGGGCAGAACTGACAGGGAGAAAGCACATGAACGGCAAGGAGATTATTTTAGTGGCCGCGGTGCCAAGCAGAAGCGGCTGTGAAAGGCTGGTGTGACGCACAAGGGGAGAACAAAGCACCTTTCTCCAGAAAAGACTGTAAATCCTGCCTGTCCACCGGCCTGGCACGGGCGAGCCGGCACTCCAGCCGCTGACAGGCCACCTCACGGCGTATTTCGCGCTGTGTCTTCCACACATGCAAAAGAGACGCAGCAAGACCAGCCGCTGCCTCCCCCGCTGCTTTGTTACCGATCCTGGAGTCACACGCGTGGCGTTATCGTTTTCTCGACCGGTTTCAGCAGGGCCCGCCTCGGCAGAGGGGTTTGATCCCACCTCCCCACACTCTCCACGGCTCGGGGTTCCCGCCGGGCGCTGGGCGTCCCACGGGCGAGGTCCCCGTCTGCCCCCGCCTCCTCCTGCAGTTGCGGGTGGCTGGTCCCCGCGCTCCCGTCGCACTCGCCTGCCTTGCTGTTCTTCCCTCTGTGTCCCTGCTGTTAAAACAACGTGCCCTTTTCTAGCGTTATATCCTGCCCTGTAACGGCTGTGCCCCGTCGCTGGCAGCGCGAGCCGCGGGGAGCTCTGCCCGCGGAGCGCGGGGGCGGCCCTGCGCCGGTCACGGCGGTTCCAGTCAGCTGCAGGACGCGCCTGACCCCTCAGCCAAGCCGACGGCACCCCTGGGGAAGCCTGCTTAAGACAGGGCACTCTAGGCGAGTGGAAGAGTGACGGGGAGGATGGGGGAAATACACCAAGTGAGAAACAGCAGTGCGAGCACCAAGACCGGTGAGGGAGGCGAGGGAGGAGGCGCTCCGGGCGCCGGAGGGGGACTGCCCGGCAGCTGCTGGGGAGGCGGTGGTGGAGCAGGTAGACGTTTCCTGAAGAAACGGCGGGCGGGGCGGGGAAGCTGCGTGAGGGGCAGGCGCGGCAGAGAGGAGGTTCGGGATTGACCTCAGCGTCCACTGCTCCTTCCCGCTGGGGTGGGCGAGGGGAAGAGGTGGACGAGTGGGCAGAGAATACGAGCCTGGGAAAGAGAGAGGTTGAGGGGAACGTGGTGGTTTAGTTGTTTTCTTTCTCACTGTGTAGGTCTATTCTAATTGGCCGTAAATCAAATTAATTTCCCCAAGTCAAGTCCGCTTTGCCCGTGACTGTCACTTAAGTGATGTCCCTGCCTTTATCTCAACCCACGAGCGTTTTCATCTCATTTTCTCCCTGTTGAGGAGTGGGAGAGCATCATGATGTGCATCCCGCAGCCACCCAGGGGCAGCCCACCACCCTCGCTCAGGTCCTTGCGTCAGAAAACCTCCCATCACATAGAATGTCAGACAACGGCCCCCCAAAGACCGGAGCCATTGTCCCTCTGTCATGGGGGTGGGGAGATTTTGGCCGCTTGCTTCAAGAACCGCTGCCAAAGGTAGCAGCAACAGTGGTTTTATTGAAGTAAGATGCTGTAAAAGCGAGACTTAACAGGTGGCAAGGTGCACTCTATTACTGCACAGAAGATATAATGATGATTCCAAGTTACTAAAGCAAAATCTTAGTGCACTGCAATACAAGCTTATGCATGGTATCAGTCACCAAAGATGTGCAGTTGGTAAGGAGTCTCAGCCTTGAGGAGTTGTCCTAAGAGGTGTCCCAGGTCAAGGGGGGGTCACTGCCATGCAGCCAGCTGCTTAGCAGGGAGAGCTTGAAGAAGACTCGCTTAGGCTGTCATCTTTATCGGAGAAACTGTTTGGTTTGCAGTCAAATTACATCCAATGGAAAAGGTAAGCATGAGATTCCTTGTACCCACAATTGGCTTTGTTCCTTGACAAATGAGTCTTGGAAGAACCACCTGTTATTCTTGTATTAATCAAGTCAGTGTTCCAGTTTCCAAGCTCAAATGCATCAGTGCTCACCATGTCACCCTATCCCTGCGTGGGCTTTAAGAGAATGGGCTGGAACTAAAGAAGTGCTTGGCTGAGTTACAGCTTAGGCCTTTATTGCCTCTGGAGCCTGAACCAAACTACCACTAGTTTGATGAAGGAGTTGAGTCCATCCATCACACCCTGCTCTGGAGGAGCCCCTGCATCTCTGGGCCAGGGGATGCACAGATGACAGCTCTTTTTGTCCTCTGTGAGTCACGACGTGACAGAAATGTGGCGAGGCCACATCACTGTTCATTTATGGTGCTTTAGCCCTGGTCCCCTTTTCCCTACCCCATACTCACCCTTCTGGAACTTGCAGCAACCCTGAAAGGAGCAGGCTGCTCCACCTGCCTCGTCTGTGTGTGCCATCAATGCAGCCAGGTGGCATGGGCCTTTCACCTCGACCACCCAGGCCCCGCAACCAGCTGCTTTCTCCTCACCTGCCTGGGAGGCTTCTCAGGGTGCTAGGAAGGAAAGGCAGCACGGGCAGAGTGCGGCGGTGGGGCAGGTGTGCCAGGAGGTGCAGAGGAGCAGTTGACCAGTGTTGTTGGACCTTGACTTAAACAGCTCTGAAGTCTCTCTTCCTACGAGGAACAGCTTGGCTCAGAGCAATGGAAAAACTGGCGGGGAGAGTGCATGGCAGAAGGGAGACACATGGCGACACAAGATTTCTTGGTGCCAGCCCTGGCAATTTGGAGGAAAGCTGGAAGCTGTGTGCTGTGGGGCAGTGGGTGATGGCAGCTGCAACACAGGCTATGGGACTGTATTGATCAGCACTGTCAGGGTTTAGGCTGCGGGGGATGCTGGTGGGCCAGGAACTGCCCTGTGCCCTAACAGCTGCATCCAGCCAGCTCAGAGATGGACAAAACCAGCCCATCGCACACCAAAACTGCAGTCAGTCAGGGGAACACTTGGCACCACTGCTCAAACAACAGAAAGAGCAGCGGTGGGGCAGGAGAAAACGAAAGAAACTGGAGGAGACATGTGGAAGATGTGGACACCGCTAGAGATGCACGCTTGGGAGAAGGTGTTTGATGCTAGAGGAAGGACACCTCCCAGGCAACTGTGGCCTGTGGGCAACCTATGCCAGGGCAGGGACACTGGTGAGAAACTGCAGATTACCAACACTAGGGCAGGGACACACCTGAGGGGATATGGACCCTATTCTACATGAACAACACAGGATCCAAAAGAATACAACATAATCCTTCAAAGGTTGAGTTTCTCTGGGGAAAGGGAGCAGAGCAAGCAGTGCACTGAAGAATAGCGTGACCTTCTCCCTCTTTGGCCCATTCTCCTCATTCCTCTTGGATTTTCCCTTCCTCCTGCAGCTTCTCCTGTTTGCCTTCTCATCCTTTCTCCTCTTTGGACCCTTGGTCCTCTCACCTCTTTTCATCCTCCCTTCCCAACTATTCTAGAATAAACTTCCCATAAACAACATTCTACCCCTAAGCCCAGGAGGTCCAAACCATTTCCTTCAAACTATGAGTAACCACTCCACCTCTTCCTGAGGTCCAAATTCTCCCTCACTCCTTCCACTGCACAATCTCTTCCCCATCCTTGCCATCTCCCCTGAGTCTCCTGCCCTGTCACACATGCATGGTGTAAAGGCAGAACACATGTAATTTTTTGACTTCTACACTCCCAGAACAGAGGGCAGGACTTTAGGCAAAAAGCTGGTCTTTACCCATCATATTCACTTCCCCCCCCCGCCCCCGAGTCTACTAAATGCATCCTATCAATGACACACGTTCTCTCACTGGAAATTGCCCCATATACACACACACACATCTTCACAATTACGTGCCCTGTAACACCTACACAGTCTAAGTATTGTAAAAGTTCATTTCCTAAAGTCCCATCCATGTCCTCATACTTGTTTTCAATAAACTTCCTTTTACCCCAACACCCTTTGCAATAAAGCAGCTTTCCCAGCTTGCCCTGGATTCCTCTCATGCACCTCTCCTTCTCTTGCTGCATCTCCCAGTTGCCACTTCCCAAACCTCTGTACTCAACTTGTACTCAACAGAACTGCCTTTGTACAGCTGGCAATGTTACATGCCATCAGGTGCCAACGTGTGGGCTCTGGAAGCAAAAGCAATTCAGATCTGCTCCTGCTCAGGCAGCTGGCCTAGCAATGAGCTTCTGGATTTGCCTCTGCCATGAAAACTGTGCTGCTATTCTGCAACACAGAATGTCAGCCAAGAGGCACACATGAGTCAGGAGCCATTATTTAAAAGTAACTTCTGTTGAAAATAGCTTTAGTAATGGTTTACATGTTGGAATTTCTAATTAAGATTTTTGTTCAGCAGAAAGAAGAAAAAGATAACAAAAGGATAATGAGAAAGAGTGGTTAAAAAGGAAGAGTTGTTACTCATGGTTGGAAGGAAATGGTTTGGACCTACTGGGCTTAGGGGTAAAATGTTATCGGAAGCTTAGTCCATAAATCTTGCAACAATTACTTTCTTGAGCTTTGCTTAGCTGATCTGATGAAGCATGCAGAGCCAGTGATTAACTAGTGGGAGTCACAGGAAATGTTGAAACAACCCCCTCTAACTCATCACAGCCTCGATTACTTCCTCTGCTTTCTGAATCATGATGAAGACTGTCAAGAATGCACACAATGTTCTTTGGTGCTACTCTCAGCTGGATCAAATGCTAAAGAGGTCAAACGATTCCAGCACAAACCTGGCTGCACCAGTTGGTAATTCCCATACACTAAAGGGGTCTCGGGTACTCTCAAAATAGTGACAAATTTTCTTCGCAGCCATGGGGAGCAGAGGAGATTCATTGCAACCAGCATAGCAATGTTTTCCTTAAACGTATTTAGAGGGTGCCAGTGAAAAATTCTTTGTATTAACAAGTGTGGGTTTTATTCCTTGTCTCCTTATAGTGCAGTATGCTTTAACTTCTTGTGTTTCCTGCATTCCCGCATAACATTGTTTTCTATGTTAACTTGAGCACCAGTACAGTAATTTTGTAATACTATTAGTAGTGCTACAGTAATACTGTTGCCCCACAAATAAATAAATTGCATGGACTGAGGATCCCATACTTCTTCAACCACAAACTAACAGGGCTTGCTAATACTAATGGACTGAATTCTGTCTGTCACCTCCAAAAACGCTGTGATTACATCAGTGAGCAGCTCAGTGCAGTAAGAATGGAAACACTTGGTGATGGTCCAGAGGGGTTAGTTGAGACCTCTAGTGCCATGGACAAAATGACCATCAGATGGTAGTGTCTATCAGTTGCACACCAGGAGCTCATCATCTCCTAGATAAATTTCATCCGAAAAGAATCCAGTTCACACACTCCAAGACTGTCCTGGGGGTTGAAGCACGCTATATGGAGGCAACTGGGAGGGTGTCTTCAAAAGCACATTCCCAATCAAACACAAATGTGAATGTAGACACGGTAAGTACAGATCTGCTAAGGAAAATAAAGTTTGAATGACAAGGCATTCATTTATTACAATTAGAATTTCAAGTTTCTTTAGTCCTTTCCTCCCTACAGCTCTGAAGCCATTCTCAAGTTTATGTTTCAAATTATTGTCCTCTTTGCAATTTAGAAACATAGATGTGGAGAGAGAGAGATTAAGTTACTTGCCCAAGGTCACAGTACAAATGGTAAGCAAACGGAATATGAAGCCTTTCCAGCTTCTTCATGTGTTTTTGCCACAAACTTGTACCACACTTTTCATTCTGATATTCAGAAAAAGGATTTAGGACTGTATCTGTATCTTATTATTACAATGCATCCCTACTAACAGCTCATCCAGTAGGAAATTAATTTAGATATAATATGAAAATATATCTCTCATTTATTTTGCTGAATCTTTCTTTTCTTTGTGAAATATTTTAGCCTGACTTTCCAGTTGGGAAGACAACCACAGAACTCAGAAAAATGAACTTTATCTTTAATTACAATCTTAAAATGAATACCAAAATGCTAGTGAATCATACTCTGAAATATACTGAGAATTGTTTTCTAAGTCAATCATCTACATTTTTCTTTAACCAGTTGGCAACTTCAATTAGCAGTTCTCTCCTTTCCATATTTTCAAATTTTGTTAACTCCAGTAGTAGAGTAGTAGCTACTCTCTCATCCTCTTCCAGCGTAGCATTATAAAAAACCTGCAACTGAAGAAATAAACATATGAGCTTAGCTCACATAACTTCACTTGCAGCAAACAACTGTGTACCTGACAGATGCTTTAGACAGACGTGCACGCCAAAGGGGGAGATGGCAGAGGCTAAGCAGGGGATGGGGCAAGGCTGCTGATGAACACTTAAGGTGGGAAAGGTCCTTGCACATTAGGAATGTGCCCTTTTGCCATCCCTCTGAAAATCCTTTCAAATGCAGCCAACTTCACTAGTACTGGTGGTACCACACAATGTCTAGGACTAGTTGGGTAGCAGAATCCTCTTGTGCTGCATATTCTACAATAACAGGACAAGAAGTCTTTCCCATCAGTCTAATGAGCAGAAGATAAGAGAGGACTGAAGAATATCAAAGAAATATATGGGGGGAGCAGGAAATGAACAAGAAGAGAAATGAAATAGATGCCAGCGTAACAACCAGCAACCTAACATGCCAGCAGCCCAACTTTTGGTACATTTCCTGTAGACATTATGGCAAAGGTAATCTCTATAGACAGATTTTAAAGGGGGAAATGAGACAGTTTTGATAATATTTATTGGGACTCAGTTCCAAACCTGAAGGTTAATTTAAAGGCTGGAACTGGGCTATTGCTTTTGCCATCTCAGGGAGTTAACTTGTCCCTAACGAACAAAAGGTGAAAAAGTTTGTAAGTGTTAAGAGAGATTTCTTTGATTTTAGGAGCTAACTCTCTGAATTACTCTCCTCATTAAGCATCCCTTCTCAGTTACTTGCTGTATGAATGCACCAATCAACGGCAAAAAAAGGGAAGCCAAATTTTTCTTGTAATGACAGATACTAGCAGTTTGGGACTGGCACAGAAATGTGGATCACATGCAGACACCACAAAAGCTAAGCTGTTGAGAAAATAAAATAATATTTTGGGAAATAATCTAGGGAGACTTGGGACTGCAGGTGAAAGAACAAGAGAATGAATCAAGCAGTGACTGTTATTATTTGTCCCAGGCACTAAGCTGTCTAAACTGTGGATTATTGTGGGGAATAAAGTAAGACATCTTACAGCTACCTCCCACAGATTTTCACCCTTCAGCAAGTTTCCCCAAACCCATTCCCTTTCTCCAGATGTACAGCAGCCCAGTTAGAAAGTATTGTTTGTGGGCTCATCTGGGCTGCCATGCAGTCAAAAGGAAAGAACTGTATCACACCTGCAGGCCATCTGTTCAGCGCACGGGCAGACAACCTCTTACGCTGCAACCACACAGAGCAGGACAACAGCCATCCCTGCACAAAAGCTCGCTTTCATGCCATGCTTAACAACCAACTGCACGCACGGACTGCAGAGCTGTGGGCGCATGTTCATGTGTTTATGTCACAGATGAGGAAGAATCATTTTTCTCAATGTCTTATCACAGCAACATTATATAATGTATTCTATGATTTCTTTAAAAAACAGGAGATTTAAAAACATGTATTTATGAACTGGCAATAAAGCTGAAGCCAACTGCTTCTCTGATTTACCTCTTGGATCTGTACATCTGTATTGACAAATCTTCCCATGACTTTTAATACGTCATGTAATAATTCCTTCCCATACCTGTAAAATTGAGATAAAGGTCCTTCAAACAGCATGTTAGCAAATATACTAAATTTAATCTAATTTGAAAATACTCCCACTATTTAGTTATTATTTACCATGTTGGAAATACCAACCAAGCTGAAGTTTGCAATTGTGTACTCTTTTTTCCCCTTTTAAAGAAATATCATTAACATTCAATTTAGACATTCGAGCAGGATGAAGCACACTAATTCCCCTTCATTTTCGTTTCCCAGTAAGATCTGGTATTTCTACTTTGATAACGTGAATTCTTTGCTTAATACAGATAATCTTTCTGAGGCCATACAGCCAAACTGAGCTACAAAGGCTAGCCGATAATGATTCTAACAACCTGGTGTTTCTGTTGGTAACTTGAGGATGGTGTATAAATTAACACCCACATTATTCTTTTAGTTTGAAAACAACGGGTCAGTTTCCCAGCAAGTTTCTGGAACACAGAAAAGCTCCATAAGGGAACAAGCTGTTGTGACACAAACCTGCTATAGCTTGACTTGCCTAGCATTAGCAATACAGATACACATTAGAATGCTCCCAGATGGCTAGTCTTGGTTGTGCTGCCGCTAAGGGCTCCCGGTGGACTCCTCTGCCAACAAAGGCAGCAGCAATGTACTCTGTCGCAGCCCTGCTGCTTTTTGCCATGGCCAAGAAGAGAGGGAGACTTTGAATAGACAGCAAAATGCTTGCTTTGCTAGAGACAGGTAGCCCAAGCTCACCTGCAGTTTACCTGCACCAGTGCAGGTACACTGGTGATGGGTTAGGACTTAAGTCGGAGAATTAATACTGTAGTTGGTCCTTGCAGTGCTTGTAAACCTGTATGCTGCAATCCCTCATCTCTCCCTAATCTCTCTGGAAAAGAAGCTACAGTCTTATTCCAGGATTTTACAGCCATGCTTGTGAAGTGCTAGTGGATAAACCTGGTTCTAGAGTCAGATTTTCCAGGAAATTCAGCACTTTAAAAGCACTGAAACAGTCAGAACAGACTAATTTTTAAAGCATTCTGTTTCTGACATGAGCTCTTCTTTGACATTAAGCCCTGATCAGAGTTGAATCCTCTGAAAACCCTGCTCTGCATACTTAAGGAATTGCATCAATCATTACATACAAGCCATCTTTAGAAGGAAAATCTGCACCTGGATTTTATAGCTGAAACATAAAGATGGAGGAAGAAGCCAAACAGCCACAGAAATAAAGGAAATCCAAAGCTGGTTGCTTACCATACCTTTCATTTAGAAGTGGCCAATTTTCCGTGACAAATTCCCAGGCTATACGGTGCCCAATATCCTTAGTCACCACATATAAGATGATGACTGAAGTACAATTGGAAGAAAATAATGTATCGCTGAGTCCGTATTGCAAGTATCTGTTAGAAAAGAAGGTAATAATTATACCTGTCACTTGCTCTTTAACGGTGATGATCTGGAAATATCATCCAGTTCAGGAAAATTCCTGTCTCAACAAATACCAGAATATAGAAGGTCATACCAAAGTTGGTGTCACTCTCAGCTGTGTATTCAGCTTGGGTTTTGTCCTTTTGTTTGTGAAACCGCCTGTTCTTGCACACTGGCTCTCCGCTTCTCAGTAAAATGAGGGTGTAGCACATCAGGCAGATGTATGTGCTTTTCTTATCTGTGTTACAGGAAGACAGCCACTCCTACCAGACAACCCCGTGGAAGGGCAAACTGCTTCTCAGTTTCTGGAGACTCGCTTTGCTGTGACAACAGATTGAGCCCAGAGAGTGCGCCAGCAGCGAGACACTCTGTTACACAAATGGTACCTGTTTATAGGGGACCCTATAAAAGAGCCAATAACAAAGGGTCCTGGATGCCTTCATTGGGGCTAAGGCATGATTTCAGAAGTACTTAAGGAACTACCTGCCAATGATGTCAGTGGCAGTGAGTGCCTGAATCTCTTGAAAAATTAAGTAACTATTCTTTGTTGCCTCAATGGACCACCTTGCATGCTCCTACTTTCAAGGAACACTATTAAAGTGTTATCTTCTCATATGGTCTTGCAGGCAGCTGCTTTATGGGTGGAGTAGATGAGCTGGGTTTCTCCCATTTGTGCGCCACCACCATGCTGAACAGAAGGGACAAAATATACTGAAGGCCAGGAAAAGCCCAGCTTAACGTTCCTGACCCCAAAAGACCTTCAGGGTGGCATTTAGAAAATAGATTGGTGTATCAGCTACTAAGGCACAGGGAGGAAGGGGGCCATCACAACTCCCTGAGCTTGTCAGTGTTAGTCTGTGCCGATGACAAAGTCAATAAAGGACGACAGGCTAGGTGGAAAGTCAGCATAGCTGACTGGACATCTCTTCGCAACCCATCCTGCCTTCTTCTCAGGTGTATTTGTTCTGTCTTCTCAAATGACCGCCACCACAAGAGCAGGTGGCTGGCAGGAGAAACATCTCTGCTACTTTCAGAGCTTTAGGCCCATTGAGTTCATGCCAGTTCTTGGATGATCATTCTTCAGGCCATCCTGGCAGATTTCTGTCCTTTAGTGAATCCTTTTGGTAATATGGACATTATTGATAGATTAGAGGATTCAGCTTTAACATCTTATTACTGATAAAGTGAAAAGATTTTATATGGATGCCAGTGAAAGATAAGAAATACAGTATGCCAAACTGTGTTCAGGAAGCATCTGAACAACACTCAGATATATGGCTTAACTTTTAGGTTGCCCCACACTGAGTTAGGAGTTAAGACTCAATGATGTTCGTGGATCCCTTCCAACTCAAGATATTCTTATGATTCTGTGAAACTGAAAATTTGAAAAAATTACTTTTCAGTATGAGTCTGCACTTCAAACGGTGAACAGCTTGCTAGTAAGTCTATTTTCATTGCTGCCCTTAACCTGGGTGATTTGGCTTCCACAGAGGCTAAATAGACTATGAAACTTTAGTTTGGAAACAAAATAAGCAGGGGAGAAGGACTATGGGAAAACTATATAAAATCATAAACAGTAGGGAAAAATGTAAAAGCAAATTATGATAATTAGTGTTTCTTACAATGCATAGAATAAGGCGAGCCAATGGGTTCCAAGTTAAAAAACAACACAAAATAGGTTTAAAACAAACCAAAAGGAAGCATGTTTTCATACAACATACAATTGTATTATGGAATGTGTTGCCATAGTCTGCTATAAAGCCTGAAGGTAAAATTTTAGTTCAAAAAGGTCAATATATGTAACAGAAGACAGGTGCAGTGTCAGATGTGACACACTAGTTACCAGCTTAGGAAATCCCTTTCTCAGTGATTACCAGCATCTGGGATGTTATACCAGCAGAACAGATCGTTTATGTTTGCCCTGTTTATTATACTTTCTCAATAAGAAAACTCTTAGGATTCTTCCAGTGGTCTATAAGGCAAACTTCCATCAGGTTTGCACAGTACAGTATTTGTGTTCTTATGATTTACTTCTATATATACAAAGATACACTTTGATCAAGGTCACCTGTAAAGTAACCATGATTCTTTGGCACAGCTCATGGCAGAGAGCAGGATGTCTTTATCTTCCTTAGTGCAGTCAGTATGGTTATACATTTCCCATGCAAAATTCCATTCTTTATCACTTCCCACTGCAACACCATAGCAGCAGACCGTTCTTCTAATTAAAAAGGGAATTCTGCAAAGCAAAATATGATTAAAAGGTACTGTATTGTTGTAAAGTCAAAACCAGCAGTTAACATAACTGAAAATAAACGTTAATTTATAGTTAAAAGATGCAAAAGAAGGGAAATACAAAATCGCAATCTAAATAAAGCTAAGAAATTTGATGGCTTTATTCATGATGTAAACATTTAAAAAGTATGCAGTTTAAAGGCAAACCAGAAACGTTTTTTAAAACAGTTGGGTCAATCTATTTTGTGTACATACAACATCAATGCCAGTCTTTCACATCAGAGCCTAGGACATGGATCACACCATTAAAGAGAGTACAGCTACATATAAGCATTATCCCAGACAAGCCTTTTCAAAGTTCCTTCAGNAAACAGTTGGGTCAATCTATTTTGTGTACATACAACATCAATGCCAGTCTTTCACATCAGAGCCTAGGACATGGATCACACCATTAAAGAGAGTACAACTACATATAAGCATTATCCCAGACAAGCCTTCTCAAAGTTCCTTCAGTGAATGAATCCAGTAGGAAGAGCCATGTGCAGCACCAAGGGAAACAGAAGGGACATTTCTCCATGCAACACAGAGTCTCCTATTACGCCCACCCCATGGGACAGTCCTCAACATGGCGATGAATTTCATAACAGAAACTAAATGCAAACATCATCGGTGTAATACTCCACTTAACGTGTGAAGGCTGAACAGAAAATTTCTCCTGTGGCAATGATGTGTCCCTGACATGAAGGCACTGTCAACCCTTTCCAGTGATAGCAATGTATCCTACTATGCAGGCTATCTGAAAACAGTTTAAATTAATGGTATTTTGGACTAATTCTCTTTAGGAGAATGTGTCCCATTGCTACAAATGAAATGTTGAACTTCCCAATGGCATACTATTAATCTGCATAGCATTAGACAAGACCAAGATTGTGAGTAGAAGTAGAAACACTATCTTTCTTCAGATCAGGAGATAGACTGAGAAAACCAGACAAGTTTCTGGTCACAAAAAGCAATCTCCAGGCCTAAAACCAGAAGCAGCGAATTCAAATTTTAATATAATTTGAGAAAAATTCCTCAGAGTTTCACTAGACCTTCCTAGAGAAAATGGGGATGATACCAGCAGAGAGAGAGACAATATTGGTCAGAAGAAAGGCTATATGACAGCAATCTTCAAAGCAAAAGGTAGAGACAAGTAATTTACAAACTTTGGAAACTACGAAGGACTAGTGGGAGTGATGGAAAGAATCAAGTGTCCTGTTTGGCAGATATCCCTTGTTAAGAAGCAAGATGCGGGGATTTTGATAGTGCTGTTGTAGGTGGGGGATTTCACTGGCATAATAACAGAAAATGTGGGCATGTTTCAGATTTACTGCAAAAAATCATTTGGATTCATTTACTTGGATATGTGCTGAGACACCAAGAACAATGCTTACTGAGATTGAGTGGTTATATCAAGGTAAAGAATAGTCCTGTGAGGAATCCTTTTACAACAGGTATTATTTGAGTTACAGCGTTTAGTAATTTGGTTAATCATTATTTCATAACAACTGCAGAAAGAGATGACAGTAGGGTGATAACCAGGTATACAGCTAGAAAAAAATCTTTCCAAGATGCTTCATGAAAAGCTGCCTTGGCTAAACTACAGCTATTTTGCTACTGCAGCTGTTCCAATAGTTTCAAGAAAATGGTGGCTACTGAGTGTAAAGCTGTTGTGAGTGAATAGCAAATAGATAAGCTCTGTGTATCTTCTGGCTGCAGCTCTGATGTTCAGCATTCAAGGCAGGCTGTAGGGGCATCCCACTATGGTCCACTGGCTGGTGACATCTATGGTGGCCCTGAAGTGGTTTGTGTTGAGGAAGTCTGTTGTGGTCCAGACAGACTTTGGAGCTTGAGGTTATATTAGATGAGGGGTGGGGCTTATTAATCTTGGTATTTTTTCTGGGAGTGGTTGTGTGGTTTGAGATGACTGGCCTGCCAGGATTCTCTAGCTTCTACGTCTTGGGGAAGGTACAGAAAGCTGCTGGGAAAAAGGGTGGATTAGTTTATGTCGTTTTCTTGGAGCCGATGCAGAAGGGACGTAGTGATTTTTTGAGGACAACAACAGTGTATGGTTACCTTTAGTAAATAACTAAAATGTACAGCAACATTGTCCCTCCCTCTAGACTCATTTCCTTCTTTCAAAAGCCAAGCCAGTAAGAGCACCACAGAGAGTACATCAATTTAGCTAGCTTCACTTCACTCCCTGTAAGTAAAAAGGGTAAAAATGAGAAACTGGCTGGGAATCACAGCTCTTGGCTTGTTATCTCCACGGAACAGGTAAAAATGCACTGTATAGAGTCCAGTTAAGTTCTGCCAGGAACTCCTTGGAAATGTCCAGCTGAAAGTTGATCACCTTATCTTAAAGGGAAAAGCATTGTACTCCCTTCTACAGATGTGAGAATACTGCTGGGTTCCACATGTGACAGAATAGCTATAGTGTGCCATTATGAATTTTGCTCTCGAATGGAGAACATAAACAGCATCTAAAGGGATCTGTCTGTGAAGTATCAGTCACAACTTTATCGTGCCCTTTTCCTTTTTTATCCAGTATCTGAAAAGCCTCCTCTTCAACTGAACAGGAACTGTGATCTGTCATCGAAACTTACGAAGTTTCCTATCTCCTATTTTTTTTCCTTTAAACACAACCATTTTTTTCACTTAAAAGAATTCATTGTTGCATTTTTTCCACACTTAAAGCCATGTGAAGCGTGAGGCTGTAAAGCCCCTTTGAACTTATCTCAGTTCCAGTAACAACAGCAAAATTAATCTTCTCCATCTAATTCAAGTCAGCTAATATACTTTACAGACTTTTCAGCTCTTCAACTCAGATAAGGTATGTAGTATTCCACCAGGAAAAAAATATTTCATGTATTATTAATAGGGAAGATAGGTGACTATTTTGAAAACAGTCTGAGAATCCAGTCTACCATTGTTGCTTTTACTGTGGGATAGTAAGAATATTCTTTCTGGAACATAAAGAATGTATCCAGGCTATTTAAATTTTCAGCTTAGCTCCAAAGCACAATTTAGTTTTTATGAGGATGATCACTACAAAGCTATTTAGAAAAACACAAACATAAAACTACAAGTTCAGTTTACTTAGCCAACTACATATATCAACAGAGATACAAGTAACAACAACATATTTAATACAACTACAACAAACAAAAATAATAATAAACTTTAAATATTCACTCACCAGTGCCAATACTATTTGACTATTGCACAGAAAAACATCAAAAGAAAGAGGGAGGAAAAGAGAATAAGAATTTCAATACATTGTAAATTTTCTTTAACAATGTAATACTCAAATACAGAAATCCTGATCCTGCTAGATCCCAGACTCCATCCTCACAGACCAGAAATCTGACCACTAAGCTCCAATACCAGCATAAGAATTGACAGCTGTTCCCAGCACCTCTTTATTTTAATAGAGAACATGCAAGACAATTTGATGGGCTCACCACAGGCAGATGCCTGTATCATACAAACATTGTTTCACTCAGTATTGCCAAGAAGCTTAGAAACTGAGTTGGTATACATGATAACCCCAAGGCTGTACTGTAGCCAAGTGACTGGGCAATATGGAACACTAGCCCTGCTCTGAGGTTCACCTGTTACGTGGCTGAACAGGTTTTGTTCTTCATGGAAAAAATCTGCATCCTCCAGTCCGTAAATTCTATGTAAAAGCATAATTATGAAATCAACATAAAGCTGGGATTTGGGGAGGAAGAAGGGGTTGGGGGGAACACAGGTCTAAATGCCACCATTTTGTCGAGAAAGAACAGCAGTGTACAGGAGCATTTCTCATTCAGCCTCCCCCATGCAAGAGCCCTTTAACTTTCCACCTCACTTAAGCATGCACACCTCTAAGAGCACATTATCATTCTTACTTGTACTCAGGGTTGTCCATCCACTTAGCATACAGTTCAGATGACAGGTTCAAACAATCTTGGAGGCCCAGCCAGCACGCTGTTGCAAAAAGTTTGTCCAAATACACTCTTGAAGGGAAGCCAAAACAGCAAGAATAAAAGATACGTATTCCACATCTGCAGTAGTCGAACTGTGCTTGATCAGCACAGTTTCAGCACATAATGCTGTTAACTCAGGAGAACCTCTACTATAAACAGTTGAGGTTTAATAAAAACAAAAAACTACCAATAATGGGTTCCTGACATCAGTATTCACAGACATTAGTGAGGCTACCAATGTACTATATTTTTTCTTAGGTTGTTGTGTGTTTTATATTGTTCTTGGTAGTTTTAAGAGACTAGTTGCATCTAGTCCAGGTAATTCTGACATTCAAGGCTGTGGCTTCAGCAAGTATTTTAAATTTCTAGTGATTGATCTATAAATCACATCTGAATTTCACTGCTGTCCATTTTTCCCCAACTAGTAGCAGCCTGTTGAGCCTGTTCTCCCATGAACAAAAGCTACCACTCATATGATTAAACTACTATCTTTTGTGCTCACTAAACAGACTGATAATATCCTAAACTATCCTGATACTGCAGTTTCATTGGAGTCATCACAAATAACACACACTTATAGGACAGTAAAAAGCCCCAATTCAATCACATTCAAATTAAAGCAGAATACTTACTGAGCAAAATAGTCATCTTCCAAAGCATCAACATTTTGACGAATAAAACCTGCATAATAATGGTATATTGGCAACATTCTCTTTAAAAGGTATTTCTTTTAAAAGAAGGGAAAGAAAAATTACTTTAATTTAGATGCAAGTTTTTATTTTACTGTATTTTTCTTTACTTAGTCGGATTTATCCTAAAAATTTACCACTATTAATTTCTTGACAACACAGCATATTAAAATAAAGTATATAAACTGGATCTAAAATTCAATACACCTGTACATCCATTCAAACTGGGAACTTCTCATTTCACATCACTAGGACATTTAAACTCATTATGAAAGAAAACAAATGCTCATTCTCAGAGAAAAAGACATATTTTAAATATAACTGTACTTCAGGACTCAAGAAAATGACTATTGAGGGATTACACTTGAAACAAAAGTGTAATCTTCTTCAAATAGAAGTCAAAGAAATAAATAAGTCAGTATTATCTCAGGTAGCTCAAATATGGGAGAGAACCATCTCATTTGGTATCCAAACCCAATTCCATCTTTCTCCCCATGAAGGTGAACTGGAAGGCAGTACAAACCACAGAGCACATACATTCTATATCCCCTTTACATATAGCAATGTTACTCTCATTACTTACTACTGACTGACAGCTGTATTTTCCAGATCCTTCATTTTATAAAAACCTAGGATCAGGCTTAATATCAAGAATGTGAATAGATTTCTGCTTTACAGTAAGAATTCCTCATGATTCAATTATATTTACCATTGACTAATATATACAATTAAGTACCTCCTCCTATTAAAAAAAAAAGTTGAAAAGATCATGCAAAGGGAATGACAAGAACTATGACCCATGACAGACTTAATTACATTCATTTCAGCCTGATTTATTTAAATGGTCCAGCATCTTTGCTAACTAACAGAAAAGGTGATACCTTTAAAAGTGGATATACTTCATAGTTCTTCAGAGTACTTTCCAAATTCTCGGGTACTAAGTTTAACAATACCACATTCCATATGAAGAGTTCATCTTCTCTGGCAAGGTACTTTGTTAGTTCAAGTGCTGTTTCAATCTGAATGTATCCAAACCTATTCGAAGATAAAAAACCTCATACCTGAGCATACCTATTCATATTAATTACCTACCATGAATTTCTGTTTATTTATGAAACTGACAATAAAACATCAGGATACTGCATGGACAGTGACCTAGGAAAGATGTTGGAAAAATAAAATAAATATAAAACAATTGTGCCTTTAAGTGCTGAACTCTCAAAACATTCATTACAGAGCACAGAGGCACTATGAAAGTAACAGGACAATCATGGCAGTAAGGAGGTTGTATTTTGCTTGTGTCTGCAGGATACAGTATTGGCACATTTACAGCATGCATCAGTCTCACTGGAACAAAATTACAGATAAGAGCACTGTTTTGAGTTACAATACGCATCTATTTTTATTGCTAAACAACACATTTTCGCTACAGGTTCTTCTGTGGAATATAAATTATTGTAAAAATAGAACAATTTAATTCACATACATGCTATTCTTGGAATTAACAACTTCAGCATGGCATTTCTGCGCCTCAGTGTGGAATTAGCAAGGAATTAATTCCTTCCCTATAAAGTTCCAATTCAAGCCCCTCTCCTCCAGAACAGAAACATTTCTAGTGTACTTCCACAGGAGCACAGTTCTATACTTCACAGTCACATTCCTTATTACACAGTAGGTATGAGCACTCTCAGGAGAAAGGACATTTGTATGAGAGGATGAATGGGAATTTTTACTTCTTCCTCTTGGAGTTACCTCCACAGGCTCTCAGGGGAATAGTATGCTTTGACCACCTCCTCTGTGAGTCCCGTATCATAAGTGTCTAACGCTTTTGGGATCTCTGGTATGTTTGAGGCACAGATTGTATTTATTCCTTCTTCAGCTCCCTACAGTACTGCTGACCTCTCTATCGCCACAGACATGAACAACCGAGTCATCCATCAGCAACGGAAATGAAAGAGGTATTAAGAGCAATGCAGGACAGCACAGCTGAGATAGCCCAGCATAAATTAAGGAAAATTCAGAATGTTCATTCAGAATCTTTTTTCTGTTACAACAAATATAGCTCTGTCCCTAAAAATCTCACAACAGTGCCATTATTTAATGTATTTCCTAAAAGTTGGAACAAAAGTTAAAAGAAGTTTTGAGAGAAATGATCCACCATTGACAGCAGAATGGATTAAATATTTAACTCCCCCATCATTTTGTCAAAACAGCTGTTGCTCTTATGAGGAATGTATGCGTAGGAATGAACGAAGCAGAAGTAGCAATGTTGAATGCAACCGTGTAGTTTAATCATTTTATATGACATATTCAAAACATACTTACTCTGTCAAGGCAAAAACATCATCTATCAGCTGGAACCTGCTGACAGCGGGAACAGCCTGCAGAAAGCATTCACATGGCGTTACTAGACCTAAACATGTCATTAAGAGTTTAAAAAAGCTTTACTGTGTTTCAGAAGTGTAAGACAAGCCAAAATCTTCTACAAAACATAAAATGGATCCTGCATTTTAAGCTGAAATTATGTATGTGCTTTTAGGGATGTTTATATATATAAATATATAGAGCTACATAATGTATTTTTATATATAAATATACAGCTACAGTACGTTAAGCACAGAATTTCAAGACACCTCTTACTCATATGCTGTAATGAAAATTAAAATATGGAAAGACTGCCTTTCCTAAAACTATCCTAGTTATATCATTTTGGTACGTTTTTTCCTTTGGAAGCTTCAGTTCAGAATACATACTCAGATTAGTCCAGAGCAGAGTGTCTGTCACTATCATGAATTAAATGACCAAGGCAGAGCCGTAGGTGAACTCCTGCCTACAGCCCGTGCTCTCATGAGGACTTCTGGTCCATCCTCATCTCCTCCCTGCTTCCGTGCCCCTTCGGCTTGGCCACTGCTCAAGCGAACCTTCCCACTGATCAGTGCAGAACACCATCCCCAAGTCAGCACACACCTCATTCCCTGCTGAATTAGATTTGCTGTGAAAGAAAAAAGCCTAGAAGAAAGGAAGCCAGTGTGCTGTAGAAAGGTTTAACCACACTGCGTGCTCCAATCGGCCCCATGTCCAGACCTTCTGGAGAAGTCATCTGGCTGCGCTGATTACTATTGTCCTGAAAGCTTAAATGTTATCACCATTGTTAACAAAGCCAGTGAGCTGACATTTCTACTGGAGCCTCCAGCTCACTCTAGGATTAGGCAACATTAAATACTATGCAACCCCACATGTATATGCTGTTCTGCACTGCTTTCACCTTCAGCCCAAGCTGTGGCAAGTCACAGGTGGGATGATACCTACTGAGTTACGGTGTCTATGGAGGACTGAAAGAGCCCACGCAGCATTTAACTGGAACTTCGCTTCTAAGAAAAAGCTCCACCAAAAAAAATAACCACCACCCAACCAAAAAACCCGGCAGATGATTTTTTTTTGAAATTTCACTGGCAGAAATATTGTGCTTTGAGGCAATGCAGAAATAAAAAACTTTCTCCCAGCTCCATGGTCACCTCACACGAGATAAAGCTCAGTCACGTATCTGTACTGATAACACTGTGAGCCAAATTTAAGAGACTAAAAGAACCACAAGCGTTAAGACAACTCTGAAGACAGAACGCCATCTCATGTAAAGTTATTTTTTGTGCTTATATGAAACTATTTGGGCCTGTTCCTATTCCACTTATAGAAGGCTGCCAGTGCCTTTCGTGGTGCAACAGGGGATCACTTCTTCTTATGTGATATGTGAGTTTCTCATTATTCCAGGTTTTCATCAGTATGATTACTGGTAAGAACTGCAAGAAGAAATACACAAAAAGAGTCTGTTTATAAGCTTGAGAAAATAAATATGATCTTACCTTTGGATCATTTTCAAGCAAGCGTGCTAATCTTTTTAAGTTTAATTGATCATAGTTCACTCTGTAGTATCCACTTAAATTTACATTTAGCAGGATCCAGTCATATTCTGACTCTGATACTTGCATTTCAGGAAACACTTCTGCAAAGCAACATTAAAATGTGTCATTTTATTTTCTGCGCACTGCTAAGTTCTCTTGCATTTATAAACACTGGACTCGGTGCTCCTCTGAGATCCGAGACACAAGTTTGAGGTTGAACTCAAAGAGAATCCCAAAAAGGTCAGGGCATTTGTGATCTGCTGTGCAGAACTTCAACAAGCAACTGATCCCTCAGGTACTGAGCACCTTGAAATGGCAAAGGGGGGAGGCTGAAGACCCACTCTCCTCCAACCCTTTAGCTCATAGGGAGCTGGGAGAGTTCAGAAAGGTTACCCAAGAATAAACAGTCCAGATGAGGAGCAATACCCTCACATGCCTACTGCAGGGCATGCACCCCCAGTACACCTGCTGCTCCCAAACACAACACTCAGTACCCTACAAAAGAACTGACCACCTACAAGTATTCACATAAATGGAGATCAAGGAAAGCAAAACAGCTAAGTCTATGCAAGAGCCAAGTTACATCACTCACTAAAGGCCGCCTTCTGCAGTCCCATTTCATCTCACTACTCCTACTTTATGTGTGCTTGTCTGATTACTTGCTCCTGATAGCCTACAGTACATCTGAATGAGCCTTGAAGGCTCTAAGCTGCCTCACCAGAAGAGGATTCAAATGCTGCTTTAACTAGCTATGATCATCCTGATTTAAGAAGGCAAACTCTCTCAAGACAATAAATCAATATTCGTTGAGTAGTCTAGACCCAGCACTGCTTTAGTCTGAACGGAAAACTGAGACTTCAATGTGTTTTGACAGACCCAAGTAGTACAGGATTCATCCTCAGTCATCTTCAGAAGTTAAATGAAACAGAAAAGTGGCACATGACAGATACTGGCTTAACTGTTTAAAAACAATGTGGGTGGCTAGAATAAGGCACTAGCAGTACTTCCCCTATAAAGGCATTTTGGTTTAGTGCTCTGCTTATCACCAAGAGCACATCCAGATCCAGCTAAAATAGCAAAGCTATGCTCCTCCACTCCCCACGCTGAGTGAAACGTCTTCTACCATAACAGCACCATCCTCCTGGTGTGCATTCCTTTGCTGCGCAGACGTCTCACTCAAGGATGGTGACCAACACAATTATATGGGCAGAAGCTAAGTATGTAGACTTTGCCTGAGAAGCCCTAAACCAACAGGACAGGCTTTTAACACTGTACAGTGCAGTGCTAAATGAAGATGCTTGGCTGCTGGCAGCAGCCCATTGTGGAGCCTGGGGTTTAATTTAACCTGTTTAGAAGAAGATCAATTAGCTCCCACAGAGCTCTTCGCAGCAGAAAATACACATACGCAAAAATCACTTTTGAGATTTTCCTCTTTATGTATTGCTATTCCACTGCAGCAACTATTCCAAAATTCAAGTTTAAACTGTACTTTGTACCAAATCCCTAATTTTCATTTCCAAAACCATTCTGATGAATACCTCTGAATGACAATCTAACAGTTCTCCACCAGAAGTCATTTCAATCCCGCAGGAACAAAATGGTAACTGAATTTAAAATTACCCTTAACATTTCTACAATTTGGTTTATTTATGCATCAAAAAGTAAAAAAGAAAATTATTAATATTTTTATTTTGAAATGTGAATGCAAGTTCCTTGGCTGAATACTGTCTAGTAAGTTTGATACATGGATGGCTTTCAAATACAAGTGCAATGTGTTTTAAAGACTGAATTTCTACTTTATCATAGTCCCTTCAGGCAGTTGCAACATGATGGGGTTTTTTCATAACTTCTGTAGCTCTTAAGTCACATGATGGATGAGGAAACAGAATTGGTATCCCTTCAGCAATACAAGCTTAGTGCATGACACTAGTCCTTCCAAGCAAGTGCTGCCTAACAATTCTTTCCTGCAAATGTTCTAATCTTTCACCTTAGCAATCGCTGGTTTAACGTTAAGGCATTCAGAGGAATAAACATCCACTGTTTTCTTATTTACTTGCCCATACAGTGTGAAATTCTCAAGCTATCTTACTGCCTCAAAAAGAAGCAAAGTAGCTTTTAACCACCGCAAAAGAGGGTGGAGAGCTGCAAGATGTGCAGAGCATCTTGCGGTTTTGCTCTTAAGCATTCCATCAACATATCAGTCTCTGCATCTCCTTGTAACTGATCCAAAATCTGATGGAGTTCAAGGCTGACGTGCCAAATAAAGAAAGATGATTACCCCATTCTAATGATTACATTTTTTCTTTCTCTAACAAATATAGCTGCATATCGGAAAGCACTGAGATGAGAAAGAGCTGCACTTTTTATTTGATTGTAGAAGCCCATAAATTCACTTCTCCATTGTTAAGCCTTTAACACTTTTTAAAATGCTGCTCTTTTGATAAGAGTATTAATCTGTAGAAACAAATCCAATTAAATGGTGCTGAAAATATTAATTTTCTATTTTTACAGATATCCATGTGTGACAATGTTGGGTCAGTTCATACAGCTGGTTTTAATTTTTCCAATCTTCCATCTACTACTTGAGCTGATAATTTTCTGATATATCACACCTGATATCCTACTTATAGCTGCCATTAACATCAATGGGATCCGCTGGGTTAAGAATAATACAGAAGCAGGAATACAAAATGACAAAATCAAAATTATTGTGGAAATCTCTATTCACAATATGCATTCTACTATGTTATTAAAAACACATGCTGAAGTTTGATGCAACACAGAAAAAACTAATGTGTCAACCTGTATGAAAATCTATTGCTATTGTAACATAAAATTAGCAAAACAGGTAAACATAGACATTTCTGTAATAAAGTTTTATCTCCCTATTCAATTCAAATACATACTCTGTTTACAGAGTCAGGTATTTTTATCAGCTTGGTTTTAGCATGTATGAACAAATACATTACTTACTGCTGCTTTTATCTAGCCACATTAAGGGCTGTGATGATCCATTTCTCATCCAAGAAATAGGAATAATCCATGTGTTACTTAACAAAAAAAGGAGATAATATAATTAATTCTTATACTTAAAAACCCACTCTCAGATGATGCTAAACTAGATTGCATATTAGTTCCTTCTCACAAGAATCTCTGTCTACCTTCTCTCTGAAGCACAAAACCTCATCAGATGCTTACGCTGGATCAGCACTTAGGTTCATCAAAGATAAGGGAGTTTTAGCATGGCTTTAAATAGGCACTTGTATCTAGAATATTGTTCAATACTAGGTATTTGAATACCACTGTATCTCTGTGCTCTGGCTCTCCTTCCTCAGGCAATAGTTTCATTCTCCTCACTTATTACACTTCACCCTATTTCTGGAGAACATAAGCTCCTTTTGAAAAGGGCATCTACTAAAAAAGGCCCCAGGCAAGCCATACAATTGTGATTCTGACAACTGTAATTTCCTTTCTAAGGGAATGTAAAACTCCTCACAGAAACAGATGAAAGCTTCAAAACCCTGAAAAATTCTGTAATACATGTCCTGGATTTTCTTACATTCACGTGGTATTGCCTCTTGCTAACTACAGTGAAGGCCTTAACATTTGTAACTTGGAACTTCTTATCTGAGCTAACCCAAAACACTGAACGGACTAATGCTCTGCAATTCCTGGAGCTTGGGAACAAAGAAAACTCTGTGGTTCTCATCAAAATTTCTTCTGGCTGTTTCTGTGACCAGCAACAGCAGCCAGGAAAATCTGTTTTGGGTTTTGCTCTCCTTTACACTCTTTCCCTGTGTGAGAACTCATCTTATGGGCCCTGTCCATGCATCCCAACACTCACGACAGCTGCTGAACTTCATGACAGTTCAAACTCTAGCCATGAGTTTCCAAAGTGGGTGACCAAAGGCAGCTCCTTCTATCACCATTTTTAGACATCTAATAAGCAGTACAGCTTTCAAAACCACCAGGCACTTGGCAATGCTGGACTGACAGGAACTTTAGAGCTGCATGTCAGCTACGTGGCGCTTTCTGAGAAAGCGGTCATTTATATAAGTACTAAAACGCAACTCCTTTATCCTTGCCAAGCAGAAGAGGCTCAGAGTATGTGCACTGGAAAGAAGCTACAGCATGGTTCATCCAGGTTCTCAGTCCACACAATGGAGGGATGAGAAAAGAAGAAAATGCCAGGCAAAACTCCTGCCCTGCAACCTATTCATGGCCTGTGTCTGTCCTTACAAAGCCGTTATGTGGCTGGAAAAGTCACTACTCCTGAGGAAAGCAACCTTTTGTCAAAACAAGCAGCTTGCAGAACTATTGCAAACTCCAGTCTGAAATGGATTTTACTTGACAGCTCACAACAAGAAAAACAAAAAGTTAAAAAATCAGATGGTCAAAACATAATGCCCTAACTCAAGAGTTTCCTGCAAAAACCAGGATATAAACATACAAGAAAAACACAAGCTAAACATACTTGTAAGAATCAGTACTGTTTTGATTCTTTTTATTAAGAAATTGTTCTTGACTGATTCTGCCAGTGGTTAGATTTAATGTTAAAACTGGAAACCCATTTTGGCACGTCCAGGAATCCATTATTTCTTTTACAGATGCTGGCAACTGAACTTCATCCTGTGCATCTACAATCTGCAAGAGAAACAGGAATTAGAAATATTTATGATAAACAGGTACTTACTGATACCGCTTCAGCAACATTCTAGGGGTTGTTCTAACATATTAGACAACTGCTTAGCAGTTTTCTGGTCTTTGATTCATGCAAAAAATCAATGTGACGAAGTCCAAAGGACATGACTGACATTACAACAAAGACAGTATAAGCCTTTTTAGGAATTATGAAATGCTGAGATGACATTACAGCTTAGCTGCTAACCTATCTCTTTTTAGTGTTAACATACTTGTAGTCCTGTATGACTATGACAGACTTGATTTGTTAATTTCATTAAAATAAAGCTGCTGGAACACGAAGATTTTTAAGTCACTACCTAATGAACAAACTGAATTGAACGAACTACCTAATGAACAAACAAACTGAAAAAGATACTAAGCTAGAGTCCCAACGAGTGTGAATTGGTACAATCTCTGTTGGCTTAAAAGATGTTACAGCCTTGCATATCTGAAATCGTGGCTTGCATATCTGAAATCATTCTTAACCCAAGACTGAGTCAGAAACACAGGGGAAACCTTCTTTAGAGGAACAGGAAAGCATAATTTTAAAAAATAAACTTATTATTAGAACTTGTTTTCTTACTCAGATTTCTGCCAAAACCAGCAAAGGGTGAAATGCTGAGCTACTGCCCTGCGTACAAACTTTGCTGGATCTGTGACATGTCAGCATCTTTGATCACCAAGCCCAGAGCATCACACACTCTGATCTGGCAAAACTTGAGCGCCAGAAGAATAGGCTATGCAATTTCACATAGGTTTAGGCAATCTCCATAACACCCAAAACTCCACCTGGCCCTGATTTCCCATCTCACATGCCTACTCCTTGTACTTAGCTCCACTGATCCCAGCTGCAGTAAAGCAGCCAAATAAACACTTGTGAAGATATTAGCTGAAAGAGCCAGCAAAGCAACTTTTATGCAAGAGAAAGACTGCACTAGGGATAGCCAAATTCCAGTGCAGTCTCCCACAAATAATATACACCCTAAATTTGGACTGTGCCAAACACCAGAGCAAGAATACAAGAGATAAAATGAGTACCATCTGTATGTGCGTCCAGAGATCATCTTGGTTAGCATTTGAAAAGGAAAATTCTTTCAGATACGACTGTATGGAAACAAACAGAAGCATCAGAATTCACAAGGATTTAATAAAAAAAATCAGCAAGTCAAACAGTAATTTGTACAATTGTCATTTTCAAGTTTATAAATCAAGATGAAGGTGTTCATTAGTTTTTTGAACTTACAGTAAGTGCTCTGATAAACAACTTCTCAGTCAGGAAGCCAGAAAGCATCCAGGTAATAGAAGCCCCCTGAAGTACAAAAAAACCCTATGAGACAATAGTAATTACTATTGCAATTATTATTACAATATTTTCTCAAACTATATTCCGGAGAAGTTAGGCTACTCCTACGTTTCGTACTTCACAGAGGCTAAAAATGTCTTCACCATTTCTTTCACAGCAAAATAGATTTGCCACATCCAGTAAATCTGTGTGTGCAGCAGAAACAAATTTTGAATGACAAAACAACCTACAAAAATCATAATAATTCAACAGTTTCTCTCAAACTTACTTTGAACCATTAGTTTACAATACATAAGAAATAGGGAAGAGTTTTATATTTTTTAACCTTGTTGTATGTGATGCTGTCAAACAGAGACATTAATGATCCTTTGATCTTGTCTTCACTCTCTGACAGTGATCGAACTCCTATTTCATGGTCTTCCCTTAAGACAGGTTGCACAACACGATCACAAAAGATTTTATCCTGCAAGAAAAAGACAAATTAAGTGAGCTGAACAGAAAATACTTATTCTTAGGAGAGAATGTAGATTATCGGATTAGCACTAATAGAAATAGTCTGTCAATAAACAAGGAACGATACTTTTCCCCCTTCCCTAACTTTCCAATGAAGTAAAAGGGACCGTACACCCGATCCTAACATTTTCCACATGCAACATCAGTTATCAGTGAAAACTTTACACCTGAGAAGACTGCGGGCTTGGGTCTGACAAAGACAATTACAGTGTAATCCTCAGAGAAAGATAAGTCAACTGTATTAAACAGCAAATGAACTAATATTGAAAACTGAAAATATGTATCTTGTTTACATCTGTATGTCATTAGTATGGCAGCATTTTCCTCCTAAATTCTCTGTTTCTCCTGCTGCAGCCCCGAGCAATTACCAAAAAACTAAGCTACTGAGGGTAGCAAGGCTTAACTATGTGGGATTTCTGCTGTCACCCGGTGAGAAATGTGGAGAGAAAATGGCTCTTTTGGAGTAAATCACTGAAGTTATCTTTTTATCAAATGACGATTCGATTTCCCCCAGCTAAGTATCTGTCCTAAGACATGACAGAAAATGACATAATTACAAAGGTAAAGAAAAAAACCTGAATTTCTAAAACACTGCAGGCCACTTTCAGCACTTCTACTTCTCCTGGAGAAGAACATGGGCTTCCAATTAATGGGATCAAATTTGTTGACCAATACTTCCACCTGTAAACAGCTAGTAAATTTAACTTTCAGGGTTGAATTTGTAATTGGGTGGTGATCAGTGACACAAAGTCTAATTGGAGGCCAGTAACTAGCAGTGTACACCAGGGGCAAATACTGGGTCCAGTCCTGTTCAACATCTTCATTAATGATCTGGATGATGGGGCAGGGTGTGCCCACAGCAAGTTTGCAGATGACACCAAACCGGGAGAAGTGGCTGATACACCAAAGGGACGTGCTGCCGTCCAGAGGGACCTGGGCAGCCTGGAGCAATGGGCTGACAGGAACCTCATGAAGTTCAACAAAGGGAACTGCAACGTCCTGCAGCTGGGGAGCAACAACTCCAGGCATCAGTACATGCTGGGGTCCACCCAGCTGGAAAGCAGCTTTGCAAAAAAGGACCTGGGAACACAAAGGACACCAAGTTGAACATAAGCCAGCAATGGCTCCTTGCAGCAAAGAAGGCTAATGGTATCCTGGGCTGCATTAGGAAGGGTATTGCCAGCACGTGGAGGGAGGTTGTCCTTCCCCTCTACTCACCACTGGTGAGGACACACCTGGACTGCTGGGTCCAGTGCTAGGCTCCCCAGTAGAGAAAAGATATAGAGCTCTGCTGGAGACAGTCCAGCAAAGGTGACAAAGATGATTCAGGGACTGGCACCTCTCCTGGGAGGAAAGGCTGAGGGAGCTGGGACTGTTCAGCTGCAGCACAGAGGGCTCAGCAGGATCTCATCAATGTATACAAGTACCTCAAGGGAGGGTGCAAGGACAGAGCCAGGCTGTTCCCAGGGTTGCCCAGTGACAGGACCAGAGGCTTGTTCAGATTCCCTCTGAACAGGATGAAACACCTTCTCACCGCGAGGCTGACCGAGCACCGGCACAGGTTGCCCAGAGAAGAGTCTCCACCCTTGGAGATGTTCAGAAGCCGGGTGGACACAGCTCTGGGCAGCTGCCCCTAGGTGGCCCCGCTGGAGCAGAGGCTGGACCAGATGAGCTCCAGAGGGCCCTTCTAACCTCAGACATTCTGTGATTCTGTGAATGTGTACGGCCCACAAAACTGCACAAGAAAGCCCTGTATTCCCACACCTGTATAATTTATTCTGGATGTCCAAGGCACATTACATAACTGTAATTTATCAAATAGAACTAGTTACTGCCCACTATTAAAATTTACTTTATGGATATAAATGGAATGGCAATTGTTGATTTTTAGAAAGGCAACCATGTAAACGAAAATATTAAAATTAAAAAGGAGACAAGGATTTATTTCCAATTTAAAATTTGGTGGCCTTTACACTTTTCAGTGATATTAAAATTCTCCATTACAGAGAACAAAGTGAGCTATTGTTGAAGTTCAAAGCAGACGGTTAGCATATCCCATCACCTAAAAATCCTTCTAAGAGAATGTTTGACATGCCTGTATGAGTTTCCAATTAAACATGTAAATAAGTACTTTGGTGAATTAGAAAAGGAAAGTCATGAATGGTATTTCGACTGAGCCAAATAAAAAGCTGATTGGATTGACTGCAGTCTCGGGCCTGCCCAGACTAAAGGCTTCGGCCTTCTTCAGAAGCTGAGGGAACGCTGCACAGACGTTTATGATTGCAAGGCTAGGGCACCTCATCTTACGGATACAATTAGCTACCCTATCTCAGAGTTTCATGATGGATGGAGTTTTCTAATACGCTATGGGATTTACGCTTATTCCCATTTGGGTGGAATGGGAAGGAGTTTTACCCTGCTGTCAGATTAGCTATGTGCATTGTATTTGCCTATATAGAGCCAGACATCGATGGACCCAGAAGCATAAACAGGCTCAACATGGCCCAACTGAGTCACTCCCTGGTAAAGCTACCTGAGGTATGGGACGCTCTGAAAAGGGCCTGGACAGGCAGGGAGGCAAACCATCAGCTGGAAGACCCAGGACAGAAAGCTGGGTTTGCTGCATGACAGATCTAGGGTGAAACACCAACTCCTTGCCACTGCAGAATCACAGCTGTCCAGCCATCCTCTGCGCCAGCTGTAGAAGAGTTAGGTACGATCGCAGCCCCCAGCATACGGAGACCCTCCAGGGAAGAATCAAGACCTCTCTAGTCTTTCCCAGGAGAATTAAATCACTCATGCCACGGCTTCATTAAATCCCACCTCCTGCACCCTCTTTTTCTTTGCACATGCTGGAACTTTGCTACCTTAGCTTACTTCAGTAAGTGTTAGTACTTACCAGTGAAAGCTTGGGTTCAACAAAGGTAGCTCCCAGGTATTCAAAGTAAGATGCCAGTCCCTCATTAAGCCACAGATCATTCCACCAGTTCATTGTCAACAGATTTCCAAACCACTTAAATAGAAAGAAAAAATGTCTCAACATCTCTTCAGACTGCTGTTTCCATTTTTGCATGTTAAACACACATACCTATGCTGAAGTAACTTTACTTAATGTGTACATGTTAACTGAATAAAGAGCTGGATATTCCTTCAGACAGTGAAAATTCAGTAGAAATAAATGCACCTTGGAAAAAGTCAGAGGTTCAAGGCAGTTATTTTTTAATTGTTTCATCTACAATTACATACCATTAGTATGGATGTCAGTGCTTTATGTCATTCTTTTATTCTATTTCATTTTAAACAATTCCCAATAAAATTCAAATATCTAAAAGATCGTATCAGGCTATGACCAAAAGTAGGACATTTATCAAGGAATTACAAAAACATTTTTCCATGTTCTTAACAAAAGGAAATTGTTAGGGGAATGATAAACAGAACTGGGGACATTATCATTTCCAAGATCAGAAAATCCCTATCTTGGCAAGCAACAGAACTTCCACAACAGCTGCTACATACTCATATTTGGCAGTTCACATTTAACAAAAAAATGATCACTTGTGGATTTGTATTTTATTTGTTAATTCTTAAAAACCTGAACTACAAGTTGTTCTAAAATAGAGTTTAATTAAGTACTGACATCTGTTTTATTGGTCTGCAATAAAAACACTCTGCTCATCTGAAGGTCTGAAAAGTTACAGACCTTGTCAGAAGGGCATACAAATGCACTAGCCAAGGTAAACTCTTTTGCTAACTTTGTTGACCAAGAGCAAAAAGTTGTTGCTCTGGCAAACAACTGTAAATTAAACACAGACAATAAAAAAGTGAAACTGCATTATCATTCCAAATCAAGTAGGAAAATTTTTGACAATTTCTATGAAAAAAAAGTGGACAAAGGTCCAGCTAAAATCCAGTGTAAAATGTGTTTATGGTTTTTGTTTTTCCTAAAGGCTGCTTCTTACAAAAAACAAATATCTTTTGCAAGCTATTTGCCATTAGAAAAGAATAATTCTGAAGTCCATTAATTCTACCACGAAGTACTAAGCATATTGTACATAGAGAGCACTTTGTCATCTCTACATGCCTACAGTATTTTCTTGTGTGGCACTGAGGTACTTGTGTAAGAAAAAAAATAAGTAGCCCATTAACAGCTTTGCATCAATGAGTCCTGTGCAGTCAGTATGCAGCCTGTAATATGACAGAATCTGCTTTTAGTATTGATTTATCAGTGGAATATATGGTCAAACAGTCTTTCCGCACACTGGTGGTCACATCCCCTACTGTCAAGTCACTATTTTTCTTCTACTAATCAGTGCCTGTATCAGCAGCAACTAGAAAGAAACAAACTCATAGACAAATAAATGTACAGAATTTTTTACCACATGCCTGGTGTCCTAGCTCATGTGACACAATTATGGCAATCATTGCCTTTCTGCTTGTGAATTTATCACTTGGAAGGTACATCAATGACGATTCTTGGAAAGTCATTAGGCCCCAGTTTTCCATAGCACCTGCTGCAAAATCCGGCAGTGCAACCAGATCTAAAGTGATTCAAAGAGAGGGGAAAAAAAAAAGGTACCTTTAACATTTTTTGAAGTAAAATGCTCACATGATTTTAATGCTTGCACTGGTTCAGCATCCAATTAAAGGATACCACATTTTAGTGGATCTTTGCAGTATTATGGCAACACTCCTGCAAATGGTCAGTGAAATTTCTTCTTGTCATATTTTTAATTTATGATTGCCACTCTTTCAGGAATCCACATAATGAATTCCCACAAAGACCAGATCTGTACTGTATCTTGCACATGTAAATGTTTTAAACAAAATGAAGGCTGCATTCTACCAATGCCAGGAGAGAATATATTCACTTCTGGCTCTCAGAAATCTTTCTCTGTATGTTTCTCATGTGTTTGGGAAAGATCACACTTACCTCTTTCTTCAGCCTAGCAACTGATAAAAAAAAAAATCTCGCTATTTCAGCTCTGTGAGTAGAGGGATCCTTTCCACTCATTTGAAAGGTGCCTTAGAAACATCATCTCTTTGTTTCCACAGCAGGGCTGTTACCTCTGTGCCACCCTTCTGCCTTATGCAAAGGGAGCAGTTTTCCAGTTCAAACTGGAAAATTCAGTTCAGCTGGACAAAACATCATGGCTCTCAAAGACAGATACGCTGTTTAAACTCAGCAGCAAAGAGCAAAATGTATACAGAGCGTTACGGAAGCAGACACAAGCTTGTACTCCAAAACAGCTGACCATGAGCCAGTTCCAGTCCAAAAGCCAGGCAGTTAACGTAAGCGCGGTGCTGAACTGGAGCAAAGCTAGACTGTGTCTCAGCAGCGAATATCCTCTCACGCTTACAGCAGTGTTTAACTTTCAGTGAGGCAGCACTCACCTAGCCAGCTTGGGGCAAGACAGCTCATTGCATTAAAATCAGATGAAGACAAACCCTTAAATGTCCCTGATTTTAAATGTGTTTATTCTTAATTTCACATTTTGAGTTCACAACAGAAATCTCTAGCATTTACAAAGAACTAGTATTGGTGGATCTAATCCTATTGATTTCTAAGCAAAACTTCAAAGAAAGTCAGTGGGCAATGCAGTTGGTATTGCATGACATTACAGAGGGGATTGTAAAGGTATTACAGCATTCCATGAAACCGAAATCTTACCTAACAGGAAGCCTGTGATACTGTTCTTCTACTTAAGTCTTGTAATACTTTTATACTAATGAATTAATATATTAAAATTGCTGCTAAACAGAAGAACACAAGCATGAAACAGAATTGTCTACAGTCCTGGAGTAGCTTGATTAATGATTATCTGTGATTAATGTATGATTAATCACAAAATTTAATGAGTGATGGCTGCATATATTACATTTTCTGTAAGAAGTGCAGTGAGTAATTCTCCAAGTTATTCTAAATACACTGGAGATAATACATTTACAAAGATGAAAATTTATTTCTTTCAGGCTCCAAAATACAGATTTGACAAATGCACAAATTATCTAGTCAAGAAAGGAGGGAAATTCTTCCCCCACAGTCCTGCAATCTGCTAAGATCATGGGCAGGTCCAAAACGCGTTTTAACTAAGAACTGCCTTCTGTGCTCTCAATATTCTACCAGTTTGTATGCAAGAGCACATTTTCCATAATATTAATGCTGAAGACCTTTGGAATCCAAGCGCAAGTAGCAGACAAACCGTACAGCGGAAATACACCATGGCACCTTTTTTTCTTGACTGAAGCTTGACCTAACTGGCTTACCCGATGTCCATTTTAAGTAGAAACAACGTTCTCCTGCAGGAATCTTTTTTCTGGGGAGGAATGTGCAGGAATATACAGCCAGCTCACAGGTAAGACAGGGACATATTGAAGAAAGCAAGGAATGCTTTGAGGAGACATGGGTTACAGCAAGCGTGGATCTAGCAGGAGGATGTAAGGGACTGCAACATCTTTGCCTGGTGTGGTCTAGGCATCCCAGAAATAGCCACGTGGCTGAACAACTGCTTTCTATCCACTTTGTAGCCCCATCCATCCTTTCATTAGGAAACGACACTTTAAAACCGTGAGTGGGATGTGAAGGTAAAACTGCTGAGTTACAGGTTAATAAGAGCCATGATGCAGAAAGGAGAATTCAGGGAGTTAGAGCTGAGGGGTTTTATCCCATGAATATGGTAAGCTGTAAAAAGAGAATACTGCGAAAGAACCCATTTCTTCTGTGAATGTTACACCATCAGCAACCACTTCTAGTCCATTTAAGAAAATAAATAACCTCACCTGTCTTTGACAGAGGGTAGCTGACGTTAAGCAAGTGTTCCAGAAACGAAAATATTGGGCCTGTGATATTTAAAGCATAGTCAACATACCCATTTTTAACTGCCTCTTTCCGAGCCCAAATACGTATCTGCAGTAAAACAAGGAAGCATTATTTCAGACAACCCTCATATTTTCGTTTTCTTTGCCTCTCTTCTGTGAATCATTGTTTGAAAATGCTGTCTGTCCACACCAGACTATGCAATGAAGCTCTTAATGAAAAAATCCCAACTCAAGTTTTGTTGGACCTAACAAAATGTGCCACAGAGCCTAATCCTGCTAAAATCTAGAGAGTTCCAGCACTTCTAAAAGGGTCAACACTTGAAACCAACTATATGTTTCTGGAAAAAATGGACTCCTGTTTTTTCTTTTATTGAAGGGGAAATGCTGTAGAAGTATTTAGAATCACACATCTTAAGCCAGTGTATTCCAGCCAGTGAGTCTGGGTGAGAAACCTTCCTTCAGACCACAACTCTTTCCCTGAAGAGAGAGGAATGGATGCTCAGAGAGCATTGGTTGTCCAAACATACGTATCTCTCCTCTTAAACTTTCTCGCAGCCTGAAACAGACCACTGGCCTCCCACTGCGGCTGGAGAGAGCAGATGACATCTGTAATTCTGAGTAACTGAGACAGCAGCAGCAAGCGAAGCTTTCCCCTCCTGTGCCCATTTGCTTTGTCGCAGTACTGACCACGGCAGCTGCTTGCCCAAGGTGATGGAGTAGACTGAGAAAATGTTTGTGTCTCCACCGTGTATCTCTGGAAGTGAGAACCCCGTAGGTTCCTAGCAGCTCAAAACCCTCGCATTTCTTGCATCTAAGCACAATACATGGCCTCTAAAGGAGCTGCAAAGCCAAACACTAAGAGCACAGTTGGGAAGCATCACGATTTAATTCACAAGGCAAAAACCAAAACATATTTAGTCAAGAGAGTATCCTCAGACTCTTTTCAGATGAGACTTCAGAGGAGATTCAAAGACCAGATCATTTCATTTTGCAAAACCTAAACACAATGGGCAGACTTAAAATCCTAATCCTAGTATAAGCTTTGAGTTATAATACTGGCATTTCAGCTTGCAAATTACTTACCAGAAATGACGAAACAGACACAATGAACATGCTCACACAAATACTGTGGAGGCATAAATTAAGCATCTCTCCCTGAAACCAGTGGGTGAAACACCCTCTCCCCTCTATCTCACAGAACACGGGTGGTACCTCTTCCCTCTGAAAAATGCTCGTTTGAATGCTTTGCTTTGCTGACTCCTGTCAGTACACATCAGCCCAAGAAAAAGGCACCATAGTCAGAGCTGTAAGCATCTAACGTGTTCTATACATGGGACAGCAGGTATGACACTGGGGTGGGTTGACCCTGCTGGATGCCAGGTGCCCACCAAAGCTTCTCCATCACTCCCCTCCTCGGCTGGATAGGGGAGAAAATATAACAAAAGGCTCATGAGATGAGATAAGGACAGGGAGAGATCGCTCACCAGTTATCATCTCGGGCAAAAGAGACTCAACTTGGGTAAAGTTAATTTAATTTGTTACCGATCAAATCAGAGTAGGATAATGAGAAATAAAAACTAAATCTTAAAATACCTTCCCCCCACCCCTCCCTTCTTCCCAGCTCAACTTTATACTAACCTCATTGCCCCGCTCTGTTCTGGTGACATAATCAAAATCACAAATGACAAAAGCAGTCAAGTAAGTTGACATTTTCAGCGAAGTGTTGAATGTGGTAACAGTCCACAGGCTTCCATTTTCATCCTTCATTTCAGATACATCTAGAAAAAACAGCAAAGAAATAGTCAAACCATTGCTCTTCCATAACAAACAACAGATTTTGTGTTTTCTGCATGCTGTTTTACATCTCTCTTCAATACACTGTTATTTATGCACTAACTTCATACGTTTCTGGTAGAAGACAAGCAGCCAGACTCGTTGCTACTGTCACGTATCAGAGCCATGACCTTCCACACAAAAACCAAAAATCCACACTCTTGAGCTTCTTAAGTCTTGGAAGGACATAAAACTGCGTCATTTTTAGGATGTGTGCAAACTGCAGACAATTTATCCCATGCTACGTATCTCTAAAGTGTATTATCTGTTATGATACAAATACAAGTCATGTGTGCCCAAGAATTACAAAATACTTAATCAGATATCTTTCTTCTACATAAGGAAGACATGGACAAGATTGTCAGGGAAGAAAACGCTTCAAGCTATTTTCACAGAGATCCCATCTGTTATAATATCTAACTTACTCGGCTTCCATGCAAATCAGTTAAAACTTCCTTTCTATGGCTGAAAATTATGTAGGTGAAAAATAAAGATTCATGGCACTGAACTGCAGAAAAAAGCAATTAAGAAAGAGCCAAGCGATCCAACAGATTTCTGTAGGAATACCAATTTATCGAATTTGTTTGGAATCTTACACCCCACACGCATCCCACACGAGATCCGAGCAAGGGACAGGAGGAGCATCTCCAGAGCCTTATAGTCCTCTTGTTCTTGTTCTGCACATACACAGGAGGCTATAGTGTCTCTGACTGGTACAATTTTTTGCCTGTTGTAAATATGTCTTAAAATCTACTTAGAATGAAGGGACTCCCTTATTACCACAATTACAGGCTTTGCATACTGGGACTGCTATTTTGTTTCAAGCAGATGTCACGCAGTAAGACAGACACACTGACTAAGCAGTAAATGCTAGGAATCGAACCCTATGCAGCCTCCAGCAACCAGAGTAGAGCACACCGCAGCTGACAAAACTATGGAATTACTGCCGTCGGAGCCATCAACTGTGAATAACTGTCGCCAAATTTTTAAGTTCATAGGCACAGATTTTCTGTCCGTGTTTAAGGCATTACCACATGGACACCAGAACGCTGCTGTATCAGATGATATAGTCTGTTAGATAAATTACAGATAAATTACACCCTTTTTAGAAGTAATTTTTTGGGGAAAAAAACGTAAGTCTACTTGCTGTTTACCTACCGATAGCTGGCATGTTGGAAAGAGCCACATAGCTTGGATCATGGACAATTCTGATATTAAACGTAGCCTTCATGGCAGGTTCATCAAAACACGGGTAAACTGTCCTGGCATACGTTGGTTCCAGTTGGGAGGCAACCAGCATACTGTATTAAAAATACAAGTAAGATTAATCCAGCAGGCTACAGCTGATCAAAATCAATATACAGCGCACAAAAACACCAAATCAGAAAAAGCCAGAAGTGAATCACATAGATAGGCAGATTTTGAAAAGGTTCGGCTGTTATTGAAAGCCACAACTAAATCCCCACGTGCAAGACAGTTCAGTTTGGATGCTTCTAGAAAAAAGCAGTCTTTTTAATTAGGTCTTTTTTTTTTCCTCACAGGCCTTTTCCAGGTATTATGTTTCAATATTTGAGCCTTTCTAGTTTGTTCATTAAGACAGAGTTGATTAAAGTTTTGCATGCAGCAGGACAGTGCACAAAAGTGATATAACACCCAGCTTTAATTTCATTATTAGAATCTCTCTGTACACCTGCTCCTCTCTCTAATGCATGCACTCTTATTTTTAATCGTGCATTTTAACTAAAATATTGTCGTAACTGCTAGGTAACTACACATACATGCACTTGTGCACTTCCGTCAAATCACATAGGAAATAACCCCAGGGAAAGCAGCACCAGTGCTGTCCCACTGCCCTGGCAAGCCCAGCAAAGTACTCCAGAGGTTCCTCCTCTACCTTACACTGCGGAGCCTCGCCTCACCTGGGGCAGATCTCTATGGCACACTGTGAAGGATGCACTCCTCCTGCTTGAACTAAGCAAACTTCGGCCCGGGCAGATGCTCAGCAAGTAGGCCTAACCAAAGTTAATCCTATTGTGAGAGGCTATGAGCAAGAACACAGCACCAAACCCCAGAAGCCAGGTTTGGCTGAAGACTGGGCTGATAAGCGGCTGAAACTGCAGTAACAGCAGAAAATCTGACTACAAATCAATGACTTTACACCATAAATATCCACAGCCATCAGGGTCTGTTGATGTGTGCCTCCACAGCAGCGGGATGCACTGCGGTGACCTGCCCTGGAGCAGTGACACCTCTCACGGTTATCCCTCGAGGCTGAGAGGCCCCCTACCTGATACCAGACATCGATGGGCTGGTAAGTGACATTTTTTGCATGCGTGTAACATTTAAGAGACATATAGGAAGCTTACGCGATAATCTTTGTATCCTGTACTAGCAAGAAGCATAGCCAATAGTAGAGTATTGACTGCCAATCCGTCTGTACTTATTGAACATTTTACATACCTAAATTTACTGCTCAGAACTTAATTCTTGTTCAAGAATACAAAATAGCATATATTGGACAAAAGCATTGTGGTAAAAAAGAAACATGAGGACAGATTAAATGTTATTTTTCAGCAAGAGTCCAAATTAAAAAGAAAAATGGGAACATTCCATGAATGTTGCACAAATAACTGCTGTCTCAAACACACATTACCTCATATCATTTGTCCGAGTAAGTCTTGTTGGGGCTTTTTTCTTGGTTTTTTATTTTTTAAGGTGAAGGTATTCGCATGGACTGAATTACTAGCAAACTGTTTTCCATGCTGCAATATTATCACAAAACAAACTACCCAAAACGAAATCTTTTTTTAAAAAGCCTAACATTGCCTAAGCAGACAAATTAATTCCTCTCTTAAGCCTACACGGTTCTGACCGCAGATTTAGGGGGGGGGGGGTCATAAATATCATACAATGCCTCCTTCCCCTAGTGAAAATCAAAGCCACAACACTTTTAAATAATGAGAAATAAACAGATAACAGGATCACTTAGCCTAGATCTTTGACAATTTATGCTACACAGGTTCTTTTTTTATTTTTAGTTAGTGTCTGAAAACAATAAAAGGAAAATGAGGAATGCATCCTGTAGAGTACATAAACGCCTAGTGGATGCTGCTTCACCTGATAAAAAACCAGCCTAATTGTGGAAGAAATGTTTTATGTTGATGCAAAAAAGGCTAGTTTCTAAAAACGCCTTCTCATTAAAATAATGTTATTAGTAATACTGACAGCATAACGGGTTTTCGTGTTAACAGCTTTTGTATCTGATTTCTTCCATTTCAAAAATGTGTAAGAATTAAACTGTAAAACAAATCCTGAAGTGGCTCAAAGTAAGGGAGTTTTACAGTGAGTGGAACCCTGTTCTGTGCAGCAGCTGTCCCAAACATGCAATCCCTTTTTCAGGTGAATGGTGCTCAATACTAACATGCAGCCCAAGAAAACACCAAACCTGTTATTCGCTCCGATTTCTGTCCCATGCCTTTGATGTTCTCACCCACAGATTCATATAGAACAGAGCTAAGAAGAACTTCAGATCCCATGCGCTGAGGCACAATCAACTGTACCAATGATGTTCCAACCCCCTTCCCCCTCATTCTAGTAACTGGTGCAGAAGCAACTCACAAAAATCAGCACGAATGTTGTGTTCAATTACATTTTGGTATGCCTGTTAATATCAGCCCTATCCAGTCACAGAAGTTGCACAGCACATGTGCAGAGTGGCTACCAAGCAAAATTCTGAAAGGATTCTGAAACACTGGTGTGAACAGTGACATACAGCCTGCACTTGACGGTACACTCCAAGGAGATCCTCTAACCCTGCCGTAGCATACACGAGCTCATTCACAGCAGTGCAAGATCTGTATGCAAGAACTGCTACAACAAACCTCCTGCATCGTATGTGCTTGAGCCAGCACTGCTACAGAAGAAGAGCCGAAGTGGTTTCTGTGTCTTTCCGCCTACCCAGATCCCAACGTGGACCCTCCCAGCTATATGCAGAATGCAGATTCCCCATTTCAACAGGAAACCCTTCAAATCCTTAGTGCTGGTGAAACAGGAGCATCCTCCTTTTTCACGTCCTTTACTCCTGCAAGCCCGCAGACATGGGCTGTGTGCTATCCATAAAGAGTGCTCCCATTTTTCAAAGATTTCTTTTGCGTATTAAGACTGGATTGGGTGGGTAGTACGAATTGTCAACAACAGTAAAAACATATGCAGTCGTCAGTGACCAAACCGACAACAATTTCCGTGTCAGAAATTCTGTCAAGTTCGGGCTTTGGTTCATCCTGTTTTCTAAACAGGTACGGTTAGCACTTCTGAAAACAGCTGTCTCTGCAAACAGCTTTCCCCCACCACCTTGCCAGTGCGCTCCGGCTCCGACTTGGAGAGAAGACAGGGAACAGCACTTCATGTCAGCTAGCTAATTCTGCCAACCTGCCAAGAGCAATGTGAAAATCTGACCAAGAAAAAAGCCGGTGCCAAAGTCCAGAAAGAACAAACGTTTCAAGGACTTTGCTTCTCTTTAGGATCTGGATGTCTACTGAAATCTTGCCCTTCTGTGCTTAAACTCTTCTGAAACAAGAGATGTCTAGTGGTTCCACAAGCACGAATTACAAAAACCACCAAGACTTGTAGTGCATGCAAGAAATACAAGAGCCTGCATGACTGTAGATAAACAGCACATTGCCTGTTACAGCTGGTGGTTTAAGTTATGTGCTGAAGTCAGAAGCATCTGCAGGAATCAAAACCCTGAAGGTCTGCTGGACCCAGGTGCAAGTCACTTTAGAAGAGCTACAGGACAGTCTGCTGGAGATAGAGGTCTTCTTGCAGAATACTGATGGGCTTTGTACCGACAGCTGAAGGGCACTGAATGTTTTTAAATCACTCCTGATCCATGTAATCCATTAGAACCCAACTTGTTCCATCATTAACAGCTTGCTAGAGCTTACAGACTATGTCCCTCAAAACATACCTTCTCCAAACAAAAAAAAAAAAAAAGGAAGGCAAACCCCCTTCAGTGCAACTGGACCCCATCAGATTAGGAAATGGCTGGTCTAAGCGAGGACTTCCACTGTCGCATACTCTAGGTTCAGAGAAAGCCTCTTTTAAACGAAAAATGATAGGCAAAATCCAGTCAAGAATACCAGGAATGTAGGCAGGAACATGTAACCAAAACAATACACTGTATCTGCAAACAGTGGATTTCCTTTGATTTATTTCGGTGTCTGAACACCACTGGCGGGCATCTCTTCAACCAGACTGCAGCCTCACATCTCATTAGTGCTTTGTGATGAGCTAAGAATGAAATGGAACAATTGTCGTAAATCCTTTAAACAATTGGAAATTGGACTATACACACTATTTTAATTATTTTAGAACATGATTTTCATATTGTCTACTGTGGCAGCACAGCTGACAATAGCTTTTTGTTTTCAGATCCTCTGGACTTTACAAAGTCTGAATCAAAAAATGTCATAGTCTAATTCACTGTTCCTTAGATAGGATGTGATTGAACTAATACAGCATCAGAAAGCACACTGACACAATATTAAGTAATGAAGTGCTTGTTCCTTTCTTACTTATTTGGATTTATTATGTAAATTAAGCAAAGTATTCTAGATTTGCCTTAACTCAAAAGTTGCACAAGTAACGCTGTGAATGACAATCAGAGAGTGAAGAAATAGCAACTAAAGAAAAACAGAATATATTTCCTAAAAATATTTATTACCATACTGCATTGTTCTCTAAGGCTAACCAACTTATCTCCTTTCTCTTAAAAAAAAAAAAAGTCTGTAATTTAGATTTTCCAGATGTGGCAGACAACGGTATCAGTAAAGATTTACACAAGGGCTGAAAAGCCAGCTAGTTGCTGTGGAAGCACCACACAACCCTCCCCCACTTCAATATAAACTATTAACTTTATTTTGTGGTTTCCTATTATTGCTACTCATACAAAGACTTGTATGTATGGATCTTGCCAGTAACTGAATATTACCTGCTTGAACAAGAAATCTATGAACTGCTGAGCTACCGTTTATTTCAGTGGACTCATCAATAGGCTGCGAGCCAAGAACACTTGAATTTTAACTCTGGTTTTTCTTCTGACTCTCTGATGGCGGATCCCCAGCAACTCACTACATCTTTAATTATTAAAAATGAAATAACTTTAAAATAAGCTATTTATCCCTCTCTCTCTCTTAAATACCTGTTATGACAAACTTCTCTTCCACTGGAACTATTAGAATCATAACCTTAAGATTCACTTTTCCTTAGCAGGTTTCACATCCCAAAGTTTACAATGCAACCCACCTTGAAAGGACTCCCAACACAAAAAAAAACAAATAAGCAAGCACTGTTCTGAAGGTGAAAATACGTTTTAGATGATTGACTGCCTGATAAGCTCACACTGCCCCAGCACTGATTCTGCAGTTCAAAAGAAAATAGAAAGGAAATCATCCTGACAGCATTCGCTAAGGAAATCACTGGTCGGTTGATGACAGCCAAAGAACTTCACGAGCAACAGCACCTACAAAGTTCAGCTGCCTAAAGCCGCCACCCACCCAACCCCACCGTGCTTCTGAAACCGCATGCGGTCAACGCCTCTAAACTCAGCCCAAACACACAGCTGAAATCCTGGGCTCCGGATAAAGTCATGCACCCCGCAGACGCAGGCAGGGGAGCAGAGGAGCTGTCAGCGCTACACAGACACGGGACGAAGACCCTGAGCCAGACGGCGGCTCCCAGGAACTGGGCATCCGCATTGTCCGAGCCCTTGCCGCCAGTCGAAGGCACAGAGACTTGAAACTCTCCCAAAAACACTGCTTGACCAGTTGAGATGGACTCTTTCTTCCACCAAAGGCACACACACGCGCGCACACACACACACACCCCGCTATGCGACAGACCCTCAAGAAGCCCTCCCAAACTAACCCCAGAGCACGCGCGTCAACGAACTGTCCCCGCAAGGGCCGTTCCTCCCCCCGCCCGTCCCCGCACCACCCGAAACGTCGCGTGCGGAGACGCGCCGAGACGCGGCAGCTCCCGGAGCTCCTCCCGTCGCCTCCACGCCACGGGGGACCCTGCCGCGGGGCCGGGGCACCTGCGGGGCCGGCGGCGGAGGTGCGCGGGGTCGCCGGGGCGGCCGCCGCCGCCGCCTACCTGCTCCGTCCCTCGTCGGTGTAGCGGGTGAGGAAGAGCCCGTCGAGGTCCTCCTGCAGCCGGCCCTGGAAGCCTAGCTGCAGCACGTAGAGGCGCCCGGCCCGCAGCCGGCCCCGCAGCTCCAGCACCGCCACCTCGTCCGCCGCCTCCTGCCGCAGCCCCGCCACCTCCACGGCGGCACCCGGCTCGGGCAAGGGACCGCGCACGGCGGCGGCCCCGCGGCTCCGGAGCCCGGAGCTGTGCAGCACCGCCGCGTCCGTGTCCTGCCGGCAGCGCACCGTAATGTTCACCTGCCCGCTGAAGGCGAAGGGCCCTGCCCGCCCCGGCCGCACCCTCGGCCACAGCTCCAGGTCGTAGTGCAGCGGCACGAGGTGGCGAGGCAGGCGG
>VZSC01007041.1:51590-109496 GCA_013398225.1 Steatornis caripensis | reverse complement strand
GCGGCGGGGCAGGCGGCCCGGGGACGCGACGGCAGGCGGCTGAGAAACGGCCGCTGAAGCGCGGGTGGGTGATGATGCTGGACGGTCTCCGAGGGCACCCCGGGGGTGTGAGTGATAACGGCGCCGCCCGCACAGACGGCCTTGCAACACGCCCGGGCTCGGGCTGCCGAAAGCCGCGGGGCGGCCGTCGGGCCGGAGCTGGGGGCTCCCTGCGCCCCGGCAGGAGCGGCGGCCGGAAAAGGGGGAAAAGAACCGAACCCGCAGGTACTCGCACGCGTTCCCCACCGTAAGGAATGGCAAGAGAAAGGGTGAGACAAACGGGGGTTCGCTGCCTGAAGTGTGCGGTGTTGTGGTTAGAGCAACCGGCTCTTGAGGGAAATCTACGTGTTGAAATATTTGGGAGAAAGACCGCCGACTCTGAAGAATCTTTGGTACCTAAAAAAAAAAGTACGCACGGCCGAAGTGGGTTTCTGATAAATCGTCCTCAGTGCCCTGCGTAGTGTGGTTGAGGCTATAAACACCACCACGCTGTACTAATGTAGTTAACCCCACTGCAATCAACAGGATTAATCCCGTGTTCCCAGTTAAACACATACTTAGAAGTGTTTGCCAAATTGAGGCCAGATTGCCAGCGAGATTGCAAAATTAAACCTTTGTCACTTAGTAAAACTTGCCTGTGGGTTTTGCTCAGTTGCAGCTCCCCTTTAAAATCATGATGAGCCATGCGTTAGCAGGAGCCGCAGCCAGGAATGGTGGCCTTCGCATGCCATTGCCTTGGACGTACTCAAATCTGGATTACAAGCAGGTTTGCCCCCTCCTTTTTTTTTTAACGCAGTTTTTTTTTCACCCTGGTTTTTTGAACCCAAGTCATTTCCCTTGGGCTCGTAGTTAACAGCCACCCCCGACACTGAAGAGCTCTGTTTGCAAAATCGAGGCATTGAATTAGATTTTACAGTCTATTTTGTCGACAGAGTTATAGCTGAGCTGGCTGAAGTAAGTTCACCTCAAGGACCTAACACTAAACGTTATCCCTCCTGCGCATTTCATCGTTAATTGAGAGGGATACCTTTTTCGTGGTCCCATACAGAACACAGCTATCGCTTTCCTCTTGCTGGGCATAGCAGGGCTGGGTGCTACAGGTCTAAGGAGTAGCTCTGGGACACTGCATAAAGGAGGTTTCTGGTACCAGCAGAAGACCATGATCTGTTGTTTGCCTGTTGCTTGAGGGACGAGGGGATCCCCTCTGCCAGCCTGTCCCGCTGGCTGCGGGCTCTCCCACCCTTCTCATCTCATCTGCCGCCTGCCCCAATGCCTTTGCTGCTGTTACCCATTAGCTTCCCAACAGGCTGTCTTCTGGCACTGGACCATCTTCTGTTTTCTTTCACACAGTTCAAATTGTGTGTTTCTTTTTCAGTGCTTCTTTTCTTATTTTGTTCTCATTTACTACTCATTTACTCCAGTCTTCCCCACCCATGCCCTGGGACCTGTTTCTCTTTCTCCAGTTCAGGCCTCTGTACTCTTTCAACCCATCATCCTTTCACCCTTCTGTCCTTGCGCATGCCTCACATACCTTTACTGTTCATCTGGCACATCAGCAGCTTCTCCCTTTTCTCCTGGTGTGTTTTGCAACATCCATTGTAGTGTTCTCATACTAAGACTTAACAGCAATCTCCAACAAACTCCTTGGAGGTTGCTGGACCTGCAGCCACATGGCAGCTCTGAACTCCCAGCCCGCAAACAAGTATGACCTGCTGCACGTCAATTAAAAGATTTATCAGCAATTGTTTTCAAGTATTTAGGAAAGTATCTCTTGCCTCATATTGTCACTGTAATTTTGGGAATCAGTTTATTGTGTCAGTCCACAGAGTTGCTCCATCCCTTGCTAGTGCTGCCACACCACGGAGACTGTGTAAGATGAATGATCAAGATCATTCAGATCAAGATCACTAGAAAGATCAGGAAAGAAAAGACAGTGCTGCGAAGGAGCTGACGGGAAGAAGGAATCACAGAAGTGCACCAGTATTGCTAAGGCAAGAGCCTGGACGTTGTAGAAAATCATGAAGAATTTCAATGCCCTGCTTTCCAAATGTTTTTTATCCACCCTCAACATTGTTCATTAAAACCATGCTCATCCACTCACCCCCTCAAAACAAGGCACAGGCAAAATCAAAACTGTGAGGCATTTCATTCCATGTCTGTGAAAACAAGCAGAATTGCTCAGTAATAAGCATGTAAGTAGTGCAGACCCCACGCAAAGGTTGTCCTTCTTAATGGTGCAGGATATGTTTTAAAGTTTGCAGTTTATAGCCATGAAACATACTTTATTTTCTCTTGTTTGCAGTGGAGAATTCAAACTTGCTCCTTTCCTCAGCTGACACATAATAAAAACACAATAGTTACGACTTACAGTAAGTATTTTAAGAAGTGTTGTTTAACTACCTTTTCCCCCCAAGTAATTTGTAACAGTTACCTTATAAAGTGACTGATGGGTGAAGGCTCTCTCCAATGCACAACTGTGGATTCACCTTCCGGTGGGAACACGCACACTAACGTGTTGGCAATGGGGAAATTGATTGCACGCTTTACAAAATGCGTGAGTAGCTTCTCTTGCAAATATTACAGTTCACCATCCTGCTGAAATTATTTGCAGAGTTAAGATGTCTGAATGACATGTTTCTGAAGCTGAAACTGCAGGAGGACCTGAGCCAGAACGGACGCTCTGGCCACAGCGTGTCAGGTACAGTCTTTTGTTCAGGCTGTAGCTCAGCCCAAATCCTGACCTTGGATGAAAACAGGAGACTTGTATTTGAGTCGGCAGAAGCCTCTAGTACACATCTGAAGGTAGAAACAAATCGCCTGTTATTAAAGGAGTCAGACAGCTCTGTCGCTCTGAAGGACACCAAAGCATCTGACAAACTTTTACTATTGTGTTCCAGACAAAGGGGTCTGTGCCATGCTCACTAGCTGTTCAAAGCCCCATCGGTGTCCACTGGATTTTAAACAACAGAAAAATGTCATATATGACAGCATGGAATCTCCTGTCCATTAAGGTGCAGTAAGGTAAAGAACACTTCATTTCATTTGACATGAAATTTCAATTAGCAAAATATTGCAATGGCCCGTCCTTAACGTTCATCAAGATTTTCAGGTTAATAGTGTTGTTTTCGTAAAAATTACCGTGATATAATTGTAAATCCTATATCCTGGATGCTGAGGAAAAGGATAATCACATGTTTATGTAATGTGAAATAATTGTTAGGCTGAAAGATTATTCCTAAATCACATTATTAGTGATTTGTTCAACCTAATTTGAGAAGTTCTGAGTGACGGCGTGTATGGCAATTCCAGGGGTGGAAGCTGAGGCTGATCAGGACTCCTGAAATGTTGTTTTTAACAGAACTGTAGATCTTATTTCTTCTTCAGGTTTTGGAGAGGTGCCTGATTTTTTCTTATTTACAAAGTCAGATCAATACTCCTTGTAGTCATGAAGGATCCATGTGCACCACATACATCCATGGAATGCCTGTATTTTTTTAACTTGGTCTGCTCATTTTGTGCAGTGTAATTTGCTCTGCATCGTTTATCCTCCTTCTTTAAGAGAGCCAATAATGTATCAGAGCTGAAAATGTTGTAACGCCTGGAAGTATCTGTGGCAGGAGCTATTCCATAGGAGATGCTGATGTTGCAGACATTTACTATTGCTCTGAAGGTCTGATTTAGTGGATATTTCAGGTTTCCCAGCCATCCGAAGTAAGAAGTTTGATGTAGCTACACATAGTTAGCTTAGCTGCAAATAATACACATCATCCGAGCTTGAGCAGTTGAGGTCCATAACTTCTTACTGAACGTTTCAAAGAAGTCCTCAGCTTTCCAGCAGGCTCAGGGTGAATACTTTATGTCCTCCTTCATGGAGTATGTATCTTCAATATAATTATAAGTCAACACAGGTGGTACTGGTTACCAAGCAGCTGGAATTAGACTTGAAAGAATGAGGTTTCCTTCCCTAATAATAAAAAACTCCCACCACCAAAACCTCTGTTTCAACATTTCTGTCCTAAAGAGATGTTGTACAGTTTTATGAGTTTGTTTTTTTTTTTTTTATAGTTGGTAACTATCAGTTGGCAATTCTTTCCATTGGCTTCTAAGCTGTGGCAGGCAATCAATAGCACTGATAAACCAAGACTTGCAACTGAGGATACGTGGGAAAGAAGTGTATCATATTTTCATCAGTTTGCTTAGCAAAAAAGCCCCCAAACTGTAACAATGCGCTCTTAATTGGAATGAAGCTTTGAAAAAAAATTTGAGGATTTAATAAGAAAAGGATGAGTGAATGCATGAATCATTAGCAGCATGTTAAGCTTTGTTCCAGATGGCATTTAACTTTTTCTTTTGTGAATTTTAATGTTTTCTGATTTACTGCACTTAAGAACAACTTGAATAGGTATTTCTCCAAGTACGCCAATATTTTCAGGCTTGTGCATTGTAAGACTGTATGAAAGTGAGCAACACTTGACCGGAAATAACTTGGAAGTGGATTTTTTCAAATGGCATTGAATGTCAGTATATTGATATTGCTTAATATGATGAATGGTGGCGTTTTCAAAGTTGTTGGACCTTTTTATTAAGTGTTTTACAAGCTTTCGGATGCCTGGTATTTTTCTGGCAGCTTCACTGAAAGGAACTAGGAATGTGGTATTTGTCCCCTGAGTGCTAGTCATACTGAGATTTATCAGCTCTCTAGGTGAAATAGCAAGTTAAAGGTTGAAGAACTGACGTATTGAGATACTGTGAAGTATTTCTCACCCATGGTGTTGGACCAATGGACTTGGACCAAGGACACATGTGTCTCCTTTAGTTTCATTTGCTTTTGTTGCAAGTAGGCTCTTGGATGGTATGCAAGCCTGCGATTGCAACAGCCAAGTACAGGAAATGCTTCGCAAAGCTTAGTTCAGCCCTAGAGCTGCACAGGGAGCTGGAAGTAAAATAAGCAGAACCTTAGAGCGTCTGGCTTGCTCTCCTGTTACTACGAAGGGGAGAGAAGGGACAACAAGGGCTGTTATTGCTGGAAGTGACCCATTTATCCACACTTGGCAGGTGCCAGCCAGCCTGGCTGTCCAGAATGGTGGGCAATCATCAGTCTTTGTCAGGAATTTTGAAACCAGTCTCCTGGTGCACCTCATGCGCTCCAGCCGCAGATGGGCATTGAGTCCAGGACGCCAGAAGAGAGAGATGGGGGACACCACAGCTAATCTGAAGTTAACTCCCTGGAAATGGATACGCTTTGAGGACTGGGTTCACTGTACCAAATGCTTTGTTCTACAGATCCGCTCCTTTTGGGCCATGCTATTTGTGTATCTCAACTTAACCTTTTGTGTCCCACTGACCTAGGAAACTGACTGCTTTTTCTGTGCTGAGAGTTAGCTCTGCAACAGAGCATTATTATTGCACATCTACAGCAAGCACCACTGGTTCATCATTATTAAAAAAAATACTGAATGATTGTTTTTAAATCTGTCCTCTTAGCTTATAAACCAAGATGTTTCCTACATTTTGTGAGATGTGCCAGATTTTCCAAAATTACTGAGATATGACAGTTGCCTCCTCACAGATTTTTTTCCTATTAAAATCTTCATGAAACCAGGCAGGCTACAGAACACCTGAAAATTAGTGGTGCGAATTCACATGCTGGCAGGGACTAAATAATCAAGACTTCAACAGTTTTAAAGCTTACAGGTAGTCTTTATCCCTCGAATCTGGGTATTCTATTTTGCAAGATAGATACACTTCTTGAATAAGTTCACAAAACACTCCCCAAATCTTTATTGGTCCAGCAAACCTGTGCTTCGCTACAGAGTGTGGCTACGTGTCAAGTTGTGATCAAAGTGGCCAGAGCTTTGTGTATCCCTACAGACTCTACAGAGCCTGTTTTCCAGGGCCTCTTTCTGGCAGACTTTTGGCGGAAACATGCTAAGGCTTGAGACTGATTTATAAACGGAATAAACCAGGTCTCCAGTTTAACCCTTTAGTATGTTGTTCTTGCATCTCAGAGCGTGGTGCCTATATCACATTCTTGTCTTGCTGCATCCTGCAATCCCATTGCAGTTCTCTGCTCCTACTTGCCAGGTTTGCTCTCTCAAACCCTAAATCTGATCTCATCTGATCTGTAGACTTCTGATCTGTTCAGACAAAAAAAGAGAAAGATGTCTGCTGAAGCCTATATGATTGGCTGGCAAGTAGTTTAAATATTTTTGGCAAATCTCTGTACTTGGTGGCACGCAACATGGCACAAGAAAACCTGCGTGTGACACAAGTCGTGGAGGTGTTTCAAAATGCATTCATTATATTATATATCAAAATATAATTCATGAAACTTTTGTGTGGGTAGACCTGGGGAGGGGCTGTACCCCGTGCTGTTGTACAGATCAGATTCTTACAGGGCGTGTGACACAGAATAGGCTACAGCAGTGGGATGTCCCTATTCACAATGGGATAGGAATAACATTTTCACCTAAAATTAATCTGTGTAAAGCAGTAATGCTGCTAGGTATTAGACCGTGTCTTTGGTGTAGAAAGGATCATATCAGCTTAAGGATTTGGATCAGCCTCTGAATGGCTCCTTCTATTCGTTAAAAAACCCACTTGTGTGCACTTGTATTCTAAAAACCATGGTTAAAAAAGCCAGAGCTTCTTGTAAGACTAATGATACAGTAGATGCCTCTGAGGATAGCTCAGGGATGAGAATAGAGTTGGGGAAATATTTCTGGTCTTTCTTTTTTGCAGAGCTGGGACTGCAGGCTTGTCCATGCCACTACCTCTGAAGTGTGCTGCGGTGGTTTCAGAGAAGGTACCGGAAAGACTTTAGGAGAATTATAGCTACCACCACGGGTCCAAGGCGTCCCTGTGGTCCCAGGTTCAGGCAGCATCCCACCAGTCCTTCCGATCATCAGGATCCTTGGTGAGGAGGATCTCCAAAATTCAGTTGCTAAGGAGCCATCTTTTATGCTCAGCGATACACCTTGCTCCTCCTCTGTCCCATGGATCGTTGCCAACCTCTGCCCTTGCCAAGTGGTAGTTCCACTTGTGCTCAAGGAGGAGTGTCCGAGGCGTGGTTTGCCTTAGAGGCGGGTAGCTTTGGACCAGGAGGTGTGTTTTTGTATTATAATGATATTATAATGAAGAAAGTTCACCCATTTATTCAGGTGATAGTTTCTCATTGATTAGAGTCCGGCTGCAGGAATGCTACAGTCAGAAAGAGTCAAGATGGGGGATTTGTGCCATTTATAATCAATTTACAGCATCAAATTATCAAATCTCTATAAGGGAGAGAGAGACACGTCCTAAAAAGGAGGATCTCAAATACTTCATGTCTGCTACAAGAGTGACAGAAGCAGGGCCCCCTCACTGCCACCGCCCCCCCTCAAAAAAAAAANTTACAGCATCAAATTATCAAATCTCTATAAGGGAGAGAGAGACACGTCCTAAAAAGGAGGATCTCAAATACTTCATGTCTGCTACAAGAGTGACAGAAGCAGGGCCCCCTCACTGCCACCGCCCCCCCCTAAAAAAAAAAAAAAAAGATTAAGGCAAATTCAGCCTGAGAAAGTTTGGGAGCATGCAACATATGTTATTAGCTTGTTCTGCAAACAGAAAGAATCATGTCAGTAAAGTACAGAAATGGGCTGCTAGCTACACTCTTTACTCTGAAATTAGCAAATCTAGCTGTGAGGCAAGAGGAGTGGTAAGCCTAGCAGGCAGATAAACCAAAACAAATACCAAGGACAAAGCAAGTGCATTCTGGGAAAGCATTCAAAGCTTCAGGCTATGTGGAGCTGGATGCTGACTTTGGGGAAGAGCAAGGTTTTGTATTGCTAGCCACTGAGAAGAAGGATGGCCCCAGGATTGTTCTCACCCCACTGCCTGGCAACTGCTGTGGTGGCTGGACCTCACTCAGTGACCCAGTCAGGTTTTAAAAAACTGTGTTCTTGGACTTGGCATGGAGAAAGAGAAGCTGTTAAACAACAAATGGGATAAGCCACTTCTCCTTCTCTTGCAGCTTGTCCACATCACATACTACTATTATTTTTTTAATTGTTAGCTAGTGACTTCTGGGAAATTGGGTAATCCAATCAGTTACTTAGAGAGAAAAACGTTTGGTGTAGGTTTGATGAACTTTACTCCTTAAGGCACTTTTCCCACAGATGTCCCAAACTGGTTTCATTCATATCTTGAAGAACCTCTTTGGTTCACTATGCTCCCTTTACTGCTCTGGTATCGTACTGACTCAGTGTCACATCCATCTTTAAACACCAGCACAACCCTAGATCTTCCTCTTTTTCAAGGATTCATTCATGGCATCACACACCACTTACTCACCTCAGTCACATCTTACATCAGTCACACCTGGTCTGGAGGGTCCACTGCACAGATCTGTAAGAGTTGGTCCGAAGAACAGTATTGTCTCAACATAGCCATCAGAAACTTGGATTGATACCAAGACATAAACACCACCTGAGAGAGAGAACTGCGTGGTACGAGGAGTACTATGCCGCCCTCGGTTACCTGGGACATGAAGGAATGGATTGAGATAAGGCCGCATAGCTGCTGTCAAGAAGATGGATAATAACTGCTGTCTCAGCAACGAGCAAGAAAACTTAAACTTTGGGTGAACTTTCTTCATTATAATATCATTATAATACAAAAACACACCTCCTGGTCCAAAGCTACCCGCCTCTAAGGCAAACCACGCCTCGGACACTCCTCCTTGAGCACGAGTGGAACTCTTGCTTGGCAAGGGCAGAGATTGGCAACGATCCATGGGACAGAGGAGGAGCAAGGTGTATCGCTGAGCATAAAAGATGGCTCCTTAGCAACTGAATTTTGGAGATCCTCCTCACCAAGGATCCTGATGATCGGAAGGACCGGTGGGATGCTGCCTGAACCTGGGACCACAGGGACGCCTTGGACCCGTGGTGGTAGCTGTAATTCTCTTTCCTGTCTTAACTTTACATTTTCTTCCCTACCTGTCACTCTTTCTGTCTATTGCATGCCACTTTACAGGCAAAACAATAAAGTTGCACTGTTTGATTGATGCATAATCCCTTGGCGTGGTCGCCTTGATTTTTTGCACTTGGAGATCACGGCAAACAAACCATCACGCGTCCACAGAATGGACCGTGACCAGATCATATAATTCCTTATGGTTTGGGGAAAGGAGAGGATCACATCCTGTCTCAACAGCATTACTGTAATGCCTGGATCTAGAGAAGTAAATGGCAAAATGAAGAAAAATTTTAGAGGCCTGTCCAGGCAAGGCTCCAGTGCTGTGACAAAAGAAAGGGCTCTTGCGTAAGAACAGTAATGGACAACAATGGGGCATGTGCGCACATTTTCAGTTCCTGCTCCTAATGTTATGAATGGGTCTTGTTTTCTTCCCTGGGGTCACTGCTGCTGGGAATGAAGTAACCCTATAATCACAACTGCAATTTTAACCAGAACTGAAAACCTGGATCCCACAAGATCCATGTCCTGCCCCCTGAAGCTGACCCAGAGGAAGAGATAAACCTCAAAGCCTAAGCAGATGTCCAACATAACTACACCAGGATTACCACGGGCTCACTTACAAAAAGGAATTTTGAACTAACTTTTGTTCTGAGTACCTCATGGAATGCTATGGGATGCTTTTCAAGCAAGCTCAGTTTTTATTACCAACCCCACGCCCATTTTATGGACACTCCAAATGATGTCCAGGGTGAACAGTCTATGCTTTGTAGTGTTTCCTTTTCTGAAGTGTCAAACCCTCCTGGTTTTGATTACCCCTTTCAAGCACACCCTCAATCCATCTACTCATTTAATATTCCCTCAGTCCCTCGTTGCATGACTTCTTCCCTCACCATGTGCTCAAAATAGTGCCTGTGCCAATAAATTGTGAACTCTGAAGTGTTTATTTCCGTAATAAAACAAAGTGTTCTCTTTCCCTTTCAGACGGCTACTGTTCCGTATCCTTTACTTCAGCTGATGGCATCTCAGAGGTTATAAACAGAGACACTTCACAGCAAAGACCGTTTTTCCCCGGTGTCGTTGATACACAAAGCCGAATCTCAGCATAGAGAGTACGTGGCTTCATATGTCAGCAACATCTTGAGTTTACAGCTACCTTGAGCCTTGATAAGGTGTTTTTCCATAAATGAAGACATTTCAAAATGCAGAGGAATGGGTAACAAGGAAAGTGAAAGTATAAAAACGATTATTTTAGCATGGATCGTGGAAGTCAAGAAACCCATTCCAGGGCTGACAAAAAGTGACACCAGCAGCGGCCTTCTACTGCTGAAAATTTTTGGAAACCACTGTGTAGAGTAACGTCACTCATATTTTGCTGATACTTCCATTCCTTTCTCTGCATCTTGATTAAACTGGAGATAACATATTTCAAAGTAAAGATGACCCAAAACATGTAGCTGGGACAGCCCTATTTTGCATGGATTGGTTAAAAGCATATTCAGCAAACATTTCCCTAATCACCTACATTGAACAAAGAGTATTACCTTTTTTGTCTTCTATTCATTTAGACGTAAGTGTCTATCATCTCATTTATTCCATCAGATTAATTTCTGCTCTATACTGATACTCAAAAAAGGTATGGATTCTGTAAAAGACAAAAAAGCACTGGTCAAAAATAATTACTCTGTGTTTTATTCATCCCTTTTGTCCACCACTCTCTTCTCTGCTCACTTTAGCATGTTGCTAACCCAGGAGTTAGGCTCTAAGAACTTGTTTAGGCAGATAGGTTGTTATGAACTCTTCAAAGGCACCATTTACTCTGTGTTTGTGTGAGGAGATCTTTGGGATTCACAAAAGTCATAGGTGGAGCTGAAGAATCATGATAACATGAGCCATGAATTGAAAAACTCCATTTTCTTTCCTCTGAGTTTGTTTACTGGCATCGTACTCATTTGATGTGGGCTAGCTGTTACAGATGTTTCTTCAGCTCCCAGGATGGCTGACTTTGCAAAACATCAATAACCCCAAGAGCAGTCTTTGACCCTTCTGCCAAATCTGGCTTTATTCTCCTCATCCTCATTCCTCTTTCCATATTTTTTTTGTTAGGGCTGTGAGTATTTTCTTTCTTAAAGTTGGATACAAACAAGAGTACATTAGAACCCAACCCTTTACAATAATCTTTCCAATATCGTTCCAAAAGACATGGAAATCTCAAATGTTGAACCTGAACATCTTGTCTCCATTTGGATTTGGGAAGCACAACGGGCAAAGCGCAGACCTCATATCAACTCAGTTCTTTCTGCAAGTCTCTGGATCATAATCTCTGGCCAGTGCTGTCATAAGATATAGAGTGGCTCCAGACGAGTCAGGAAACAAGTATAGACATGCATTATATGGGTGTACAGTATTTAACCACTGCTTCTCCAGGACAGAAAGTTGTTGTCAAACAGAAGAAGCAACATAGAGCACAGTGGACAATACCCCTTCCAAGGAAAGATCTGCCCTCATCTTGCCCCTTCCATTACTCTTTCAGGAGCTATCTCTCCTGAAATATGTCACTTTCTTTGCCCTTGGTACTTAAGTTTCTGCATTCGGTCTGTGTGGTGGGGCTTTTGTAGCAGGGGAAGGGGCTCCACAGGCGGGTGGCCCCTGTGAGAAGCTGCCTGAAGCTCGCCTCGGCAGTAACTTTTTTAAGAAGGGGACAGGACACAGAAACGGTTGTTGAGACCTGCAGCAGAGGGAGGAGTGGGATGTGAGGGAAACACCTGTACAGGTACTGGGAGTCAGTGAGGAAGGGGGTGGGGAGGAGGTGGCCAGAGCGGAGAGTCCCCAGCAGCCCGCAGTGAGAGGGCAGGCTGTGCCCCTGCAGTCCACACAGGATCGTGGTGGACCAGCCCGTGAGTGACTACAGCAAGGCAGAGATGGACCTGCAGCCTGTGGAGGATCCCACGCCAGGGGAGGTGCCTGCTCCTGAAGCAGGCCGTGACTCTGTGGGCAGCCCATGCTGGGTCAGTGCTCCTGAGCGACAGCATCGCGCAGGAAGGACTCCCGTCGGAGGGGTTTATGAGGGACTGTGTGCCGTGGGGGGGACCCCGCGCTGGAGCAGGGGCAGTGTGTGCGGAGCCCTCCCTGCCTGAGGAGGAAGGAGTGGCAGAGACAATGTGTGGGGAACTGACTGCATCCCCATCCAGTGCATACCCTGTGCCATGAGGGGGAGGAGGGAGAGAACTGGGGAGCAGGGGGACTGGGGCCCAGGAAGGAGGGAGGGGTTGGGGGAAGGGTATTTATTTGTGTTTTAAGATCTGGCTTTTCAATTCTCCTTATCCTACCCTACTTTGACCGATAACTGATTAAATTGAATTTTTCCCCCAAGTAGAGTCTGGTTTTTTGCCCATGACCACAACTGGTGAGCAACCCCTCCCTGTCCTTGTCTCGACCCACCAGGTTTCCTTACAGTTTCTCCTCATCCCAGTGGAGCGAGTGAGCAGCCGCATGGTTCTTTGTTGCTGACTGGGCTCAAACCACAACAGTTTCCCTTAAATAATTCTGTTTGAATGGTAATGCACACCAAGTTACAGTGTTTTACTCCATCCTCAGTTTCTTTACTTCCCTCTGTTCACAGTCTGTACATTATGAGATCAATCCTATTGCTAGAGAATCTTCTCAGACAATGAGCAATTTTTCAAAAGAATATTAGGGGAAATACCCCAAACAAACTTATTGGGCCAAATGCAGCTATACAGGACTCTGTCTCTGAATGGAACAACTGCATATAGTCACTCTGGTGTTTTTTATTTCTCAAACTGGAAATATTTTCAAAGTTTAGTTAACACAATTGTATTTTAAAAAAAAAGCAAGTGATCCAAATCCCTGCCAGCATGCCACTTTTGTTTCACTACTTAATCATTCTTCTACTTCACTCACATAATTGACGCTTCAGTTGCATAAACATATTTTATTGTATTGTAAAATCACAATCTGGGATCACTTCAAATATCTTAAGAGTTCCTTGTGGTGGGTAGTATGTAGCAGAAATAATGAAGTTGGGAGTGCATCCCAAGAATTATCTCTGTACTCTCCACAAACTCATTGTATCATCCCTGAAAGAAGTGATGTGATCATAATCAGTAAGAACTGAAGAGTTCACCGTGGGGAACGGCGACTTCATTTTAACATTATGACTGTCCTTCTGAAACTGCAACCAAGCTGACTGTTGCCCAACAACCGTGTTTATTGTTCTTGCCATCTCTGTTGCCATGCTGTGTCCCTTACTACCATCAGGGAGGGTTGTATCAGATAGGCTCCCTGCTACCCCAGCAGCTCACTCTTCAATGGACCAGTTGCTACCACAGCATAGGGAATATAGGGGCTAAGCTAAAAGTTTATCTAAAAGACATCTTCCACTTTCACAGCCATCATTTTTCCTCACTGAACTCTCATTAGAGTGTTGCTTATATAGCCAGTACCGAAAAGCAATTAAAAATCTTCATCAGCCAAGTACCTGTCTAGCAATCGTGAAATAACGATACTCACCAACAGTCCGAAGCAATCGGCAGGACTCAGGAACAAAAACGAGCCTATTGCCCTATCTACGATCAAACCTGCCACAGAAACGGTATCTAATCCCACACAAACACCTCACATGCAGAAATCTGAGGATGCCCAGTGTGGTTGGTACGGTAGTTTGCCACACCAACACTTGCCATTGCCGTGATTCTGAAATTAGCAGAAGAGGGAAGAGGTACTGTGGTGGGAATGGAGTGACACATTTGGAATTGAAGTATGGGGTGAAGACACTGCAAAGTATGAATTTTATGGGTAAAAGGAAAGTGCCCATGTGTCTCTAGTGGAGGAATGTCATAAATATTGCCAACTGAGACAGCATAAATTTCTGAGAACGTCTTTTTTAAAAGTTCAGCATTGCGCTGCTGTAAGCATATAACCATTACTACTTTTCCACTGGATATCTCAGGATACCTATACAAAATGTCACATCTTTTGTACACACTTGATTATTTAAAAGAAAAACATTGAATGTGAACGTACACGGCTGGTTACAGGCATTTAAAGATTCTTTTATTCTGTATTGCAAATACGATCAGCAAAGCGCTTTTGTTTGCCATTGCAAAAAGAGGCAGGCAAGCAGTAAGACAAGACTTCTGGAATTTTTAAGTTAAAACCAAGAATTCCAGGAGCCGTCCACACAATCAGAAAACTAACAATAGGTTTCCAAGAGGAGGCATAAAAAAAAAAACCCGAGGAAATTCTGAACATCCACTCATTTATTTACATATTTTAATATGCGTAGAAAGACTGTTGCCTCAAAACCAAAACAGAAATCAGTAAAGGTCTAGTGTTTCATCTTCTGTGCTAAAAACTTCACATTTCTTCCTAGTTAACCTAGAAAGTCTTTGCGGTTGCTTCTGAAAGTACCTTACCTTTTTCTCTTTTGTGTAAAATTGATTACCACAACAAAATGACTGCAGTGTCAGAAAATGCACACACAAAGCTAAGCAAGCACCCTGTCACACAGAAAGGACCACACCTTTCAATAGCCTCAGAAATCAGATCTTGACTGTGCAATCCACTGGGACCATCTGCTGAGGTGAAGAAAAGCTGAGCGAGTGGAGAGCTTGTTAGGTTCCAGCAAAATAGGCAAGTGCAAAATAGCTCAGGGATACATGCTGTAAGTAGCAAAATAATACTAGGGCCTTGCATCTGGCATGCTGGTACTGCATTTTTTTTCATCTATTTCTTATTTATTTATTTTTATTCTATTGTTTCTTTGCTCGCCCTTCAAGAGTCTCTCAAGGCATGCTCAAGATTGGATCCTTGGCTTTACTCTTGCCAACTGTAGACAGGTGTTCATAGGTACAGCTGTTAGCTGTTAGCACACCTACTGAGACAAACCTTGCTACATTGCAGGGGCAGAATATGTGTGTATCTTCAGCAGCAAACAGGGAATGCTAATTTCGCTGGAAAATACAAAAATGACACTTTGAGTTAATATGAAGTAAAAAATTTCAAAAGTATTTGTGTAATTTCAAAATTATTTTCATTTTGAAATGTATTTAAAATTGTTCACATTTTAATTTCATACAGTGATTTTCTTTGTATTATCGTTTTTAATATCAGTTATGAAACAGTGAATAATGAAATACCTGAATATAATTTCCTAACCTCTGTAATTAACTTCCTGAGTAAAATTTAATATACTTGTGACCAAAATATCTAATGTAATTCTAATGCAAAAGTAATTACGAACAGATATAGAATAAAATAACTTAAAACTATATACTATAAAAATAAGGAATAAAAAAATACCTACAAAGCTCTAAATTCAAAGTGAAGCATTTAAAGTTCAGCAAAAAAACTCCAACTGAAAAATACGTAGAAATGCTGGAATTTTTCACTAGTTTGATTTATTGCTGCAGCCAGCTCTGTGCTTTCTGGGGATGTGATACATACAGGCAAGAATGTCACCGCATGACTTTTGGTATGTTAGCAAATCTTCAGCTCAGTTGTTTCACAGAGGGTGTAATTTCATCTTACATGTTTCTAGTGGCAACACAGGTTTTAACGTTTCCAATCCCCGTCCAGTCTTGACTATTTTTTCCTGCCCTTGAGCAGCTGTTCACCCCCTCCCGTGCTGACCTAATGTTATGGTCTGTGAGAGCAATGGGAAAGACTATGATACTTCTCCATCCCCTTAAAGAGGAAAGAGAGAGAGAGGAAGAAGGGAAGCAATGATGAAGTGTTGATTGTGCACTTTCCACTCATATTTAATGAATTATTTGCTTCTCTAAAGTCCATGTAAATATCGTCAATGCCTGTACAGTATCACTTACTGAGTGACCATATGGCATTGCACTCTTCCCACTTAAAATCTAGACATCTGAGGGCTGACAAGCCAGAGCGAACCCTGGGTTAGCACAACAAAACTGGATTCTTGCTAAGAACATTAGGATGAAGGCAGGTAAGTGCAAGTGATACGACTTTGCCTCCTAAACTTTGTGTTTAGACTCTACTGAATTAACAAATGAATGACTTCCACGGGGATTACATGCACTTCTTCTGGGCAGCACTGGCTGAAGAAGACACTTCTGAGTTATAATAACATTAAAATAAAGAAAGCATTCCCAGAGGAGCAGATGGGAAAGGAATCAAATCAGCGTTTTCTGAGCCACATCAATATTGCTATTTCTCCCGAGCCCAGAAAAAGCAAGAAAAAATACTGTCCTCCACCTTCGAGGTCTTTGGCTGGGAAGCACTGTAGAAATTCCACATAAATTACAATTGGTTCTTAACTTAATGTATGCTGCTCTAGAGCCTACAATGACTACTTTGTGTCAAAGAGGTTTATATAGTCCTAAGATTTCTAAGGCAAAGGTAATAAGCTTAAAGAGCATTTTGCAGAATCTTTCTCAACTGAAGAAATGTGGTGTAATGGATGGGTGTTTATTTTTCAGCTGAAGTCACTGTAAGATAAAAGACTTTATCCCAATGCAGATATAACAGAGAATGGTAAATGTAAACCATCTGCCTGTGAAAAAATGTCAAGGATTTACGGAATGGTTGGGAGGACCTCTGCACAATGTATAGGCCATAGCAAGCTTTTGCTTTTGATCAAGAGACAGGATATACTGAAACAGCCACAGACTCTTTGCTAGAACACAGTAAGAAAAACACAGCAGTCAGTGGAGACACGATTCTGACTTTACCATGTGTTTGGAGGCACTTGGCCCCAGACCTATTCACTTTAGTATTTTACCACTTTAGCATTTATCATCTTAGGATGTTTAACAGAGAGCACTTCGCCCTAGTTTCAGATATATTTAAATAAACCAGCTGCATGCCCAAACTTGTCAGGAAGATTACATATAATATACTGCCATAGGAGCATCAGAAGGAGGCCGACCATCTGGCTCTCAATGTATTGACTTGGTGTTGCTTAAAATGGACGTCACAGGACAGATGTGAAGATTCAGAAAAACACCTAAAAACTGCTCCAGTAAAATGGCTGATGTAATCATCAGGTTCATTCAGCTGTAGTACCAGGAAAGGCAAGAGGTCCCTTTGCGTTCAGTGATCCTACAGTTAATTCGTCTGGGTTTGATAGGTGAGAGTAAGACTGTGGTCGGAGCAGGCAGCAGGAGGTTTTGCAGACAGGTGATCACAGGGAGTCTTGGGGTGAAAGCTTAGTCCAAGATTTTATGTTCTGTTACTGTCATTCTGTAACCAGTAAAGTCAGCCCCCTGAAAACATAGCTAAGCCATACAGTTATAGGGCACACTGTATTTCTCAGGCCAGCAATGCTTGTCTGTGCCCTGCAGTCATGGGAAAGAAGAGATACTGTTTGAGGGTGTATCAGTGTGCTCCAGGTCCTATAAAAAACTGAGGGGTAGCACAAGATTGTTGTCTTGAATGACCTTTTCACATTCTCTATACTGCACCTGTCTCTGCATCTCCTCTCAGGAGCCCCCTTTCATTTCCACTTCTTCTCGCAGCTTACCTGCCTTACCCTTGCACTTTTTAATGGATTGCTAAAGCTGAATCTTCCCAAGACTAGAGAAGAGAGACGGGGGACACTCTGGCACAATAAGGCAGCACAGATCTTGAGACTGATGAGCAATCTGGGAATCTGACATGCACAAATGACAAAACCTAGGAGGAGACCTTATAAAGGAAAAATGCAATGTGTTATGGTAAAAGGTATCCGGTTCTGAAGAGCATCTTACGACACGTACAGAGCACGCAGCTGCCCCTCTCCATGCAGGTAAGTCAAGGTAATAAGAAGTGGAAGCAACAACTGCTAAGGACTACTGAAATGGCACAACGGACATAAATGGTCCGTCCAGTTGCCAAACAGAAGAAATTTGGTAAAAAAGGAAAGAGAAGGGAGGAAAGCAGGGGGTTGAGTGTTAGAAAAAGCAATCAGAATTTTTCACCTGCACAGAGCAGAAAATTTTGCTGTAGTCTTACTCAGAGAATGAATTGCATATCTTAGTTGAAATAGGTAGATACTTAATCCTCTCCACAATATATAGATGATAGATAGACATAAAGATACTTAATTCTCCATACTTTTGAACTCCTTTGATGGCAAAGGGCTGTTTATTAAGTAATTTTGTCATAAACAAGTGACTGAATCAGAAATACATTTTATCTGTAACTGCTGTAACAGCAATTGTTAAAAGTTATTTTGTAAGCTGTAAGAAATGCATATATCATTTTGAATTTTTCACTTCAGTTATTTTTATGTTTCCATTACATAGTATTTACTTGTACTGAATAGATTATACTTTTGGATCCTGTTAAAACAGACCCTTTTTGAAGCATACAGTCTTGTTTCTTGAGACTTTAATATGATTGCCCTAGCCACATGAAGAAAGCTCTCCCAATGTGATCAACGTGAAACGATCTCTTGAGAGTAATCAAGTTACACCCCTTACAGTGATGTGGATTATAGAGAACATAGGAGCCAGATTTCAAATCCTAGCAAGGAACAGCAGAAAGGACTTCAAATAAACCATTTTATCTGAAGATCCATAGTGGCAGTAAAAATTACAGCGAATGGAAGGAAATAAATTCATGCAAGAAGAATCAGGATTAGTATTTATGCAAGGGTTAAAGCACTCTTTTTCCTCTGTAGATAAAGATCTCATGATAATAACATACACAATGTGGTTATAACATCACAACTCCCATAAATGGAATCTATTAGATTTTTTTTTTAATGACTGCATATACCAATGTTTATTTATTAGAATACAGTTAGCATTGCTGGGTGATGGAAAACAAATGAAACTTTACAAAACCTAAATACATTTATCCAATCCTAAATAATAGCTCATCTGGGAAGTCAGAGGTAGTTTTGGTTACTCTATTAAAGAAGGCAAAAACTTCAAGAAAACGATCTGTAGAGCTTGAATTTTGTTCTTTATACATCATGTAATTAAGACTAAGGAGCTAAGAGCTGACTGCTTACTAATACACAATTCAGTAATTTACAAATGAACCCTCCAGCTCAATGGCACGAGAGGGCAGCCTGTTGGCTTTTATGCTAAACTTTATACCCACTGAATTACCCAGCTCTAGTAGATGACTCATTTTAAAAATTTATCTGAGTTTCTATACTACAATCATTACATGCCATCCACATGTCTCAAACAGCTTATGCTATGCCTGTCAATGCCAAATGGCAGATATTCTTACCAGCAGTATCAGCACACACGTCCAGGGAAGAAAGTTTTTCAGTCTCTCCTTCTTCTCACTTTTGAACCTGTTGATGCATTTCGTCTGTGTGGCAAAACTAGACATCTCAAAGATACTTAATGACCCAGATGTTACGTATCTACAGAGAGAGAAAATAAATCTGCTGTCCTTACTGAGGGCAAAGCCTGAGCGGAACAGCTATGTCCTGTTCCGTTTGGCACAGCGTGGTGGGCGATTCATCCCATGTGCGTTGGCTGACCCCTCTGCATGTGGCACTACCTAGCTCGGTTGCTCATTCCTAACTCTAGCCCGTGTTTCTCCCCTCGCCTCAGAAACACAGTAGGGAAAAAAAAGACAAGGACATGGAGGCAAGTGCTGAACTGGATACACTGCCGGCACAGGAAGATCTCAAGTTACTGAGATGCAGATCCCATGGGATACTGGAGGGGAAAGTGGCTTATTGCAGGGAGAGGTGTTGGGTGACAGAGCATACAGATTTGAAGAAAATCAGGCTCCATTAGTTCTGCTGCTTGTGGAATAACTTGTCCTCCCTTCTGGTTTACTTGTCATGTTTCAGCAAGCATGTGGAACATAACTATTCTAAAAGCATCTTCTGAACTGGGCAAATATTTAGGAGCTGCACACTAATATAGGTTCTTTTTTTCTAGTTGTTATGTGCTAGATGAAGGTGTCATGGCATACTGCTGCTCAAAAGGAACGCTCGGCTAAAGCTGTCTGGATAAGAACTGCGTGATTATTCCAGTTCCAGGAGACAACACACATGTCCAGCTGTGTGGAAAGGAGGAGACAAATACATTTGCAAATTCCAAACCGGAAGTATTCAATTGGAAAAAAGTCCCTGTTGCAACATGTAACCGCCTCCCCACCCTTAAAAAACACCAGACAGATAATTTCTCCCTTTTCAGTCATTCTTTTACCTCTATTTAAAAGGAAATCTGAGACTATCATGCAGCTGTCTGCATTTGCCTTGCAGCTGGAATGAATTCATTTAGATCTATTCAGATTTAGGACTAGAAATATTAGTACACCTTTATCCTTCTCAAAATCCGTTGTAGTCATTTGACATTCCAACCAAACTATGTTTTGTTTGCCTTCACAACTGCGGATCAGCTCAGCAATGGACCACAACCCAAGTCAGGATGCTCGGTTAGCGAATCCTGAAAAGCACCAAGTCAGTAGGAGCTTCAGGGTATGCCATGCCTTCCAGAATCACCTGTTTTGGTGTCATGGATGCTGGTAACTTATCATTGAGTGGTTAAGAAGGGTATACTTAACCACATTGTATGCTTAGGAAGACACGTCCACCCAGGCATCGGTTGTTGTGCTTTTTTTAACACGTAACCCTCGTTTCTTTCTTCAGCACCTCTAGTGATTATCTTCCCATGCATTAACCTGCTTTGGTGGATAGAGCCTCAGAAACCTAGCCCTCTAAATCCACTGGAGAAGAATCTGGGCTGTGAAATCCAGGCAGCAGGAAGGCACTGCAATCTTTTTTATCTTGTTTTGAATCTTGTTCGACATTTCCATTTTTCTGAACTCTGGAAGCCAGTTGACCTAAGTAGGTAGACAGAGACCTGCAGTTCCTTATATTAAGGCTGAGCGTCTTGTTTGCACATTCATCTACAGCTGGTCAGATTACAGGCAGGGATTTTTTCTGTGTGGAGAGAGAACTTTAATTGAGGACTTCACTGTTTGACACAGAAACTGCGACCTATTGAAAAGAACACCAAAAGCAGGGGCTCAAAGCTACTTTATGAACCTAGGCTTATGGCAATAGTAGTTAGGTGTTCAAATGCCTTTTAAATACCGCCTTATGGACCTTCTTGTCTTTGCAAACACAGCCATACTTTGAACCACTTAGGAATGCTACGATTTGTGGTTTGATATGGCCTGTGGTTTCAAAATGATGCTGAGCTTGTCATTGAGGTTAACCTGGAGAGACAGACAGATTTGTTTAGATCGTTCTTTGCCAGTCTTTGCTAATCTTTGCACTCTTTAGAGGAGTTTGTGCAAACTGTAACATCTAAGAGGCTTCCAGAATTACACAGGTCCCAAGAGAATACAAAAGAGTACAAAAATGCATGGAGCAACACTGGCAAATTTGATCACGGGGTTCAGCCCCCCATCCAACTTTCAAGACCTTTTATGAAACTTGCATAAACCTTTATTCCAGTTAACGAAATACTCAAATAAAGCTACACGAGCTTCACAGCAAGATCTAGCTTTCAGTTTCCATTGTTCTTGTCACGCTCCTATGCACTGAGGTGCAAGGATGTCAAGGAAGCTGGCTTGATACTGGATAAGAACTGGCAGTACTGCTCAGTCTCAGAAACGTGAATTGCAGGTTTATCGGTTTCCTTCCCAGGGTGCAGCTACACAGACTGTTGGGAACTAAAGTAACCTCAAACTTGACTATTTGAATTATGTGCTTTGGTTAGCATTAGTAGCTAACTGGCATAGCACTAGTAGTTAAGATTGCCAAAGCCTTAGGCCGCAAGCTGTAACCTGGCAAACTCAGGCTGAACTCTTCCTTAGTTACAAGAAGAATGGCTGGGAGTAGTTTTGCATGACTGACAAATTGTAACTAAGCTCACGAAATGAGTTTGTATATTGTATAAGTAATATTAGTGAAGACTGTATGCTTAGTAGTATGAGTTAGAGTGACTGCTAGAATCAAAGGAAAAGAAGCTATAATTCAGGAAATTAAGAAAGAGAACATTCTGCCTGGAGACCGCAGAAGGCCAATGAATTTCAAGTGCAGATGGAGCAAAAGATTACAAAACCGTGCAACCAGATAAAGTCACCCGCAGAAAATGCTCCAGTCATCGACGGGGAAGAGAAACCATTCAACAATCTGATTGGACAAGAGACACATGCTTGTCACGTGAACAGGTGCCTGGACCGCTTGCGTAATGGGTGGTGAGGCTTTCAAAAGCACAGGGAAATAGCCGAGGGGGCTCCTCACTTGGGAAGAGCCCAGCTCGAGCTGTAATAAACCAACTGTGACAGCACCTAGGGTCCGAACTCTTCTTTGCCATCGGGGGCTGAGACTGGATCCAGCCACACCGAGATCCCTCTCTGAGAAGGGGTTTAGGAAGCAAGGGGGTCCTGTCTGAACCTTGCGACTCGGCCAGAGGGTCTTCCCGGGCTCTTCTTCAGCACAGGCTGAGGGCTCCTGCTGGTTCCGCGTGGAGTCCTGAATGGTTGGCACTGCTGAAAAGTTCAACGCTGCATTTTGTTAAAACTAGCCTAATTTTTTTGAAACCCACATTCTTCTGTGGTCAGTGCTCTGAATTTCCCGATCTCACCATTTTCTGGTACCAAAGACTTAAGGAGGAAAAATCTGCAGATGGTATAAACTGTCAAAAATCAATAAAGACTCTGACTTGTAACCTCTCCCTACAACTTCAGAACCTAAACTAAGTTGGAGGGATATGAAGAATGATATAAGGATACAGTTTTATACGAACAAATAATGGTAAGCATAAACACAGGCACCTTTCTCCCTGTATAACATTAACTGCCACCTGAAATTAAGAATCTTCTCTATCTTTCGAAAATATCACATTTTTGGCATTGCATTACACAGAAAATAAAAGTGCTGCACTTGTATTACTTTGAGGTGTTACACAGTAAAAAAATAATCTTTTATAGAGGTTTTAATACAAGATAGATGAATATGTTGGCTATTGTATGTTTTCAGATGGAGAAAAAACATGAAAATTAAGTGAAGGTCAAATTTCTTGTGGTTGAACCCACGAAGTAAATACAGAACATATTTTGTTTGTTTGGGTCTTGGGGGAACAAACTGTTTTTATGGTGGAGTAGTCATATTACGCTAAAGCAAGCACTGTAATAGTGTATTGCATTTCAAAACCATGTATTTATAAAATAGGGAACGTACTGACATCCAACATGACAGGTCTCAATCACAAAAAGTGGACACAATTCTGAAAAGGGAAAGCTTGAGAAAATACAAAGGAGGAAAAAACCCTGCTCTGAATCCTGATGTAAACCTTTGTATCACTAGGATCTAATACTGAAAATCTGTTTATCATCGATGGCTTTCCTCACATGAGTCTAATTCAGACTGGGCATTCAAAATGGCTATGTTTGAAACACCCTGTCTTGCGAGACCCCAGCAAGCTCCTCATGATTCAATAGTTATCTTAATTCCATACTTGTCTTTCACTAGCAAAATGTACAATAAAAATAAACATTGTACATCATCTTTATTGAATATGACTTGGCTGGTATTTTTTCAGTTTTACTAGTAAAATTTAAAAAGATGGTATCTTAAGACAATTACAGGTCAGAAATGGTTAGGAGTGTCTGGAAACTTGTCAAAATTTGAAAATTGTTCCTGTTTCATTCGGGAGAAAACCAAGATTCTTTAAGATTTCCTGCAAAGAAGAAGAACATAAGAAACTCAGAATAGAGAACAACATTTTATTTTTTGAACTATTATTTGGTGCAGGGCATCATCAATCCATGCACAGGTGCTGCTTTGGGAGCTCCTTTGGTTTTAAGCAAAAATTGCATGCAGCGAACACCCTCGGCAAAAATTCCCATCAGCTCTGATTCACTCATTAACAGCTGTGGTTGCAACTAATCACCATTTTCCGAAACCCTTGTGTTGCAAAATTCCTAACCTGCTGAATTTATGCCTCTCTCCCAAGATAAACAAGCTGCTCTGTATTGATTTATGAGTGGTTGCATTTGGGAATTACTATGTGGTAGGGAATTATGACATTTCTAAATAAACAATGATGTTGAGCATGAAAATGCTAGCCTCTGTTTGTGATTCACTGGAACACAAGATGGATGTCAATATTCCTAAAGGAGGAGTAAGTTAAGCTTATTAGTTTTAGGGATACAAATAAACACAATGTGTTTCTAATTATATCAGTGAGTCACAGTAGAATGCGAATTAATAGGATACTTTTGTGTGCCTGAAGTCTGTCAGCCTCTTCAAAAACAGTGTGCTTGTCCTTCCTTTCCCCACGCATGGCTGATCACTAAGCAGCATTAGTGCATCATCACAGCTGGGACAGTGTAGGTCACAATCCTTAACTTCTTTTATACGAGGACGTTTACACGGTCACTACATAAGCGCTACACAAGGAAGTAACACTTTTTGCTGGTTGTGCAAAGTGGTATGAGTGCTGTGTGTGGTGGAGCTCAAGAAGTGTACTACTACATAAGCAGATCTGAAAACATCCCAGTCACATCTACTCGGACCACCTCAAGCTCAAACACATTTTAAAATCTAGTTTTTTATCCTCAGAATAAAAGAGACAGAAAAGACAAAATATTTAAACAAAACCCAAACTTCAAAACAGGAATTCAAGTATGATGGTCTTCACAACTTCTTATGGATGAACACTTTGCAGGCTATTACTTCATTATGGACACATTTTTTTTTTGTGATTAGAAGTGCACTGTAGACAGCTACAACTCCAACTTCCCAATTGCTTAACTTTTGTAAGATTCTGTTCATTAAGAAAACACAGGGAAGAGAACCGAGGTTACCTAAATCGGACATTTTGCGTGGGTATTTGGTTTTTTGGGGGGGTTGTTGTTTTAAACTGCAGAGACACCATGATAAATAAAGTTTAATCATGACAGTTGTGATTATTCCTCAAACACCACTTAAGGGTAGACCATGTGTACACTGCCCAGTCATCTTGGCAAAATTGCCAAGTAAGTAAGGCTATGGTTTATTCAGCTTGGACAAAGTACCTTTTCATGGTTAGAGAGTTTAGAGAAGCAGTAGGAAAAGAAATTATTGTATTTTCATCTATCTACCTACCTACCTACTTATCTATCTACGTATCCCCCTCCCTCCTGAGCCTACTCCTGCACACCAGCTTAGAAATTTCAGAAGTTAATGAATTCCTAGTAGATCTCTGATCCCAATTTCCTCCATAAGCATCAGCAATAATCCCCAGATCCCTCCCTTGATTTACATTCCTCTCTCTGCTAGTCCCTTCACCCAACCAATTCCATAACCAGAAAGGCACATGTAATACCATTTAACTGTAAGTTTATACTAAAACAATGCACTAATAAAAACAACACAACTTTGACATATTCTCTCCAAGACGAAGAAGTTTTATAGCTCTCATTTGGACCTATATACTTTGGCAAATACGCTAACATAACTTAATCAACTTCTCTAGCACGAATAAAATAGATTTTATTCTACAGCAGTTACTGTGTCCACAAAATGGGACAAATATAGGTTTGGTATTAAGATTTCATTTATGGTGGAAAAGTCTGTCCACCTGGAAAAGGCATTCCAAGCAGACTGAAAATGTCACCCATAGTCATCCCCAGTGGGGGATGTTTATCCAGTCAAACAGTTCTGCAATGAAGTCACAGCCCTTCCTGATTTTCTCATCTGGCAGTCCTCCAGCAAACCTCACTCCGTGCAGCTGGGTCTCCCAGTAGCATCTCAATTCTTACTCTCTCATCTTACATTCGTTAGTCATCTTTCTGTTTTTTCTTCAGAAACGTCTTCATATGCCCTTGTTGTGCCTGATCTCCTTCCCATGACTTTCTCCACCACCTGTTTTTCCAAAATTGTTCTCAACTCCCATTCTCTCCTTGCCAAGAAACTCCCCTTTTCAGATTCTGCTCCCATCCCAAAGTTTTCTATTTCTTTCTTTCGAATCCATTAAATTAATGGATTCTGTCAAAAACAGACTCCTGGCTGACTCCAAGCAAGGAAGCTAAATGGCACCTCATGCAGAAAAACTGGAGTTACAGTTGCCTCTCCAGCTAAACGGGGGTCTGCAGCTCCCTACGTGTGTTGTGAGCCAGCGGATTAGAGGATCTGCCTAAATATGAAAGCTGTGAAACCTAGCTGTTCATCACACCACCTATAGACCAGTGCTCCACCTGAACTGCCTCCCCAAAACTCTCACCCGCTAAATCTTTACAAAGAAGAATCATACCTCCACGAAAACTCTGAAGGAGGGGATAGGTTTTTTTAATACTGAAACCCAGAAACTCTAGGGAGGGGGAAAGAGAAGAATTTTGCTAATGTAAAGGGAACATATGGTGTAACAATTAAACTGAGGACAACATACGATCATGTTATAATGTAGTTGCACTGGCCCACACACTGCATTGCAGGGCTCATCGGAGGCCGCGGTTTCCTTAGCTCTTCTAACGAATCCAGGCTTGGTGCTAATGGTGCCACCTCCAGCTGACGGAGATACAACCCACAGGATCAGCCTGGGAAGAAATGCGTGCCTTTACATTGACAACTCACTTATAACCATTCTCACCTCCATTAGCGGTTCTAGCCCTTTCAAATGGTGCGATCTTCCCAACATATTTGAACTGCTATTTGGAATTTCATGGCTAAAATATTATGAGGAAGGCCAGTGGGAACAACAAGGAGCAGCATTTGAAGTTCCACAAGTGTGTCCTCCTAAGAACAGGTATGACTGCCACAGTGCCCATCAAACAGCGAGCGGCTGTTACACGCTGTTACAGTCGGAGAGGAACACAGAACAACTGAATTGCTAAATACACCTCTAAAGTATGAAACAACTTGTTATTTTCTCTCTTAGTTTTGATCAAGAGACTTTGTGTTGCTTATATGCTTTTGTATTTCAGTTGCTAGAAATCTAAATAATATCTAAAAACTTTAAAAAAAAATGGATACCAAGCAAACTTGGTGACTTTGGAATATTGTTCATCCTTTTGGTGGAGAAAAATTTTCTTAGAAGAAAGCAGCACTCGGGAATCTCAGACTCTTGGCACTGAAACTAACATATATGCTGAAGGAATCCAACCCTCCTCTCCTTTTAGCCTGTCATTTACTTAGTATGTAGTACTGCTACGAGGGGCCTAGGGGAAAAGGGAGGCCAGGGAACCCATCTGTTACCACTACGCACCTTGAATATCCACCCCACCAGTGGCCCCATTACCTGTTTTGCATCAGAAGCACACAAACATGGTATAAGTAATTTATTACATTTGCAAACACTTTTAATACTATGCAGGGTTTACTAAGAAACAGCAAATTTTCTTTTCTCATATTCAAATCCATTTGCTTCCTTCTTGTGTCTTTCTGTTACTGCTTCGTCATCACTCATGACAGTTTTAGATAAATGTTTGTCAGAAAAGTAAAATTAGACAAACCAGCAACTGTCAGAAGAAACACACTTATTTTAGAAGCAGTTTAAAGTTTGCTAACTTTGTCTTTACCTGAAAAAGGTTTTGCTAAGGCTTATCCATTTTTCTCTATATTATCAGTTAACTAATAAATTATTTCACAACTGTGCCACACCTTTATCCCTAGATTATTAAATAACCTGTTTAGCTCCTTCTTCTTTTAAAACCTGCCTTATCCTTTCTTTTCCTTCTGGCTTTTGTTTTGGGCAGCATTCTTTATAAGCTGCTCTGCAAACTAACAACTTCTTTTCAACCAAGCCTTCTCTTGAATATTTCCCTCCTAGGAAACCTAAGTGAGACCTAGCAAGAAGCCCTTCATCAAACATACTTACGAAAGAATTAATTTGAAATAATGACTTCATGCATGATGCAAAGCCCTACCACCTTGCCTTGTGTCATCCCACTACTTGTCTTACTATTTTCTTTGGACACAGTTAATTTTCTTCACACTAGCTGAAACGGTGCAGTGTTTCAGACTTGGGACTAAAACTGTGCAGACAGCACACCCCTGTTCCAGCTTGCACAGCCGTAAGGCATTTTCTCATGCTGCCCCATCAGGGAGCAGGCTCGGGGTGCACAAGAAGCTGGGAGAGGACACAGCTGGGCCAGCTGTAATTTGTGTAGCGCTAACCCACAATGCTCGGATGTGAGTATTTCAGTAAATTGCAGTCTAACTTGAACTAAGAAGATACTATAGTGGCATTAAACTACTTTAATGGGCTATAACAGATTCCTAAGAACTGAAATTTCCAGGGCCAAGGGAGCTCATTTAATGGGGTGATACTTTTAAGCTTTTGGAAAGCAGGTGGAAAAGGATGAGCACTAACTATTTCTTACTTTGCTACAGATTTTCTGCATGACCGTAAACTATAAAATGCTCTGGTTGTTCCTAGCGACTTTCGTTTTTTTTTCCTGAAGATCATCTCAGCGAATAGCACCTCTTGCTGCAGAGATGTAGCTCAGGCTTTTTGTGTAGCCTCACACCACCTAGAAGAACTGTAACACCTTGTGCAACTTCCTTAGACAACCAGTCCTATACTGCAAACTCACATGTTAATACTCTCTGGCAAGAGGTTTTCATACCAACTTTCTCCCTCCCTTGCCTGCACCACAACTCCGGCATGCAGGTCTATGTAAGGGCTTGACCCTAGCCGGTATTTATCTGTTCTTGTTTTTAAGCAAGCAGGGGAAACCTGAGCCAAGATGCAGATGCCTGAATTAAGATATTTCTATATAACAACATATTCTATGTCTTGTCAGGGCAATCACATATTGCATGAGTGCGCAACACCTTGCAGGAGGATAGCAGCCAAGATGTGCCCTGCTGGACTTTGCCAGATGTATCTGTGATGATACCTGTCCCAAAAAGACACAGAAGAATGCCAGCCAACCAGGTAGCCCTCCCTGGTGAAGCAGACTTTGTACAGAGATGCAGGCAGGCTAGCCTATGACACACAGGATGCCAGGGTGTCTCAGGGAGGAACAGAACGGTGCATTCTGTCCTAGGGTGACCTAAACAATTTCTGACAAGTAAAACAGCACCTCACTTGGGAAGGGGGTGGCTGTTTGAAGCACAAAAGATCTTTGCTGTCATGACATGCTATGCATGCTATGACATGCATCAGCACAACAAATTATTGTAAGGACTATTTTAAATCCAGTGTCTTTTCCAGTTTTGCTTCTCTCTACAGACTTTTGCAGACTGCTTGCTCGAATTTGTCGGAACAGGCCTTTACTGGAGAAGATGGGGGTGCCACTTACCATGCCTACATCAGAGGCAAAAGTTTCTTAGATGCACACACAGAGACTGATCACGCAGGTAGCCTGGAAACTTTTGAAGCTGTGAAATTACTGGGTCCCACAGCAATGCTGCTGGCTGAGCGCTGACAATCGTTACCAGAAGAGGATCTGTGGATTTGACTGTGAAAGCCAAAAGGTAAAAAAGGAAGACCATACACTTGCCCATCCCGGCAGCTCATTCATCACAACAGGCCTGCTTTTAGCTCAAGCTCTGGTGACACACATCTATAGTCCTGTTCAGAGAGAATCTGGAGGGGGATTTGCTCCACTCCTGGTGCAGTCCTGTTGGCTGGCTGGACAGCAGAGCCAGCCGAGAAAGTGACACCTGAAGCCCACGTGCGTACTGCTGAGTTTCAGAAGAGACAAACTGGGCAGGAAAGCAGTGGAATATGGCACAAGCGTGCCTGTCACACTGCTCCGCCCTGTGTGGGATGGATGATGGATCAACTCAAATGCCTCTAGCACTCCAGCTACAGGCGTATTTGGTCTGCACAAAGTGGAGATGTCTCGACCTCCGATTCCTCCCTGGTAAGACCACGCTGTCACAGCACTCCTGATGCCCCACAAGGCCAAAACTTCTGCAGACAAGAAATCTGGCTGCTAAGCTGACACTGCAGCATGAACACCTTTGCGTTTCCACCCATGGTATGGAGGTAATAACATTACCTGAGCTCATTGAGGATTTTGGGGTAAGCACTAAACACCAAAAATTGCAAGGATGGATCGCTTCCTTAATGAAGAGAGGAAGAGATATTTACAATTTTTTAAGATAAATTTGTTACGATAAATAACAAAAGATTGTTTTTCGGTGAAATTAGCTGTTCACCTTTAGTCAGTTTTGGCAGTACTTGGCTGCTTTCCTCGCTCCTAGTAAAATTATGAATACTCTGTGCTGAAGTTGAGAAACACATTTTGTGCAAGTTTAGGCTCTGTATTTGTTTAACAGTTATAAACAGACAATGATTTGATTTGTGACATGTTAATTTCCCATTCCTTCAGTATTTTATGCCCTCTATACACTGTAATTCAGCATCAAGGAGCTTTATGAGGTATGAGCATGAGTAACATTAGCAAGCTCCCATTTGGTTGTCAGCAGAGGCCTAAGTAAAACTCAGGGCTAATTTTAGCATTTATTGAAATGTGCTACAAGAAAGAAAAGGTGAAATGTGCTCACATGAAGGCAGCGCCAATTTCAGTTTCTGGCTTGAATCTGCTTCTCCCTTGCAACAAGTGACACTTTCCCCCACCCATTCCCATCAAGACGAATCAGTTAGAACACCGACACCTGTTTAAGAGGAATTCTGTATACACTTGTAATGTTATAAAACATTCCCTTTTCCCAAAATACATTCAAAACAGTGCTTCACTATTCAGGGAGAAGAGGGGAGTGCATTGACACAGTACCTGTACTGTCTATGCTGTCAATACTGAAGACAGCATTCTCAGCTGATTCTAACAGGAGATACTTGCCTTTTAGCAAAAAAGAGCCAAACGATTTTTTCAGCAGTACTCACCGCCCCCACCTAGTGGGAAAACTAGCTGCTGTTTCAGGTCTACGGAGGCAGCTGGGAATGGCCACTCACGCTGTGGAACTTTCATGCTTTCTGTCCTTTCTCTGTTTGTTTAGAAGAATCCATCTTGCAAGAAGGAAGAAAATAATCTGTCTGCTCCACACCGGCCGTCAGAAGAGACAGAACCCACTTCTAGAAGGAAATCCCTCAATAAGTAAGAGAGAGTCTGCTCCCTAGAAAAGACTTTTTCTTCTCAAAGACAAAAGAAGTACTTCCCAGAACTAGCAGTTGCTCTCACAGGCTTATCAGAGGTAATCTTCTCTCCATTACTCAGTTTCACAGTAATATCCCCGAATGTGAAAGGCATAATTCATAATGAGACAGACAGTCACAGTTTGCAGACAAGCAACCTGAACAGCCACAACACCAAAGCCTCAAGCTCGCTTTCTGAGGGCACTCCAGCTTGTGTCCCCAGAACAGAAACAAATGTGGAAAATACCTACCTTGTGGAATACTGAGACAAGGACCTTCTGACAATAGGAAAACAGGAAGTGTGGGGAAATGCAGGAAAAATAGATTAGTTAAGACATCCTGAAGGCTTAATTAGGAATTCGTTATTAAAGTTACACAGTCTCCTTAAAATTATCTCTGTGCATGGTTCATCAAGGACTATCAAAAAGTAGTACAGATAACACTTACCACAGTTACACTGCTACGATCACATTAAAAGGTTTCTTCCCAGAGAATTTCAGTGGCAGAGAAACTGAATTGAATAGGAAAGAAAACTTAATGTGGGAAACCAGCACAAGAGGTGTTGTCTTAGCTACTCTAAGTACCTACTGTTTAATAACATTTCATTTGCAGTTCTAAGAAATGCTCAGAGTCAGGAAAAGTGGCTTTCAGTGATTCATTTACACGTGCTGGCACTCTGATGAACGTCACTTAAAAGGCAGGCCCTACTGAGGTGGAGTATTGCAAATTAGTTGCCTGGCTTCAGCAGCTGAAGGATGACTCAAGATGACCTCTTCCCCTTTTTAACAACAGCTGGTGCAAAAGAGTGATGTTATATATATATATATACACACACACACAGAAATATATGTTAAGCGGGTTTTTTTGCAGTTACAAAAGCATTAAAAACATTTACATTTATAATCAAGAGCTTAATCATTTACAGCCCACAGCTTATTTCTGTTTTAATCCTAAGCAGTAGTTAAAGGACCCTGGAGAAATAGGAGAAAGAATTCAAAAGGCACATCATTCTCCTGAAGGTGATGAATACAAGCACATTAGCATCATGGAAAACCTCTGAGTATCTGCAAAACAAGGCAGGCCTGAGAACGTCAAACGTAAGAATACCATTTCCATCATTTCTATCAATCAAATCTCTCATGTTCTTCTCACTGGTTTTAGTTAAGAGCTGGCAGTGTCAAATGACATGGTAAGAGGCTATCTCTCCTGGCAAACTAAAGGCACTCCTCTGGCAAAGGGGTGGCAAATAGGCAGGTTCAACTACCCTGAGGAAGCCCACCTTGTTGTACCATCTGTTTTTATTTAAAACAAAAATACTACCATTCAGGTTTTCTGTGCAGTTCCTCTTTCTGTGCCACTCATTGAAAGGAGTGCCATTTTACTGTGAAAATCTGATAAAGAAGTCCTTTCTGTCCAAGGATTTTCAGACTAAGAAAGCTCCAGCTGTTAGTCATAGCCTTGCATTAAATATTTGCTGGACAGTTACAAACAGAGAAGCTTCTTAAAGTCTGGTGTCTATGGAATAGCTGCCTGGAAAACAATCGTTTCTGGCAGAAGCCATATTGTCAGGTAGGAGAAAGGTAGTACAAACAACAGAAATGCAAAACACAAAGCTAAAAATAAAAGCTTCAAAATAGTCATACAGTTAACAGCCAAGATCTGATTGACTAAAATTAACTACAGACTATTGACAGGTAAGAGGTGAGAAATTAATCTGAAATATGCTTCGTGTCAAGATGCATCTCAGACATATTTTCTCTAACGATCTGGAAAATGTTTGAAACCCAGAAAGGCTTCCCTGCGAGGAATGAAAAATGTATCAACTACATAAGCTTACAAATCTGAAAATGAATCATAGGGAAAAAAAGTGAGACAAAAAATAGAGGACTTGGAAGAGTTTCTGAAATTATAAGCTCTTTTCACCAACAGCCAGAAGAACTCTCTATAGGTCAGAGTACCAAATGTTTCAAGATTTCCTATTTATCCTCCGGCAGCAGCACTAACTAAATCCTCACCGGGGAACAATGTGGAAAATTTTCAACATCTTTACTTTCAATATTACATGGTCTGTGGATTAAACAGAAAAACAAAAGTTGGCAAAGGCAAGCGAAAATGTAACAGTTCCAGATTTGTACTAGCTAAGCTGTCTAACTTGGGAATACTGAAGAATACTCCACAGGGGAAAAAAAAAGTGCTGCATGTTTCATTCTCTCAATTTCTTAAGTGGAAAAGAAAAAGAGGCAGTTTCCTACTTAAACCTCACTTGAAATTTCTTGAAGCCTCAAACTTAGAAAATTAATTTGGAAGAATAAATATTCTTTTCAAGAGGTATGGAAAGGGCAATTCTGTTTTCAAAAGCATTTATAAAATAGTGTTACGTGATGCTTATTAAATCTAATAAAGACAATACACATGAAGTTTCTTTTTTCCCCCCTCTAAAGAAATACATTAAAATTCCTTGGATTGCATCAGGTTTTCTGCTTCAGAAGTCATTTCTCTTTCTCTCTCTCAAAAGGCACCAATGATAGTTACTATGGATCAGAGAATGTGATGTGATTCCAAGGTTATCCTGTGGTCTATGTCTTAACATGCAACTCAAAGAATGCTTGGTTTACATCAAATCCAGATTTCTGAAATAACATAGGACCTTTCAAGCTAGTCCTGAAATGTGTTGTCCTCGACAGAATATCAATGTATTTTCATATATAGTATTAACTGCATACTTTTTTCAGAAGAAAACTTTACAGGAATTCTTAAATATCCCAATAATGTTTTTATTATTCATTCAAACAGAGTTGTACATCATACAGAGCTTAAGAGCATGATCATAAAAACCAATCACTATCCCCCTTTATTTTTTTTAAATCACAGAAGAGTTTGAGAACTGAGCAACTTACACAGAGGTGATAGCACTTGAGGTCTTGACAATACTAAATATCTCATAAATCTAATTCTCGAAGTAGAGAATCACAAATGTCACCAGGCACAGAGGCCCTATTAAAGTACCTTCATTTTTCTTTCCAGAGTGCCTTTCTTTATCATATTACTTGATACACTCACATTTACAGTTCGGAGCTGCCCAATCTCCTCAGCCTGTTTGGTACTTCTCAGAACACACACTGCAACTGCAGAGACCCTTTTTCCCAAAACAATGTCAGACCATCAGGGAAAATCTATCAGATTGTGTAAGTATCCTCTCAACATCTACATGTAAACAGAAGTCATCAGGTCTTCAGTAAAGGCAGTTTTTCCTTCAGAATAATAACGAACAACTTTTGTGAGGAACGTAAAGAGTCAATATGTTCAACATAATATCCCCATGTAATTCCTTCAGAGATTAAACTACAACATTACTGCTTGCTACAACAGTATTTATATACAGTCAATTGGCTCAATGAATAGGAAATAATGTGATTTATTGCAAAGAGTAGGTTTCAGACAAACAGGTATTCAGAAGTCCAATTTGTTATGATTTTATTTAAACAAAACAAGAGTTTTAATGTTTTCATGCATCACTTGTACTTAAGTCTTAAATAATCATGACAAACAGCAGAAGTAGTTAAGGAATGCACTAATTATAGACCTTAGTGAATATAGAAAAAACTCAGCATTATAGGTTATACAAAGTAAAGAACATCTTAAATACTTTCCCAAAATACTGCAGCAGCTGAGACACAGTGATATGCCTTACAAGGGCATAGGAATGTAATTTAGAAATCACACGGGAACTACCCATTTCCTTTAATCTCACGAACAAGACAAAAGCAATATTCAAATCCACATACTGATTTTTCACATTATGTCTATACAGTACCTTGAGTTTGATCCAAACAGTAAAAGTTAGACATTTCATTTATTTAGTAAACAATTATGCGGTAAATCTCTATTACATTTCTTCATTAGTTTTACCTGGAGTAGCCATGTTATTTAAAAGAGGGCAGGTTTGGCACTTTTATACTGATGTCACCAATATTAATATTTCTTGGGATCTCTGGCAGATTCATATTCTTTACAGCTGAAACAGCCCGGGCTGGAGCTCCTGCTAAACCAGCCTGCGTATAAAGTGAGGAAAAACGCAAGTCAGGCAAAGTTGGTCACAAGAAGATTCACTAGCAATATACACAGACAACTAACTTCTCAAGTATTTCCATGGTTACACAATTAGAAAGACCAGATGGTAATTGTGTTTGGAATGAAATGGGTTATTTGGAAATATTAAACCAGAAACAGAAAACAGTTCACACATTCCTTTTTATATGGTAAAACATGTAATGTCAACTTGATGGAAAAGTATGAGGGGAGGAATAGGAGGCTTTATCCAAGTGTTTGTAATGTGTAGGTTACTGACCAGGCAATCCTGAGGTATTTAAAGTCCAAAGTGCTGTTTATGTCTCTTACCTATTCTAAAAGTTCACATGGTTCACAGTTGTCTAACACTGGTTACAGGCTCAGAATATGTAACATCAAAGGAACAAGTTACTGAATGTCAGCTGAACCATATTACTTATCTAAATAAATATATATCTCTCTCTGTAAGATATGTCAAGGTGGCTTAGCCTAAATTGAAAAGGAGAAACACCTTGCATTTGTGGGTGATAAAGAGCATGCAGAGAGATCATTTCTATAGACCAACTGGTGTAATCTGTTATGCCACGGCATGTAACTATATACTAACTTATCTGCAGCCCATAGGCACACTGGAACATTACATAATAGCCTGGTTAAGCCAAATTAAACACTGAAGTACTTATTTTGTATTGAAGTTGTCTATTGTATGTACTCTCTCTTCATTTAAAGCCAGAGCCTTTCTGTATAAATATGTGCGGTTTACAATATAGAAGTAAGTTCATTACTGAGTTCCATTCAGTTCTGCCTTTTAGATAAAATAACTGCCAAGTTTACACACTAGGGTATATTACTGAAATGCTGACAAAGATGATTTACAGCTCAGAGGTCTGAAAACATACAGAATATGAATTTTCCCTACTGCTGCTGAACAACAGCTCTTCAAAACCTTGTTATTTTAAGGACTATTAAAAAAAGGCCAACAATTAAGTTGTTCCTGTATTTTATGCTGCGTAGAAAATGTACTATTAATTTTAAAATATGGAAATATTTCTCCTAAAAGTTCAGATTCTCTATATTTAGAGTTAGCTGTGTGGTTTTACTTCAGGCTTGCCACAAAAGTGTGAAAATCATTTTTGTTCTTGCTGGGGAAAAAAAAAAAAGAGCCTGGAAGATTTTAAAAACAGAGCTCTTATTTGCAAAAAAATACATCATATTCCAAATTCTGTGAACATGTAGAAAAAAACCTTTTTATTTCAATGTTTTAAAAGTAGGATTAACAATACTCAGAAAGAATAAAAACCACAAAGTGATTTTCAGAACTACTGAAGTTTCCCAGTGTGGCGTCTTACAGGCCCAATAAAAAGGAGCAATCACAAGAAGTAAAGCAACATGTGAAGAATCAATTAAACAAAAGACTAAACCTGTAGAAATGGAAGGTCTTTCACTGAACGAGTGTCAAAGACTGAAGAAACCAGTGCATTTGCAGATAATTCTGTGCAAGAAATACAGCAAAACTGAAGAAGAAAAACTTCTGGAAAAGTGTGTGTTCCATTTGATTATTAAATAGTTGGTAGGTGACTACTGCTCAAAGTATAACCGTCTCAGATTCTTGATTTTCACTGAAATGCGTTGTAATTACAGGGTATAATTAGACTGAGGAACACACCTGTCTTCCATGGTGTCCACCAGCACTACTGCACAAAAGGAGACAGACATTCCATATACTCCTATACTTTTTGCCGGCTGTCCAAGAAAATACTTTTTCCCTTTCACTACTCTAAGAAATAAACATAAGGTCAAACTAACATAACATTTCCACTTAAAATCCTATCTACTGTTCTCCTTGTCCCTTCAAAAACATAACCCGTAGTCAAAATAAAACCAACTAAATTTTCTGATTTTAAACTGGCCCCTTTATATCACATGGAAAGGCTAAAGCAACATAAAACCCTAGACTTTAGTGACAGGAGGATTCCCAGTATCAGGAACAGAGACTAGAAAGTGCCAAATCATCAGTTATAATACCTGCCCCTTGCCAAATACTCATATATGAGACATGCCAAAGTCAGGAAAGGCATGTGGGGATAGAGGAGAAAGCTCGGGAAAACTTAAATCTCTAATGCAGCCAAATAATTTGCTCTCACTTTGGCCCTGACATAATCCAAACTATTGATTCTCAGCAGCATACACCAAGTAAAACTAAAAAGGTACAAAAAAGTATTTTCAAAGCCTCTTCTTCCTTGGTTTTCCTTAACATCACAAAGTTTATCAAGTCATTCAACTCAGAGGCTATTTCAATTCCAATACGTTCACGAAGGAGAAAATCTGAACCTAACACTAGGAGCATTAAGAAATGCAAGTATCCAAATCTGCATCCCTGAGTCTGCAATATCTTAAAGGAGCAGTATTATATACTGCAATTTATTTCCATTTATCAAAAAACTGCAGAAAATATGAAGCTGCTTGACAATGTCCTTTTATATTTGAGAACCTGGAAATACTAATTTGAAATCAAGAGGTAACTACCGGTGATGTTTTATCAGATAAAACAATAAATGCACTTTCTTTTTTGTTTGGTTCTATCCTTTTAGTTCTATATTCAGTAACTGGAGAAATACTCTTTAAGCAAAACCAAAGTGGGGCAATGTAAACTGTTTTCCATAGAGAAGATGAAAATACTAACAAAAGTATTAACAAAAGTAATGAATTATACAGTTTGTAACTGAAATGGGAAACCAGAAAAATATCATAAGTTATGGACATGGTCCACACAAACAGGCATGGCTGGCAATTCAAAAGAGAGATGCCTTCTAGGTGACTAGGATGGAGATTCCTTACCCTAATTTAATGAAAGTTAATTATTCTTAATGGACAGATAAAAGTTTTAGTATAACTAGTCATTATTTTTACCTACCTGAAGCTATCCACTTTACACAGACTTACAGTCCCTGCCTCCCGCCCCAATGGCATAGGATACAATGGAGACACAATTGAGAATTATTTAAAATACCACAATTGACATGACCATTGCCCTTCCACCCCCCTATACAGTCATGACTTCCCACAGTCACATTTCACCAGGACCCTTCTGGATGAGGACCAGTGAAGATCTCTGACAAAAGTACCATGAATTTCAGATTACCTCTTTTTTTTTGCCAGTGACATTGTCTTTCACTGTCATATGCTGAAGTAGAGATTTTCAAACTATTGCATTCTTTTCTCCTGTGATGCTCTATATTGTGGGTTTGTAATTCAATGTACACATAATATGCACAGCACAATGCTATTTATCACAACTAACGTCAATCCTATCAAGCACAATACAGTCATAGGGTATGTCTAAGAGAGAGCAAACAGTTCATAAAAAATGTCTAATGGATAAAATAACTGAGAAGTACTTAACTCCCAAACTGGATAACTAATACATTATTTCAAATGCTATTATATCCAAATGTCTTAGCATTCTTTTTTAGCATGTCAAACAGCGAACTAGTATGCAGTCCTTCCATTTTGTTATGATTTCTTTTACAAAATGAACTTCATTGACAAACACAAATACAGCAAGTATTTCCAGCCCAGTGTGCTTTCAAGCAGTTTTATAGAAGTACCTGATTAAGAGCCACCACTGTAACACTGAACTGGCCAAGTTTCAACTGCCTTTTTTTAATCAAATAATTCAGCAGGTAAGTTGGTGAGGTGCAAAGAAAAAACTGTTTCACTTGGAAAAAAAACAAAACAAAACACGTAGCAAGCTTTAAACATGCAGTGAATGATGAGTTGTCTGTCACAGCAAGCAAATGACTTAAGCAAGTGAAACTTCCTAAGACATATTAATGGGATTTCAGAAATACAGTACGAATTGCATACAGCTGGTATTACAATAAGCAAATACACCATATTTTTGCCACAGCTGCTTTGTATTCTCAATTTCACTTGTCATTGAAGGTTGCACTTTAATGTTGAAATGCTGTATATTAAAATTTCAGGTTCAGTTACTGCAAAAAATGCTTGTAAACATGTTCATATACTTTTTGAGTGAAAGAGCAACACCACATATGCAAAACAATAACACTACTTTAAAGATTGAAATAGACACATTTTAATAACAGAACTTTTATTCTACTGTTCCTAGTCTATCAAGTGAGAAATAAGAGCTGTTGTTAGTTTACTTAGGTCATTATTTATCACTATAGGAATAAATTTTCTTCATTCTTATCTTCAATGTTTTTCATAATGCTCCGCTGCTAACCTTTTATGAAAGTGATCGTAGAAACATTGTCTTAATCTTTAAAAAGAAATTTGGATGATTTGGAAACAGTATTGCACATCACAAATGTAGTTAATATGCATATACAAATATATATACATAAAAAGATTCAAATCGCCATCCCAAACAGCTCTACAGAGATAGCTATCACTAAAATAAACATATAAAAATATACAGCCTACTGGAAAACAAAATAATGAAGGCTAATGCTTTGCAAAATAAGCCACCCTTTTCCAGATATTTTGGAGGTACTAGGACCTCTCTGCTGCTGGTGTTTCATACCAATGATTCTTTCCAGTACAAGTATAACTTCAAAGCAGCAGGGTTATGAAATTGTGAAAGGATGCAATACATAATATAAAGGAATGATCACGTCCCCTGCTTATGAAGTTAAATAAATGAACATAATTAGAGAAAAAACAAAATGAAGTCTGCAAGTATATCAAAATGAGGCCAAACAGATAAGAAGACTTAAGACATACTCCTAGAAATTTTAAGCACTTGAATCACAAAGAGAGTAATGGATGGGAATGATTAATTATTTGTTTGTTTGTTTTTCAGTGCCAGACCCAAAAATAAAAACAGAACATGTGTGAGCAGAAAGAGAAAACGAAAAGTAGCTTTGCACAAATAAAAAAAAAAACCACAAACAAAAAGCAAACCTGAAATCAAGCTCCCTACTGTTAAAATGAAATACAAATTATATATTACAAGTGTTGACGTACTAGGCAGAGGAAGGTCATTTGCTTGATTTTCTTCACATGCTACAGCACACTTCAAATTTAGGTAAAGTGTTTCATACTACCGAAAAATATTTTTAGCTAATGTTTTACAACTTAGGTGCTACTAAATCCAATTACAGACTTGTATTTGTTGAATCTTAAAGGTATTACTTTATCCTAGAAAGTTTATTTAAAAAGAAAAGAGTGAAGCTATTAATAAATTAAATAAACTTCGTCTGCTTGAGATTTCAGCTATTAAAACACCTGCAGTTTGAATACACAGATACTTAAAATGAGTGGAAATGAATTTTGAAGTACCGCAATTAACATTGACTGACTTTCAAACTGTTGAGCTGAACTTAGTGTTTCAAACCGCAAATGACGGGGGACAATGACCATTAACTGAACTTCAAACATACATTTTCCTCCTCCTTTTTCAGTTCCTTGTTAATATTCATGTTTGGTGACTGTAGTTACCAAAATATCTTAAAGCAAAATCCAGTGATTCAGATTGCAAGGGCAGCAAATGTACGTCTGAAGTTGGGTACATGCTGACAGCCCTTCTCATTTTACATTTGATAAACTTAAGGTTGAAAGATCAACTTCGGTATTTCTACACGATCTTTACAAATTGCACTGATAATTTTATTCTGTATGTATTAAACTATTTGAGTTTGTTGGTTTTCATGGGGGGCGGGGGTTTTTTGCAGTTTTGTTCACCTGAGACTTCTCTCTGCAAGCAGGTAAAAGTTCTTTGTTTTCATTTGGAAATACTAAATGGTGCAGCAAGAGTTCGTATTACCTACTTTAGACCAGCACGTACAAAATTCTCCCAATAAGGAAGCTATTTCGCTTACATCATCCTATCGTATTTTGTTATCTGTGTGTTCAATTTTTATTCAGATCAGTTTTGCAGTTTTTTTGTTAATACAAGTTCATACTCCTTTGTTTCTTACACAATGATACAAAGAAAAGTTAAATTCTAAAATGCAGGAAGAGAAATAAAATAAAAAATACGATGTCAATGGAAAGCTAGTAAAATACACTATAGCCAATAAAAAGATGAGGGAACTACAAGAAGAAACTAGCACAAAAAGTAGGCTACAAGGACTAGTATGGGTATTTTTACACATAATTTTTGAGTCTGGCCTACATAATTTATTGCCTTTGACATCATTTTGCTTTCCCTTTTTGTTAAAAGTATATTTTTTTCTAAAAGTCAGCAATACCTTTGTCTACCTGTCCTGTCTGGGAGACTGAAAGATAAAAGTCTGTAAGAGAGAAGAATGGAAAGAGCTAGAAAAGATCAGGAGGTTCAGAAAAAATGAGGTCCAACTTAAAAGTCTAAATCACACGCAGTTGAACACTCCAAATAGAGAAGAGGTAGCCCAGGTTTACCTACAATAATTCCAGAGGCTCTGGATAAAATCCCAATGACCCCTCTCCCAAAAATTCCCTCCCTTAATCACAATGATCCTTTGGCTTTAAGATTGCTGAGAAATCCATTCACAGAAACACTAAACTGAAAGGTAGGGAAATGCATTAAAGACAACATTTCTAAGGGTAGAAGTAGAATTTCCTTTGTAGCCCATCCAAGCAATGTAAGAGCTGAATCAGAAATCAAAGCTAGGGACTCCCTCATAGTGGTTTAAATAATTAATCTGTTGAAAGCATTAACAAATTCTTTGAGTTGATAACTTTACTCACATATTTGTGTATTTAATAAATACACTTGATCATCTTCACTAAANCTGCTGTTATGCTGGATATTCTTGCAATTTCCCTGTGGATCAAGGATAGAAGTAAATCTCTAAATCAAACAACTCTAAAGATGAGTTGCCAACTATTACATCAAAACCTACCACACTTCCTGTTTTTATGCCATACCTCAAAAACAAAATTGAAGAGTGCTTTCCCTGATAAATCATTAGCGTATTTCAGTAGAAACTTACAGTATATCAAAGGAAGCCAGGTGGCATAATACAAAATTTAAAATATTTCTGAAAATGAGCTCAGTTACAATTTTATAAGCTTCATCATTTCAGCTATAAAAGAAAAGGCAATTTAACCTTAAAGCAGCTGTTTTATGGATGAAAGAACTATGATGGAGCTCTAACAAGCCAAACATACTAAAGCGAGAGCGCTGCGGCACAGGTGGCAGTTCTATGAAGTACAAACTGCATGAATAATAATTTCACAAATTTTAAAAATAGTTTATTTTTTATATTAAAGAAAACTAAGAAGATCCACTAGTTTTGATTTCTTAGTGACCAGCATTCAGAAATATTAAGTTTATACTGATTCTGATTTACATGAACTAGATTTGCTTGTGTCTTGAAAATACACGTTCAGGAAAGACACGTTGATAGATTTACAATCTTGATCAAAAAGACAAAAGGAAAAGAAATAGCAATCAGGAAATTTCTGTGGATATACATGAAACAAATGATTAATAATCTGAGGAAATAGTTACCAGGTATTGTGAAGTACCTCACCATTACAATAACTGTTAAATTTGAAAAGAAACAGTCACGGAACTAACAAAAAAAAAAAGCATGTGTGGTGAGCAGACTGTGAAATGCTCTACTCCATCCCAGTCACTAAGTGTTTTAATTTAGCACTGCTACTTCTTTACCTTCTATAATTCATTGCTGAATGTAAAGGAACAAGTTGCTATTTGCCTTGCATATACTCTTGAGTTCTGTATTTTTTTTTTTATCTTCTACCAGCTATTTTTATACTAAAAGCATCTTAAAATAAAGAATGACTTACTGATGAACAATGGAAAACAGCAAGTACTGCAGCTGGCTGCACTGAATTGATGTGTTTCAGATGACTAGTCAGAAATTGGTCTACCGTTGATTTGGTAACAGAATTCACATAATTAAGAATAAATACCTTAATTAAATGCTTTTAGGTAGAACTCATATGCGCATAAAACACACAGCTGCTCAGTAAGTTCAGCTTTTGGGCACTATATTACTTTGCCATCAAATAATGAAAAAATACAAGTATACAGAATCTATTAAAATATAGTTAAAAATTACTGTAATAATTCCAGATATTCATCTCTGTGATCAATGACTCATTCTGAGTTTGAGAAAAACATTAAAATGAGTATTTTGGACATCTTCATAATCTACAATACAATCCTTCCGGATGTATATTCCTATGCACTGTATCATATCATACCTAGCTTTTCCTTGTTTTTCACACAATGTTGTCCTGTTCTTGGATACAGTTTGGAACTTGTGCAAAACAGACAATTAAATGTATCAAAAGACTTGAGGTGGTGCAGTCTGAGATTACAGAATTAGGAGAACAGTATACATTGTACCACAAAAAAGCTGAAGAATTAATTTCTTTCTTTGTTGCACTTAAGTTAAAACCAGAAAGTTCCCTGGGTCTTCTCCTAAAATGTCATTTAGTTCCTGTTTATGCCACTTGCAATATTTCAATCTACTCAGCTGACTTCAGCTTTAGGAAATCTCCAATTCGAGCAAAGGTTTGTTTAGAAATTTGAATATTATGCTTCCAAAATCAGATGATGTGTTCTTCTATGGAGCTACTCTTATCAATAAGAAAAAAATCACAGACTTAGCGAAAACGTACTAGTAGTATTTTGGCTTACAAGGCATGTCTGGTGTTGTTAAAGGAACAGTAATATTCTGTGTTGCAGCTAAAGTAATTCTAAAATCCTTTCTTAGTCTAAGTTTCTTTCCTAAACACAAATTCAACAATTGTTGAATAGAAACAACTTACGTGAGTATCCCTTGCTCAGACTGTTATGGGCATATACAGAATACCATTTTCTTACTCGAATCTACTCAACTGAAGACCAAATGTTCATATTACCAAAATGACAGAATTCGTATTTACTTCAAAAGGTCTAAAACTGGGCTTTAAATTCTATCTAGTCTGTTTCAGTCCAATTTATTATTTTGTGTCACAGTATTATTGTGACACTAAATAAACTGCCATTTACTTCAGGTGCTAGAAACATACCAGCAGACAGGAGTATGCAGTCTTTGTACGAACACTTTGGTTCTTTATCTAACTTCATTTAAGTGTTACAGTCACTAGTCCAGCATAATAAGTACACTGGAAATAAAATGCTTTCTGCAAGAGAAACTTGGAGAACTACAGAAGTATCTCAATAGCAATGCCACACAATGCTATTCGATACAAACAGCAAAAGCTAATCAGCAATGACTCTAAACAATTATTACTTATGGTGAAAGGTATGACACCCTAACAATACATTGTGAGTTTTTACCACTATAAGCAAGCAGCTGTATATAGTTTCCTACTGAAGGCTAACAGCATTATACAGCATGCATTTACTACAACCATGTTTTTAGTTTAGAAACTACCCAGTGCATCACTCTTACCTCAGATTTCTCCAGTTTATTTTGAGCATCAATCTGAGTGACAATTTCATTCATGTTGGTCTCCAAAACCATTCCACCCATGACCATTTCGGCCAATATATTATGGACCTAAAAAAGACCGAAATAAAAATTAAAAATGCAAAATGTCCTACACGCATCTGGATAGATGATCTCTAGATTCACCAACATGAAAACACTTACATTCTGTAAGTCACTTCATTAACGTTAGCAATTTATTTAAAACTATTTGGGAACAAAGCTCCTAACTTTATGTTTGAGCCATCTTCTTTGCTCACAGTTCTGTTACAAACCCATAACACATACCACTTTGCTTATCAATGCTAGAAGAAACTTCCACATTCACCTTTCTTTCAGTACCTGTTTTCTACCCAAGGACTACACAGGAGTTCTAAGTAGCATTAACAGCAGTAATACCTCTAAAGAGCAGGTTCTACAAGATTAAACAAATTGCTCAAAAATAGATGTATAACCACTACTTTGAGCTACATCTATTAAGGAAGAGAGACATAATGATGCTCACCCACCGCAGTACCAAGACTAGTCTTAGAAGTAGAAGTAACATACCTGAGCTACACCATAAACATGAGTCTTCAAGATCTAGGACTAAGATTGACAGCTAGGACTCAATCTGAAGGACTACATAAGCCAGCTGAAGACATTAATAAAATGGGTATGTCTAAAATCCCTCTTCCCTGCAACCCTGATTGAGGATGCGAGCCATGGTTTACATATCTCTGCTTTAGAGTCTGTATTTGCACTTCACCTAAAGACTACATTTTTATTTTTTTAAAGGCATGCTTCCACATACTTTCTAGTAAAAAAACAGAGTTAGTATGTAACATATACTATTTTAATTCCATTATAATTCTGAAGATAAGGAACATTTTATTACTTTTCTGAAATAAATACACTGTATAATCTGATACTTCAAAGCATAATTCTGCTGTTATGCTGGATATTCTTGCAATTTCCCTGTGGATCAAGGATAGAAGTAAATCTCTAAATCAAACAACTCTAAAGATGAGTTGCCAACTATTACATCAAAACCTACCACACTTCCTGTTTTTATGCCATACCTCAAAAACAAAATTGAAGAGTGCTTTCCCTGATAAATCATTAGCGTATTTCAGTAGAAACTTACAGTGAATGGGTTTAGAGAGGCTGAAAACAACTCTTCCTCTCTGCCTATTGCTGCTGAGTAGAGCTTTAAGAATTGAATACTTATGAGAAAGATTCAAAACCTTACTGAGCCACTCTCCTACTCCTAGCATACATACGTCCCTCTTAACATACCAAGCTAAAAAGCCTAATATAAAACTGGTACAAAGAATTAATTCTCCTGTCTTGTTATTAGGTGAATTTAAAAGCTTTTTAGTATTGCAATTGGGAGAAAACATAAAAACGTTGTAATCTCACATTAATTTACACTGACAATCCAAATGCATTGAAAGATGTCACCAATACTTACTTCTTTTTAGTGAAAAGTTATTCTCACTCATAGTGTAAGGAAAGACTTTACAGTTGTACACAAATAGGAGTTAGTAAACACATTGTATGGGCTACCTGAAATACTAAACCACAAAAAACTTACATAAATTTGCATTTGGTTATAAATTTGCAAAGAATTATTTGACAAACACGTGATAAAAGATACAATGTATTCAACAGAATCAACTGAAAAACACTGATTTTTCAGGTAATTCTCAATTTTGCTCACATGGAAGGCTTGATAATATAAGTCAAAAAGTTGACTTAAGATGTTATTAGTATCAAAAATGTTAATATGGAAACTATTATAAAAAATACTAAAATAGACACAAAAGTGGCATTTTTTTTTCCTTACTCAAAAAGTTAGTAAAAATTACTAAGAGCATTTAGAAGATAATATATCTCTACCGCTGGTGATGACCATAAAGACTGTCACTTTAAAAAGATCTGGCTAAAGATGTTTCAGAATCAGAGTTTAAGCCAATCAACACAACATTAGGTTTCATAATTCCTTAAGGAGGAGATGGTACAAGAGATGTATTTTAGAAGTAGGTAGATTTGCAGCTTCGATCACAATCGCAATTCATTCCAACATCAGTGATGTTTGTAAGCTTCTGCACAGGTTTATCTGACCTTCTTGACTACTCCAAAACTTTTAAGCTTTGTGGGATTCTCCTCAGAATATAGGAAGACTAGCTCTTACAGTATGCATAGCCATGAAACACAAAACATAAAAACTACAAGGTCTTCATAATACAGTATTTACCTGGCAATTCTGGTCACATTTTATTTTATCAAGAATTTACCAAGCAAGTATTTTTCACATGCTATGAAATTTAAGGTTTTTTTTTTATTTTCTACTTTCTGAATGTGCATTATACAGAATTATAGAGAGACTAATAAATAATTCATACCTCCCTACACAAGTGGAAAATTTTCTGGCTAGTCTTACTTAATCTGTTTACTACAAAGTGGTTCTTTTCCACCTCTCAACAAAAATACTGCATAACAATGCGAATAACATTACCTGCTACTACAGATTATAGATTTGGATTTTATCTTCTTTTTTAAAATGCACCTGGCTCCAAAACAGCAACTGCAGTCATCACCTCCAGATTTTAGGGGAGTATTTCTCATTTTGCTTTTTTTTGGCAGAGCTAGTGACATCAAAGAAGAAATTCCAGGTGTAACTTTAGCCTCAACAAATAGACCCCAAATTTAGAAACTATTTGCTTTGAAGTCAAAAGAATGTTTCCATTGTTGAAGAATACATTTTAGTTTGTGGATGATACCTGAAACTGTATTGATAAGTACATGAGAGACTAAATTCTATCCTACATCCTGAAGAAGAAAAGGAATTTAATTCAATTTCCTTGTAACACTCTGGAACCATCTGATAAGTTCTAGAACTTGGTCTTTCTTTTAAAGCACAGGAATAATTCATATTTATTTCTGATTTGAGAGGCAAGAAATGACAAGTCAGTAAGTTCCTGCTTACTTTGCTCTTACTCAGCGGAGAACTTCACAGTACAAGCTGTGGAAGTCTAGCAGCACAGAAAAAAAGAATGTAAAAGAGCAGTTCTTGATCTCTACAGATTATTCATTTCTGTTTTAAAATGAAACAAACAAAAACCCCCCTCTTTTCTCAGGTAATCTCTTTCTAACAGCCTACAAATATGAAATACTGAGATGCTAAAGCTGTAAGGTAACAGGCTGAACTCCGTATGAAACCTACACCAGAATGACTGAAGAGATTGGGCATTTGATTAATTTTTCACAAGCGTTTTGGTTTCTCTGAAACAGGTAAATGTAATCAAATTATGTCAGGTTTGGTAGCTATTCTTCCCCCCTAACAGGTAAAGGTAAGCAATTACAGTCCTGTCAACACCACTCATAAGAGAGATAATCTCTTCCTCTCAAGTACTACTGACATGGTAAGTATCGCATCTAGAACACTGTGTCCAGTTTGCAGCCTACAAGTGCAGGGAAGAGGACAATAAATAGGAGTGAGTTCAGCATTGGGCCACCAGACTGGTTGGGACTAGTGCATTTGTCCTGGGTAGAGAGGATGGAGCACCAGGGCTGGTTCAGCCTCGACACCGTGGGGCTTGGGGGCACCTAATGGCAGCCGCAGCACCTATGAGGGGCTGTCAGCGAGCCCGGCCCTTTCAGAGGGGCGCAGTGGACGGGTTGGGGACAGGTGAGGCTGGGACCAGCTGTAAGGAAAGCCTTCCCCAGGGGGACAGGGGAGCGGTGGCACAGGCTGCCCAGGGACTGTGCAGGCTCCCTCCCTCCCTGAGCAGCCTGGGCTGGCCCTGCTGCAAGCAGCTCCTTGCACCAGGCACCTCCCGAGGTCTATGACTGCATTTTCTTAACAATTTTATGGTAAAACCACGCTACTTCATGATGCAGAGAGAGTTTAACTGGTAAAAACAAATGCTTCAGAGCCAGAAACTTGCTCCATCCATTACAGGTAGGAAATCTAAGTAACTGGAAAAAGCTAGATGCAGAGAATTTAGGAACAATTTAAGTGTAATGCATATGTCAGCAATATTAATTGTACCAAAAGTGTCTGTATAGATACATATATATATAAATGAATAGGAAAGAAAAAATCATGTATACGTATATATGAAATTGGGAAAGACCATTTCATTGCATTTCTAAATACAATGGTTTTGCATGAGCCAACCTCATAAAAGCCAGACTATGAAACTGCTCAGGAACATACACTTACTACCTCTCAACTGTAGTACATAGTCTAAAGAATAACTGTGGCAGGATCACAGGCAGTTGTACAGTTATCCAAACAAATCTCCAAAGGTTTTAGAAAACAGTATCATTAATATTAATGTTCTCTATCATCACTTGGATTGAATTAAATAGCAGACATCACCGAACATATTACTTACTGGCACATGCCTCCAACTATGAACTCACAGCATATGCAGTGGCATCTTCACATATCGTTTTAAAACACTGAAAGCATGAATGAATGCCTGGGTTTGGTTCTGGTTTGGTTTGTTTTTCAATCTGGTAGAAGATGCAGACATATTACTTAATAGATGCCAGTAAAAGGCTCAGTTGGTAACAGCAGTGGTTCAAGGTCTCTACAATAAGGGCACATTATGTATGACAGGTTCAGGGAACAACTCCATGATATGATCCGTCTCATGTATTTTGTATAACATGAAGACAGACATAAATTCAAGAAGTGGCCAAGCTTGAGCAGTGGAACTAGATCGCACGGCCTCCAGAGGTCTGTTCCAGTGTAAATTATTCTGTGCTTCTAAGAACAAAGAAGCTGAACTCTTTTACTATTTTATAAATTTAAAAGGAATTAAAAAAAAGTCTTCTTGAGCACATAGGCCACTGATTGCAAAAATAAAGTTGCAGCCCAACTGCAACAAGGCAACCAATGCGTGATATGGAGAGAAAGAATTTGATTTACAAGTTCAAAGACCGCATCTCACCAAGGCCATCAGTTCCCCTTAGTGTAAGTTCTGAAAGAAGCCCACAACATGAAAGTAAGCTACTGATTAAGAAGTAATTGACAAAGGAGCATTGTCTGCATATAAAAAAGGGCAGACTGCAAACCTCAGGTTTCTGGCCAGCTGTAGCATGGATGCTGATAACTGTACAGAACAGCAGTATACTTGTATAGTATACTATATTTGTATAGTATAGCAGCATACTTGTATGACTGGCGTTAATATCCAGCCTTTTGTGGTTACTGCCATTATCCTTATTATGATGAATACACTGAAGAAGGAGCATGAATACCATTCTGAATACAGCTTCTCACAAAAAAAATTGCTCATAATCAACGCAGATTTACAAATATTACAATAAGCTTTAGAGACAGAAAGAACCTCAGGGATGTAATTTTTTTCACCAGCGCAGCAGTTCACAGAGAAAGCCTTAGCATTCTACACCAAAACATTAAGAATATACCTTCCTTAATCTTTTTAGTCTTAAAGAAACTAATTCATTACACTAGCTGTTGGTGTAATGCTTTATTATCATTTTGCTCTCAGAAAGTAAGAATACAGTACACAGTAAAGCACCATGAATTACCGCTGAGCAGTTGTTTCAGTATTTCATGTTCAGTGTTCTCAAGTTACAGAAGATATACATAATAAAATTTATCTTTCCATCATGCAAGGTACTTTAAAAAACATGGAAGTTGAAATTTTTACTTACACTCAAGCATGCTTAAAAAAGTTTAGTAAGTCAGAGGCAAAATCCACCTAGTTCATTACTTGGTTTCAAAAACTCACCAGCTGACACAAAAAAAAAATTATGCAAGAAATCTTAAGAGTACTTTTTATCCGATGTAACTTCTCTGCTTCCAAATATCTCCAGCTTAGGAATTCCTGAAGCACAGGCTGTTTAATGTTTCTTGCTATCCTGTTGTATTTTATAGCCCCTGAAAGATTTATCTTTGTTTAGTATGTCTAATCACTTTTGAACCTATTTATAATATTCTTGGCATCTATGACAAAATGGGCTAATGACATTCCATAATTTAATTATCAGTCATAAAAAAATACATTTTCTTTGTTTCAAACTTATTTCCTGAAATTTTATCTGATATCCCACCATTCTGTATCTCTGAGAAACACGGTTGTTCAACTTCTGCAGGCCCTTCAATACCTTTTCTCTGCCTCCAGGATCTTGAATATTTACCAACTTGTTCCATGCAAGCTATTCCATGTCTTGGATCATGCTTCTTACCGTTTGTCCTGGTTTGAGCTAAGACATAACCAATTTTCTTTTCAGTAATTTCACTTTTCAGTTAAGTCTCTTCTCAGAGACTGCACTCTGAAATTAACAGTGTGCTTTTCAGACAGTGTCTGCTTCTAGGAGTGATAACCTTCAATATTTACAGTTATTGCTGAAGTAAGGGTAGGAATGGTATGCAGAAAAGCTCTTGCTTACACTTATTCCTCTGGAAACCAAGCTCGCTGCTTGGTTCTGCTCAACTTCTTTTGCGCTGGAAATGAAAGAGAAAGCGCTCAGACCTGCGACCCTGTGGTGGGGAGGAGCGGGCTGGACAGGTGACCCAAACTGACCAAATGCAGTATTCCATCCCATACGTGTCACGCTCACTATAAAGCTGAGGGATCACGAGGGTCACACTCTCTTCTTCTATGGCCCGCGTCCGAGGAGGACTCTGTCCGATTCTTCTGCGTTTGATCCCAATCCATGCGCTCCTGAATCCAGTTCCTGTCTGCTGCCAAGTCCAGTCTGGGACTTTCCCAGGAGCTGCCTAGCAGCTTGTCATTGTGGAGCACAATATTGGTTTTATATGTATTTCTATATATTTCATTTTTTTCCCTATTTCTTATTCGACCTTATTATTATATTACAGCTGTTTTAATTTTTCCAATCCATAAGCCTCTTCTCCTTTTCTCTTTCTCTTCCCCTTTCTGGGAAGGAGAAGGTTAACAGAGAGCATCTGTTAATTATGTCTGTTTAAAAATGTCTTTAAAACTGTCTGTTTAATAGCCAGCCCAGCTTTAAACCATGACACTTTTCTCTGTAATTTTCTCCTACTCTTAGTATGCAATATGGAATTCTAACACACAGTATTTAAGAGTGTTTATATAGCACAGACTGACACAGTAGCTTAACCATTTTTTCTGTCTTGCCTCATTTTTCTTCTAAAGGGATGATCTTCTAAATAACCAAATACAATTAATTTTATTTGTTAATCTGTAATGAAAGGAAATCATGACTATGACCAATGATATTATGTAAATATTGTAATCCATTTACCCCCTTCTCTTAAATACAGTATAAGAATAAAACAGCAAGCAAAAGCTTGCCCAGATATGAGCAGTAAGTAGCAAGACATACATCTTTAATATTAACTATTTTTTCTTTTTCATTGCAAATCCATATTAAATTAAAAAACACACTATATCTCCATTTTTTCTAATTAAAAATATAACTAATTATAACTAATTCCTAAAGAAACAAAAAATTTTCTGAATTAAAAAAGCATTAAGTGGTAATGAAGTGCAAAACACACTTTAACAGTGCATTCAAAACAGTGCTTAAAGTGAAAGACTGAAAGGACATGGAACACATCTCTTAGATTTGTATCCTACAAGATATTAGGCTGTTGAAAACATCAACTTTCCAAAATCTGAATCATGATTTTGTAATAATCATTCGGAGGTTTTTTTACAAAAATCAAGAGTGCCTCCTACTTCTGTTCTATGCTCTGTCTAAAAGCATAAGTGGCATGCTTTAACAAATGTGGACAAGGAAAAACTCTCCCAGGAAAATTTGGCAAAGATATTTTTTGTCTTCAAGCTGCAATCTGTTTCTTGAGGGTTCACTGTTCTGATCAGATAATAAACTCTTGGAATATATCACGGTACTCCTAGGGATATTTCAATATGTGTCAAAAACTTGTGGAAAAATAAAAGTATTTCCTTACATCCCTACCTGAATATATTCTAGTATTTCAATTGTAGAAGATGCTTATGATAGCTTTCTGTGACATCTTTTCCATCGCAAAGTGCTACACTCCTGGACTCAGTGTAGGAGTCAGTAGAGGGCTGAAATAAACCACTTCCTCCTCTGGAAAACATTTTGCTCCAGCTATAGTAAGTTTATTTGTTTGTTTTTAACACAGCTGATCTCTAAAAGAGAAGCCAAATTCTCTTCTGTACAAACTACACTCTCCAACACCCCATGTCCTTATCTCCTACAGCACATAAGAAACACTATCTCATTCCCGCCTATATACCATTCTCCAATGAATTTCTAGTACTATACCAATACTCTTCTTGAATAAGCATCTCTCTTGCTTCAGGTTACTATAAGCCATCACTGATTGCTGTTTAATGATGGCTACCTGATGAAGGTAAATGTTTCCTTATACAAATGCCACATAAAATGCTACTAAAGAGGCAGCAGCTGTTGAGATTACATAGTTTAACTCTTTTACATAGTTTCTTACAAGAAAGGTATTTCTTGAGTTTTAGGCAGTTCTAGCAGTGAGATTTGAAGTCACCTTCCACAACTCCATCAAGAACTGATGACACAGATCTACTCTTACCCAAATCAAGCAGTCAAACCTCACTTTTCTCAGCACCAGACCACTCAAAACACAAGTATTTGAAATGTTTCACCCCAAACAGCCCCGATACATAAGTATCCACTTGCTATAACTAAGACACTATATCAAATCCAGCAGCAGTTGCTGTTTTTCTCTGTTGCACACTTGACACCTATTAACAAGCCAGGCCACAAATATCTGACAAGAAAAAGTTAGTGTGTTGTAACTCATAAGTCTCAATGCATTTTGCTTCTTGACAAAGGTGACCTTATCAGCAGTTTAAAAGAGAATGTAATGCTGTTGTAATGGAGATGACATCAGATTAGTCACAACTGCACAACTAAGGCTACTGTACTGCTAGCAGTAGCCTCGCATTACTGCAGAAGTTCAGCTGTCTGTATTGTATTCTTTTGTCGACTAACACTCAAGTTAAAATTCACTGCACTGGTTAATGCTAATATCTAATTAGTATTTAGGGTTCAGATTTTCCTCAGAGTTCGAAAATTCTAGCCTAAACATTTCATGGGATCAAGTGATCTTAGCTTCCCTTTGACAAATAGTTTCAAAGAAGAAAATATCATCTCACATCCAATACAAAGTAAAATATTCTTCAAGAAATTTGACATTTTGAAGTACCTAAGTTGTCTACATTTTATGAGAAAGATGTTTCTCCTATACAGTGTAATGTTAAGGAATGCTACCGAATGAAACACTCTTCTGAGCAACAGCTTAGACTGCATAGCAGCAAAGGCATTCTGCAGCTAAAGATAAAGATCTCTGCCACAGAACAACTTCAGTTTTGGGGTTCTTTAAGATCAGAAACCAATATATAAATCACTTAAATTCTTCTGTAATTTAATCTGCAATTTTGGAAACAGCCAACCTGTTCTAGCCAGGCCAGAAATCCTAGTGGCTTGTCATTAGCACAGTATCAGTTCAAACATGTACTCACGATCATTTGAATTTCACTGTCTGGTCAAGATATAAGTGTTTCTTCCAAAAGAACCTCCAGATTTTTGAAGCAAAGTGAGTCAGTTCCAAAGGGCTATTTCAGATACTTAACTTGTTACTATTTTTAGTCCACTGTTAGTGATTTTTTTGTCTTATTTTCCTTTTGTCTTTTGCTGCCAATGCAAAAAGTTGTTCACAGATGAGGAAAGGTGACTGCACAGAAACCAACAGCAGGCACAAAATGCAACTGGAAAGACTAACTTCTGTATATTCAATTCTCAGCATTTTACATAGTACACCAAGAGCTGTCAAGGTCCTTTTAAATGAAAGATTACTATAGATATTCTATATTATTATAGATATTATCGTATTTCTCAAAACTAGACTAAATAAAACATTTGCTCCTGATAGCTTGGAATATTCAAACAAGATTGTTTCTAAATGTTTAAAAAAAGGCATAATGTCTACTTTAGATTTAGAAGAGAAAAATTCACACAGCATTTAAATTACATAATCATAGCATTTGAAAGGCAACTGTCAGTCTCAACTGGAAACCCCCGTAACATTTTCAGTTCTGAGTAATGTAATACCTAACCATAAACAAAACAGAACAAATTATTTATTGAAACTAAGTCCTACCCTGAGAATATTCAGATGTCTCCAATTTGACAATTATGTGTGCAATAATACTATGCAAATCTCCCACATTATTTTCTTTTTCCTCAGAAAGACATGTTCTACTGCAGCTTTCAAGTCTTAAAAATACTATGCTGATAGAAAATGTCTAGATTTCACTGACAATAAAAGTAGAATCACTGCAGAGTTTAATATCAAGTATCAGTTGAACCAAACATTTTACCTGACAAGAAATATTACAGGAGCTCATCACAGTACCTTGTCTACGTGGAAAATTAAATCCAGTTCACAGACATTCTCAAAACATTTGTCTAATGTTTCCACAAATACCTGCAAAGAGGAAAAAAAAGCCAGAGGTCAAGCTTTAACAGAAACTCAATAGTTCCATTAGGTGTGAGGCTTAGCAAAAGCAAATCAGAAAATAAACACTGTGCAGATTTTAAGGCATTAAAAGCATCTATAGAAATTATGTGGTTAACATTATTACGTTAACAGCGTGTTATTTGTAGAGGGCAAAACTGTACACAAGACTCAGTTTATGTTTTAACTCTGCTAGAAGTCACACAGTTTTAAACAACAGTTGCATCTTCCAAAAAAATAACATCATGTATGTTACAATTTTCTCAGCTATGATTCAAAGTGTTCCTTCCTGTTTCATTAGATACTGATTATTAAGCAAAAATCAGCTAGGTTTTTTCCCGTTATTGTTTTTAGCAATTACTACACTGCAGGCATTCCTGGTTAACCAGACTACTGTTAACTGTCACACAGAGTCTCACGTGCAATGCAAGCTCTCAGAATCATGCAAGCTTTAAGTGTTAGCATTATGGCTTTCAGAAACAGTACGGCAGCTTTCACTTGCTTTAGACCCGCTGAATTCAGGATGGATGAAGAAAAAAAAAGGTAGCTGTCTTAATGTCACACCTGCTGATCCTGTCAGGCATACTACCACATGAACTTTGAGAAGTCCAGCAGTTTGTACCCAGGCAAATAACCCCTCCCTGAATCTAGAATGTAAATGCAGAAAGCAGAAAAATCCAAGCAGCTGCTGAAGTCCAGCCAGCTCCCTTTATGCACGGGACAGCTCCGACTCACTTAGATGAGATGTGTCTAGACCTCCAAGTTAAACATATATTTGAGTCTGAGAGCTTAGGGTCCTCAGAATTAAAAATTATGACTGTAATAATTTATACATCATTTATTGATGACTAGTAAATAAGGTGAAACTTGTGGGAAATTTTAATCTCAGTTTCACAGGTTTCAAGGCCGTTTTATCACAATACGCATTTAATATTATTTATTAAGTTGTCACTGTTTGTAAACATGGGGCTTTTTTGCAGTTTTGAACTCAAACGCTAAAGTAGCAATACGGAAGAATTTAAACACCTGGTTTTGATTCTCTCTTTTCACCATGGTTTATTAATCCCATCTTAGTCTTTGAGAGGAACCAGATTTCAAACTACCTAGGCCCAGAGAAATAGGAATGAGAAGCCATGTTCTGCTGACAGAAGTGGATAAAAGGCCTGCTTCTACAGATATTTATGTCTACAGAAACAGGTCTACTTGACATCAGCCATTTCCAGTTGTCTACCCTGCATATCAAGAAAGATCATTTTTACATCTGAATCCTCGGTCTCAGTCCTGCTTATACTATAAAAGAGGATCACACTCTGCTGCTGCTATTACTATCATCAATTTCCTTTTTAAAGTAAAACAGCATCTAACCGATGTACCATGCATTTAGAACAAGGATTATTCTTTAATACCAACATATCAATTCATAACATAAACTAGAAACATAGAGCATTTTCACAGGCAGAATAGTAAGGCTTACTAACAATAGTTAACTAAGTAAATGAATACGCTTCTGTTAAATTATACTGAAGCTAAGCAAAGCAGATTTTTTGCTTCAAGTAGTTGTTAATTCGCTGTGATAACAGTCTTCTACAAAGAAGGGAGACCAGCAAACAAAAAACCTTTTATGTTAAGCAGAACAAACTACACAGTTCACAACTACGTGCAGCAAGACAAATGATCAGAGATGTTCTCTTACTTTCCTTGTACCTTGGGAGAATGTGGTTACAAGGACAGCGGTTTGATATGAGGTGCAGGAAGACTGGAAATAGAGTGTAAACGTAACCTTTATCCAAAGGTTTTAGTTACAGAGTTTGACACCATTTTTGAAAGAAATGAAAATATTCCTCATATACATCACAAAGTTTACACACTCCGTTTACAGACTCTGACATCCACCTGGATCCTTGGAAAACAAAGGAGTATGTTAAAAACAAAAACAACTCAAAAATCCTCAAAAAAGGCCCCCACAGATAATAAGTATTTAATAGTAGTGTATATGCCCACACATGGAAACACAGAAATTTTATTTTTGTGACCTTCTTTCAGTAACTAGGGCTTCTCCTGTAACATTTGATTCATAGTTAGAATGGTTACTTTTATACTTTTACCCACTACATAGTGACGACACCACAAATGTCACAAGTGGTGTCACCACCACTGGAATGAACTCGCAGATCTCTGCTTGCAATGCATGACCAGTAGTGCACGTTAAACATTATTTAACCTACGGAAAATCAGTTGGCACTGAGTATCCTTCAGAGAGATTTTTCACCAGCTAAGGATTTATCCTGGAAGCTTTGGAAACTTCCTCAATCTTCCATTCATGATGGAGAGTTCAGTCACAGTAACGGGCAGCACTGATAAGGTATATATCTATTATGAATAACTAGTCTTTAGCAGTAGCCTACAAGGTAAGGTAGGTTTTTTACACTAACATTCCTTGGCCTATTTTAAGACACCTTCAAATAATCAATATTGTAAATAAAATTAGAGCCACTTTCACCACAAATTTCGTTGAGAGTCAAATGAATTGCACACAATGGCAGGCAGTGCTAGAATTTTAAGTACGTCATTAATTACTTCAGATGGCACAGAGTTGTAGACCAAAATAACCAGAAGAAAACCCACACCAATTATTTTGGGGGACACAGACACACCACACATCAGTTCAAACGCACTTTGTGATGTTATTGGAAAAGGAACATAAATAAAGGAGTCAAATGGCAGGAGAAGAAGGATGCATGCACAATGAATTACTAGCTCCCCCTTGTGCCTCATTTTTGAAATAGAATCATAGAATCATAGAATGGTAGGAGTTGGAAGGGACCTCTAGAGATCATCTAGTCCAACCCCCCTGCTAAAGCAGGTTAGCCTAGAGCAGGTTGCACAGGAATGCATCCAGGCGGGTTTTGAATATCTCCAGAGAAGGAGACTCCACAACCTC
>VZSC01007041.1:39073-50054 GCA_013398225.1 Steatornis caripensis | reverse complement strand
GACCAAGGGCAAGTCTTCATTTTTCCATGCTTCCTCTCTTATCTCCAGAGTCTGGGAGTCCTGAGGGCCAGTCCTAGCAGTGAACACTGAAGCAAAGAAGGTATTCAGTAACTCTGCCTTCTCTGTGTCCAGCGTCACCAGGTCACCTGCCTCGTTCAGAGTTCAAAAAACTCAAGTAAACAGAAAAAAAGAAAAAAAAGGAAAAAACTCACAGCTTTCTTTTGTAGCAAATATGCTTTAATCAAGCCAGATACATACCTGGAGAGTAAAGAATACGAATCAAAACACTAAATTGTTATTGGATATATACAAGCCAGGAGTTCCCTATACACAGCACTATGTCAAAACATAAACCACCATCTGTACCATGAAGGGCTCATTTTTAATCAGGCAAATAAGACAACAAAGGAATAAAATATACATTAACATGGGGAAGATAACAAGGCTAGCAAAGAAATCAGTTCATCTAATGAATTAAATGCCTCTGATACTAAATAATGTCAAATACTAACAAAAACAGACAGAAAAAATTCAGTAAAAAAACCAGGACCAACTCATATCAAGAATATCCCATCCTTCTTCCTAAGCAAAAACAGCAGTGATAAGCCTTAAAACAGAATTAATTCAATCTGCCCACGAAGAGTCCTCTCCTTCACTGCTTTTGACTGTTCAAATGTTCCTTGGGATTCCAACTAGTTTAGAACATAATAGTCTGATCATATAGCCAGTTATCCGTACAAAAGGCTGGTTTCTCTTCTGCTTTAAGAATGACCTTTAATAAGTCATTATACCATTGAAGTCATTGTACCATAGAAAGGCTGTGGAAATGCTGTAGTGGATGTCGCGTACCATTGCAAGCACGTGACATCCATTACAGCATTTCCACAGCCTTTCTATTGGAAAATCCTTGGAGCATCAACTGCATTTTCCCACACTTACACTGACATCCCAGTTTTCTTTAAAGAAATTTTTTTTAAACTATTCATAGATTATAGAGAGAATGCCAAGATTACAGTTTTAAGGGAAAGACTGTGCAAGTCCTGCTGATCAGTCAAAACGGAAGCATGTCTTTCAGGTAAACCTACCAACAGACACTGCATTACCAAGAAGGCTTTTTAGGCCAAAACAGGCTTTTTGTTCTTAATTCCTGCCCTTTGCTTTCCACTCAACTCTAAAAAAAAACTAATAGTGTTAACTGAGAACTAGTTAGGGATTTTTCTGCCTAAATAGGTATTCTAGTCATATACCTCTCCCTTTTTTATTTAATTAGCTTAAAAGCATCTCTGATGAGGATGATTTACCTTTAAGGACTGTGAAAAACATCTTTCATGAACTGCACTGCATTTCCCATAAGTATCTTAGTGAACAACACTCCTGCAAGGCTATATACAACTTTTCATGGAAGACTGGTCTCACAGATTTAGCTGCTTTCTGATTCAACATGTCTTTGAAGTATTGCAATGGGCTAAAACTCTCAAAAACGCTTAGAGCAGACATAGGCTTTTAGGTCCATAATATAGTAAGGTACCATGTAAATGTCGCTCAATTTTTCCTCATGGTAGTCTACAGCTAGTTATATTTTCTTACGTACTTTATTTCCATGCACTATATAACCTTACACTTCACAGGCTAACGAGAAGAGTCTGAAATAGCTACAATCCATGACATAATTTACACTGAATTCAAAAGACTGCAAAACGTACCAAGCACAGCACAGATGCTGACCTATCTTCCATCCAATTAATCAAAACCAATAAACAGAATCTTGTGTTTGCATTAAAAAAAGAATTGACAATAATTAACAGTATTAATTTGCCTGAGGTGTTCCAACACATTTAGTTTGAACACAGTATAAAATCTAGAGGCAGAGTCTATGATTTGTAATACTTACAGTGCATTCATGAAGCCTGAGCCAAGAATACTTACCTGCCAAACAGATCAGACCTAATGATGATACAAGTGCCCCTCACAGAAGTATCTAAAGTATTACAACAAAACTTCATGCTGGAAAGAATCGCAGACTGCCATATGTAATCTAATCTACCACAGTTACTCAGTTTACAAGACAGAAAATTCTTGAGTGCTAGAGTGAGTTCTAGGTTCATTTCACCAGTGTACTTTCATGAGATCATAAACTGGCCCTCTACATAATTACTTATTGAAACAATTCAGTGTATACATGATTCGTAACAAACTCCAGATGGCTTACTGTTACCTGTATTGTCTCTAAGCTATAGTACACAAAGATGTATGAAAATGGCTCAACACACCTGAACAAAAAACAAAGCTTATTTGCTTGAGTAGATGCGTATGTGTATATACTGCCAGTCTGTGTTGCACATGGGGTTGAAATGTCATAATAAACTTTCCAAAGGCGTTTTTCCAGCATAACGCACATTTAATTCTGATTGCTATTGCTAAGAGGATTAAACAGATCCTTCTTGTCAGTCGGACTGGAAATTTAAAATGCTTAACTAATCTCTGTATACCTTCTACTATAATCAAGTGGTTGAATTACAATGATCCAGAGAAGTAGGAATACTGAACAGCTGTAGATACTGTGGTGAGACTATACTTATAAACAAAACTATACGGGTCAGAAAAAAAGTAAAGTATTTCTATAAATAGAAATAGCATTTCTATTACTTCTGCTTCCTTCAAATAATTCTACTGACATGTAATTAAACACCCGGGTGTAATGGAAAAGATGTGAAATATAAAGATTGAGAGATTGAAAACCATCAAAATACTTCCAGCTCAAGAAGGAACACAATTTAGAGACAAGTTTAAGATCTCCCTAACTCAGAGTATTTGAGGGCTATACAAATACAGGTAGTAGCAAACTCAAGCAATTTGCTTCAACACCTTGAAGTAAAATTTAGGTTACACTGTATAACTGAAAATACGTGGAAGCTACTGATGTGACATTTTTAATATACTGCAATTAATAAAATCTTACTTAAACTTGCATAGCAGCCCTGCAAAATGTAACAGGTCAGACTGATTGACCTAGATCCTATCCTTATTATCCGATTAAACGTAAGATACTTATAACATCCACTTTATCTGAAAAACATCCCTAAATCACATGAAATATTAACACGCTTCTTTTCTCAGTTCATAAATATTTCAGCACTTCCAAGTAAGAAGACACACTACGCAACAAGCAACTCTGCACAACAAACTGCTAAGAACAGGTAAGTCCATTGTACATCTCACTCAGTAACTTGCACCGATCAGAAATCGCAGGATGCTTCTACGATCGAAGATGACATCAGAATCTAGAAAAACGGTTTCCTTCCCTGCTACCCTCATAGCCACTCGGAAAGACAATTTGGAACTACTGTGCAGAAGAGCACCAAACCCTGAAAGCTGTTTTGAAAACTAACAGGTGACTATGGGAAGCTACTCAGCTCCAAGAAAGGTCTGCAGGGATCTGCAAAGCCTTTAAGGCTCACAGTTCTTTCCGCAGTGAAATAATCAATAGATACAGGCCCATGTCTCAGGATACCACAGATTTTACTTAAGTAATAAATCAATTCTCTCGATGTGCAAGCTTTTGAAAGGCTTAACAGTAACTGAATGATACACATACACCCAAGACCCATTTTATGTAATGATATATATCACTTCGTGGTGTGAAACTACTTTTTGCCATATCTGACTACACTAACAATTGTCAGTGAAATTGTTTATGCGGAAATTTTAAGCTAAAAATCACTGGTGCAGTCAGAATTCTCTTGACATAAGAGTGTTTGTATTACCAGACATGATTTTGGTTGCTGAGTTGATACAGACATATTTAACGGTTTAAATCATACACACTGTATTGGGAGCCTTGCAGAAGACATTATATTTGAGGAGCTGGTGATCTTGAACAGCCCACATCTGCTCTATTGGACTTGAGAAGCCTGTGTCTTATTGATGTAATCCATAACTTATAACATCTTTAGGAAAGGTAAATTGTAGGTGGATCAAAGAGAGTAATAATGTATTGATCCTGACCAAGAGACCATGGCATGTTTAGGAGTTAGCGATCCACGTAACGCTTAACCCAAGCAGGCACAGGCCTGTGCTGTGCTGCACAAATTCCTCAGCTACAAGATAAACTCAGCCAGCTCACTGAAAAAGAGGAGCCTGCAGGCAGGTCCCGCCTGGTACCGGTGATCACATCACCTGCATGGCCTTGTCCATACCTCAAAGTGCAGGAAGAACTTCTCATGAGACCATCCTTTAGGAATAGTTGTTTTCTTGTGCGGAAATTATATAATAGCCCAATAACCCAAAAAAGTGAGAGCTCTCCATGGACAGGATTTGCTCTGCACAGTGCACCATGGGAAAATCCACCTGGACTCTACTGGATCCTGCATGAACATGGGATGCTGAACATCTGAAGGTGTGTAAGATTTACTATCAACATTCCTCTTAATCTGTTTTATTAGGCAGTTATCTTATGAAACCATTTTGTTGCTGAGTTTTTCTTACTGAGAACCAGAAAGAACCTGAACCGGCTCTCTTTCTCCTCACCTCTCCCCACCCATGCCGTAGCGCAGGACACGCCTAGGGCAGCATTTGCACTCACATGAGCACAAAAGCTCGTAAGCCACAAGGAAAAGTTTCATCCAAAGAGGTTTTGGATGTGTTAACCTATTATCTATTTGTAGTGAATACATACATACATACACACATGCGGCTGTGTGTTCATGTACACACGCACAGAGCTTTACTTACCAAGGTTCTCATAATCTAAACTTGTCTAGCAAATGTTTGACCTGCACCATTTTTACCTGCAGCCAAAGCAAGGTCTGGAAAAGCTGCAGCAAAAAATAGCTGCTGATTGATCAGTAGGTTCCAAACTCTTTCCTTATTTTCTCATCAACTTGGGAAATAACTTTTTCAAAGACAGTCCAGAAAACTGCGAAGAATCTAAAATTAATACTCAGTACTTTGGCTGTGTTCACAGTATGCAAGCCACCTTCCCCTCCAAATATTACACAAAAAGACACGCCTAAACACTGAAGTTCTAAGGTACCTAGAAGTAGAATTCCACTTATTAAAAAAACAAAGCAGCAAAAAAAACTTACTTGTATGAGGTCTAAAATGCCAAGCTCACTTTCTGAAGAATCCACACAGAAGACAAAATACAAGGTGGCATAATGTCGGTAAATTAGTTTGTTATCAGATCCACCTATTAATCTAAACAGGAAAGATTAGTTAGCACCTCAGGACAATCTGGGCAAACCCTCACAGTTATTTCAGTTAATAGGCTTGTTGTTAATGACTGGCTGTAGCTTTCCCAAATCCAACTATATCACAACTTCTATTTTCTGAAATAATTACAATAGAAGAATACTAAGCACCAAGACAACCCAAGTTACATTTACCACATAAACACAGTTATTGTTATCCATATGGATAATAATTACATCAGCATATGCACCTTTTTATTATACTCAATTCAATCAGATCATGCAGTTTCATCAAAAAATGGATGTTAAACATACTTCCATCATACACCAGTGGGCACTGTACAGTGATTAATCTGCTTTACAGATTAACAGAGTGTATGCCTATGAATCCTTCCCTGCCCTTCTCGGAGGAGCATCAACAGAAAACTACAATGTAGACTGGCATTTGGATTACAGAAAAAGCCTTGTATCAGGCTTACAGTCCACTTAATAACCAAGAACACGTAACACTCTTGTGCTACAAAATGTCTGATATCTTGAGAAATTTAAGATTGTACTACAACAAAGAGTTTGTGATGCAATGTCGAAGTCACAGAAGCAATTAAATTTTTATGGACTCACTAATCATCAAGTTACTGAGTAAGAAGAGAAGAAGTCTAAACAGGTATTTCCTTCCACTCTTCTGCTGTAGCCTTCCCAAAGAAGGTACATAAATCATAAGAAGAGATGTTCTTCAAATCATTAACATTTGCTCTGAGCAGTAGGAGGCCGGCTCAAATAGAAATGAAAATATTTTGTAGCCTGAACCTACATGGCTATCAACACTGTAATTCTCCCTTAATTCTGTACCAGCACTGAATTACCTGTTTGGTGTACCGTAACTTAGCCCTTCAGTTACTGCCTTTATCACAGAGAGAGACTATGTAAATAAATAAAAAAACCAAGAAATCTTTTAGGTCACTTCTGCTTGAGCACATTGCTTTGCACTAATGCTTGGGAGAGGGGAGCAGAAACTACATTTGACAAGTATCACACAAAAATATTACAAACAAATGTAAAAGTGAAAGAAATGGTAATGAAAGATTCCTCTTTTGTGCTTTATTTACCCAATTCTTTCAAACACTTCAGTACACAGAGTTACTGTATATAAACTGTTGAGGCCTTTGCGTAAACTGCAAACTATAAGGTCATCCCTGCCCTGAAAAAAACAGACAAAAAAAACCCCTGAAAAAAATATTGGAATGGTAGCTCCAGAATTGAGCAGTAGGAGGAAAGCCTGAATTGTGTGCTCTGTCTTCAGTTTCTTTTTGTTGCACAGCTGTGATTTTTTTAAAAGGCTCCAAATGGAGTCTTTCACTTACAGAGTTCAAGCCTGCATGTTTCCAGCTTGAAATCCCCTCCAAGAACCTAATGACAAAATCACCAGATGAGTAGTTGGAAGAGAACGATTTTAGTTTAAAAAGCAATAAAATTAAAAAATGAGGAATCATCTTGATCAGGAAAAAGACATAATAGCTGACACGGTACAGCTAAGTATTTAACTGCATACACAAAATTTAGGCATTAATAAACTAACTTTCAGTAATCAGAAATTTCCATAATTACAATATTTAACAGGCCACAAGAATCTCTATCTTTAGACTGGAGATCATGAGCTTACTCCATGAATTCTGACCCCTTTTCCTAGATGGTGGCTTTATAAGTATTTAGTCTTGATGACTAATATCTCAAACCACTTTTCCATTTCAGAATTTCTTCTCTTCAACTGAAGCAAGACTACATTACAAAAACAACCCAGACGATTCAAGAAAGAATATTCTGTGCCTGTCTTCTACAGACAGAAGATGTAAGTCTGGCTTTCCTCCTATCTTGCTCTATCTATATTGATAAAAAAATCTTGGTTGAAACTGCATTAGTTAGCACATTTAAAAACTTTTTTTTCTTCCTAGTTTATATAGCAAGCCTGAACCCTGATAAAAAGGCTGATGAATCCTACTATCAAAGGCTGTCCACTCAAATTTTAGGCGCTTAAGCCAAAGCACCAGCTACAAAATATTTTAATTTCCTCTATGGGTATGGCAAATGTCAATGACTCTTCAAATGATACCAGAAATCTTTAGCTTGATTATAGGGAAACTGGTTAGGTATCATCTGCCTGTTTCTTCCCCATCTCGTGTCTGAAACAATTACAGCACAAATACAGCACCGTGTCAGTTACAGCACTAGAAAAAATGAATTTCATTGCCCAACTCATTTTGATACATATACATATATCTATGCTTCAGTTAATAAAGAGTACGTATACCTGGTGCAACATGATACTGTTCTTTGTGTATTAAAATATCTCAAGTGACATGGCACTTACATTACAACTGTAAAAACAGTTACATTACAATCAGCAGTAATAATATTTGATAGGCAATAAGTATTGGGCATTTATTTCAAACTTGATACTTACAATCCTCCTTCTAGGAAATTACAGACATTTTCATCACGTTTTGATACCAAATGGAAAGTTTCTCTGATAATTTGTTGCTGCGTATCTTCACTCTATGAAAGAAAACATATTTTGCTATCAAAATGGATTAATTAACAGTGCATAGCACACACAGGTAATAAATAGTTTATCAGCATCCTCAAACTGTCTACTTCTGAAGTCTTAAATCTGCCAATTAACAAGCTACATATTGTTTTTGTTATTTCAACACAAAAAGACATTTTTACAAGTCAAGATGCAGAAGAATACATTACTGAGAAACAACTGTGAAAAAAGTGATTGTTTTCAAGAAACTTCTAAAAAAACTCCTCCCATCTAAAAATATTTTCTTCAGGTAAACAGGAAGGGTTCTCAAGCATCCTGAATTTTTTGTATCTCTACCATAGCCTGAACAGCTACAGGCATACTTTGAAACCACTTTCACCCAGGAACAGGGGTGAAAACCAAGTCTCAAAAGCTTGAAGTGGTTGGGGAAGCTAAAAATCCCACAACACATAACTCTTTCAGAAATAGCTTAAAATACAACAGCATCATGAGCAACAGCTTCTTCTAAGCCATTAACTTTCCTTCTAGCAGATCAGATACATCACTTTCGAGCCTGAATTCACTTGATTCTTCTTGGGTCCCTACTGCAACACCATCATTTCAGGACACTTGCTTTTGCTACCCTTCTGTCAGTGTGGACTCATTTTTAACAAGTCTCTAGTTCCACAGTCAAAAAAAAAAGTAGACTTAATTCCTAAAATCCCACATTTGTTTTATAGCACAGAACCCTAAAATTATCAAGCATAGATAGCCCCCATTCCTGCCCAAGCATGTATGTCAGCTTTTAAACTATTACACAAACAAACACTCTAAGCAAAACTGGTGCGTGTATCTTAAAAGTGATTTCAGCTGGAACAGCGCAGTACCCGGCATTACTGTTAAGGAAACAAAGCCCAGCATTGGTGTGGTTTGCATTCATCACCCTAAATTCATATGCTATTTTACAGCTAACCTCTAGAATCTACAAAGACATCAGCAAGTCTCCAGCAGAAGTAAACTGCTCCATAAAACACGGAACAAGAAAGAGTAGGTTCCTCTGGTTCTATAGTTTCTCTTCCTTAAATTGTGCCTGCCTTACTCCATTGCAGTTAGCTCAGTTACTTCCCCCATATTTTCCATGGTAGCAGGAAAGAAACGATGTCTTTTTTCCTTACAAAACTGAGATGGTATTTAAAATAACTTTTGTTTTCAGAATCTGCCCCTATTCACAAAGTTGTTCAGAAACTTATTTTTAACTTTGAAATTATGGCCACGGGTCTATATTCTGAAACATAAAACCATGGCACATATATCTTCCTATTTAACTGCCATGAATTATTATTTTGCTACCTAATTGCAAAAGATTATTAACTTCATTCTATGCAGTAGACATTCTTGCCATTCTCATACATATCAGGAAAAAGAGTTACATGCTTTATAAGTTTTTGTATCATGAAGCAAATAAATACCTCTTTCACAGACCTGACCAAATTAATCTCTCTAGAAAGCTGGAGATGTTTCCACTTGTAGAAAAAAACCTTAGACTTGCCTCCAGTACTAGTTCCATCAATATTCATGTACGCATAAGTTTTTTCAAGAAGTTCATAAATAAACCTGTCTTAGTGAAGTCACACACAAAAAGATAATAAAAAACAGTTGCACCAGCTTCTGTGCACCACAAAGCTTTAAGGAAATCGCCTAAGCACATAATCTCTCAGTTTCATCTGCTATTCGTGTTCTCACAACTTCAAGGTGTTCTGTCTATACAGACATAATACCCTACTTTAAGTCTTGAGGATTTGTTCTAATTTCAGTTAAGAAAGTAGTGGAGCAGAGTTGAGTTGACCAGAAAAATCTGGTATCCTCCTGCCATTCACTCCCACCCTTCCCCTGCTTCTTCTCCTTCCCAGGACTTTGATTACATAACAGTAACAGAAGACATAAAAAGGTAATTACATGTGAATGGAAAATGAGAATGGAAGTTAACTGTTTCATACTAATGCAAGTTTTGTATACCTTCTCTACTTCCTGTATTTAAGTCTCCTCTACCCATTTAATTGTTACCCCTACACTGACAGAAAAAAAGGAAAAGAAGAAGAAGGAAACTTCTTATCTAAGTTACTGTAGCCCTGCAATGGAAGCTATCAAGAAGACAGCGGGGATGCACACAATGGGAATGCTTATCAGCATGTGTAAGAGAGAAAATTCCATTTTAAAGTAGACATGGCAAACAACAGACATCGGCTTGATAATGCAGAAGTGAAGAGAAAGAAGAAAATTGGTTTACAAACATATATTAGAATTACACAATATTGCTTCTCTAAGAAGGAGGAATCAAATTCAGTCATCTGTAGCAATGTGACCTACATCAGCTACTCCTTTAATTAAAAGCCTGACAGTGCAAACCGAAGTGTCACAGTCATCATTTCTGCACTGAGATGTAGAAGATACATCTCTTCCAATAAAGTTAAGTATAACCTCTGTGGCAGCCAGAATTACAAGAAAGTGGCCCAAATCCAAGTAAGTAATACCACTACTGAAAAAGAATACTTTGTTTACGTAATTCTGGGAAGCATCAGCTGTTTTCTCGTGTTTTAATGCCCAAGGTCAGCCCAAGCAGAGTTTAGCCTGTTTGGTAGGAAATACAGTACACCATCAAAGCGGTACCTTAAAATCTCTTACCCTTGAATTAAACAAACTGTTTCTCAGTTAAACACCGTTTCTCAGTTCCCTGGGGCTGCAATGCACTTTCTCTTCATTCAGATCAAGTGCCTGTGCAACACTTACAGAGCTGCTTTGCTAACTGCCTTCTCCCATGTGAAAGCAAGTTTTTCTATTTCATTACGTTTCTTCTTCACGTCAACCATGTTTTTGTAGTCCTCTGAGAGTTTCCAAAGGAAAAGGTTCTGCTTATTGAGCCTACGAGCCCCAGAAAACCCACCTTGCCAGCCCCCGGCCACAGCCCGGCGGCAGGCAGCACTGCATCAGGGACGCCGAAAGCCGCGCTCCAGAGCACAGCAGCGCTCCCACAAACGCGCTGAACAGGACACCCCCCGCCCCTTCCTTCGCCTTCCGAACGGCAATTCCCCCTGAAGGGAACGGTGGCTGGAATAAACGGCTTCCTTCGAAATCTGGTTTTCCCTAGCGACGGCTCTTACATGGTCTCGGCACCCTCCACCCGCCCGCGCCCCACGCCGCTGCCTCACGCGGGAAGCAGCAGGCGGCACGACCCGACGAAGCCGCCAGTGCAGGACCGGGCCGGCGGGGCCCC
>VZSC01007041.1:0-24602 GCA_013398225.1 Steatornis caripensis | reverse complement strand
CGGGTAGTGCAGGTCGAGGCTTTTTGCTGCTTGCCAGGAGGCAGGAAGATACCCGGTAGGGTTTTGAGTCGCTCCTGCTTCGCCAACAATTTATTTATTCCTGTCATTAGTGGCTCGCTTGTCTTAAATGTCAATATAAATACGTGTAATTTGAGCGCTTCCTTTAAAAAACAACAAAAACTCCCCATCCCAAACCCCAAACCTCTTCTATTTAACCTTGCTATCCTGAAAGCATCACTCTGGCTTTACTTGTTTTAGCCTCCTTTCACCCTGACTACCCCTCCATTCAGAACAAATCACAAAATTCGTAACAGAATGTAGGAAACCAAGAATTGGAAAAACAGAGTGCGCTAACATCAGAAGTATGCATGGCAGCCTTGGTTGTTTTTTTTGGGGTGGGCAGCCAGATCTGTACAGAAATAACAGCGCTTGAAAACTTCAGTAAGATGCCAGCATTGATTGCTTATGTTCTGACATCATAGGAAAAGTACCTCTGCCTAATATACGCACAAATTGTGGATGCATTGAGAGGTAACGTAGAGATACACATGTTATGCTTTGAAAGTAATTAATTATGAGTGTCTTATCTTGGTTAAAATAACGTGGTCTTATGGGGAAACTAATTAAAAAACATTCCATTGGCATCGGCGCACTTTCTGTGTGCTCCTGCTTGCATCTTTTAGGTGATAATGAGGCGTCCTGTCACCACCATAAATGTTGCTTTACTTGGCAAAATGCAAATAGTCACGACCAAACCTAAAATGAAACCAGAAGGTCCCACTGGGTTACTTGCACTGTAACAGCCAGAAGGACCAGCTCCAGATCAGAAAAGCCTCACCATGGAAAGTAATGTGTAGATCAAAATCCCTGTCCGTTCTCTAGTGAGCTTTTCAGTGGGACCAGATGAGTGGCAGCTCGGTGGAGGCTTGCGGGAGAGTGCAAGGAAACAAGCATAAGATGTTGCTGTTAAAGATGTTTTCAAGCCCTGAGGCTGACTCACGGTCTAGACCACAAATATCAATAAAAAGCCTTTAGATGCAAGCTTATTCTGTGCTGAGCTCACACAAGAAAAATATTAAGAAATTTTCTCTGATAAACTCTGTTTAGAAGTAGATGCTGGCAGAAATTGCCCCATGGGTGTGTTATCGACACACAAATGCTTCAGCACAAGACATAGAACTCTCAGGAACAGAGTAGGAGGACCATGTACAGAAAGCCTGACATTTCTTTGGGTTTTTGGCTTTGTAAAAATGAGTGCTGTCTAACAGAAGGAAAGCCAAGGATATCTGAAAAGGAGCTGCAGAAGAATGTAACCATGTATTTTTCTTGTTTTATTGCAGCCCTCTGTTTCTAATTATAAGCCAGCTGCTGAAGTTACTTCATTCAGTAACTATTTTGATTTGATCCTGTCTGCCATTCTAGTCTCAGACTCACAGTCCCCAAACTACAATCATCTCTGTAATTCAAAGGGATTAAGAGTATAAAATACTAAATATGTCAATTTTTTTATTCTTACTGGAAAAAAAACTCTTACCAAAAAAAAAGCTTAAAAATACCATTTCATTTTTTTTCAAGTAAAACTTTGCTTTCAAGAAAAATAAGAAAAAGGATTTTTATATATCACAACCTTCCTTTATAAACATGTTTGTATAATTTTTGTCTTTTATAGGGATATCAGTACAGTAAAAAACAAAACCACTTTGTATTTCAGGTATACAAGAAATCTTGTGGACAGTGGAAATGGAAAGTTCAACTTGATGATCTTGTGCTGGGGTGAAGGGCACGGCAGGTTCGTATCCAAAGACTATGGTTTTAGCAAACAGATATAAAGCTGCTGTATCTTTCGCTGTCATACAAAAAGACAGAAATAATCAGCCCTGTGTGAGCTATCAGAAAATGTTTGGACACTAAGCAGTGCAGAGCTCCTACTGGTATAGCAGTCCTGAATATTTGCTGTGTCTTCTGCAAGTTTGTACCTCGTGGACATTTTTAGAGGGCTCTTTTAAAAATGCTGGTTTTCTACCAAATCTAAGCTTCCCTTCTGTCAGATGAAGTTTTAGTCCCAGAGATACGTGAGTCCTGTGGGCAGGACAAGTTGAACAGACCATGTTCAACCTGTGCCATACAACAGACCCACGCGACACTTGGCTGCAGAAGCAGGACTTGGTGCAGTTTAGATAGTCTTTATTCTTTCACAGTGTTTAAATCCCACCTCTGTGACAAGAGGAGAAAAGTACGTTTGGGTTAGGACTGCAGGCCATGAGGAGGGAGACCCTTACCAGGAGTGCTTGGCTTTCTTCAGGTTCACGCATCCCATCTCCTCCCTCAACATGGACCACACTGCTGATGTGGCCTCCAGACTTGGGTACACAGACTGTACACTGGGTTGTGTAGCCCTACAGACATGGGGACAGGATCTGTTCCTTGGAGGGTCTTTCACAAAATGTTGGCTAAAACAACATACGGAATAACAAAACTTGTTGATTTTGACTGATTATTCTCATGTACAGACAGAAAACCAAAAGAGATGTCAGAGCTGTTTTTTTGTTTTATGTGAGCGTGCAATTGAACTTTTACAGTATTCTCTAGGGGATGCCAAAACATTATACTGCCAGGGATATAGGAAACAAGCCCACCACTTGTACTCCTTCCAGGCTATTCCCACAAAGTCTGTAATTTATGTCAAACTGTGTTTGGGTTGGATGAGCGTTTGCTAGAGGTAGGCTGAGACCACAGGTTGTTCTGTTTCCTACATGAGGAGGATCAGATTGTTCTCATGGCTTGTGGAAGGAGCATGACAACATGGCATTCGTGAACTGTTTTGTGCCTGAAGCAAGCTCTGGTCTCTTGGCATCTCGGTTAGTAAGAAACCCTGACATTTGTTTACTGAAAACAGTAACATACAAGTACCAAGTTTTTGATTGAAACTCATTAACACTGTACTTCTGGGAGGGTCAAATTCTCCCTTCTCCCTCACCCCTGACGAGTGGAGAGCTCTCACTTCGTCCTAATCCATAGACTTCTGTAGCAGTTAGTCCTCTATTTAAAAAAAAGAAAATAAAAACTAAACTACATATCCAGCCCATATGTCTCCAAATGTAGCAATTAAAACATACTTCGGAGCAAGGAGATAGATCTAGCAAGCAGAGAAATCATACCAGAGCCTGCTGGTTTGTTCACGTTTTGCCAAACTAGTGAAATGAACAGCTTACTGTAGCTGGTTGTACTTGGTACTGAGTGAGAGGTACAGCATTTTTTCTTCAACAAATGCTTGTGCACAGCAGCAGTAAAGAAAACTAAGAAAGAAATTAAGCAGAAGTAGCTTATTTCTCCTGTGTTTCGGGAGCGAGCATGGTGGATCTGCAAATGTCAGGTACACTTGCAAGTTTATACCAGCCTCTGTCTGGGGTTATTGTGGAGAGCGTTATTTTGTTTCTTGGCCCATAAGATTTTTTGTGTTGCGAATAATTTTTCTGTCCTCCTCCCTCCCCTAGACTTCCTTTGCATTTCTCTGGGGCAAAATCATAGGCTGATCAATATCCGACTCTTCTCCAAGTCCTGCTGTATGTAAGCTTATCCCAAAACATTTCTAAAGTAGCAGTTTTAAGTAGGTGTACCTTACTCACTGTGAATCTTTTTTTCCTGAGACTCCTATGCAATGGCATTTCATTCTAGGGCTGTGTCCATATACAATATGCTATGCCATCCGTCCTATTTGCTGTACTGAAATTAAATATTTATATCATACTGAGTTTGGTTATTCTTTTTACATATATAGCAGCATCCATGATCACACTGACTCACACTGCTTTATGAAGATCCTCCAGGGAAATCTAAAGGAGACTCTGTTTGAATGGCCCGAGAAAAAAGGGAATGATGAAATGACTAAGAAATCTGAACGAGTTTTGAGGGAAAATCAATGTGCCTACATTAATGGTAAGCTATTAAGCTTGTTTTGACAACTACCCATCCGTGAGTACTATTCCTAACAGAAGAGTTGATCTGCTCTCTAGTCTCCTGCCTTTAACAGTATAATACTAATGGGTTTATGCACCATTTAAGAATGTGGCTCTCTAGATTCTGCACAAACCTGTATTTGGATTCAGTAAAACAAACAACAAAAAAATGTCCTTTTAACTCACTCTTAAGTCATTGCAGCAACTGCTTGATATTTAAATATGGGGAGTATTTCCCCTAGACCAAGCAGTCTTCAGCACTGAGTCCCTAATGACTATCTGAAATGGTTTGTAAACATAGACCTTAAATAGTATCACCTTGATTTTTTCAAATAAATCACCCTTTTGGTCAGTCGTGGAAATCCTAGTCAAAAATGTAAAAGCTGTTGGAATAAATTGACTAGCTGGGACCAGAGGCCCCAATCCTCAGTGCTGCTTCTTATCCAAATCAACAAAAGTAGTGCTGAACTGCAGCATCAGCAGAATTGAAATGCTCACGTCTAGCCAATCTACAAAAAAAATTGCCTGACTGCACAGATGCTGAGAGATGACTAAGTCTCCACCAGTAGGGATCCCTAGATACCTGTACCCATTCTGTCACCCGTATCTGTAACTATCACCATGGCTGGAGGCCATCCTGGACTGGCCACCTGGGTGTAATGTTTTCTGATGCGGTGAAAGGCATTGCACATCATGCTGAACAGCAATGGGCTCAGCAGAACAAAGGCCACCAGAAAAGGGGGCCATCTGCATTTTACATGATGAGTTAAAAACTGGAGCACACACGCTGTGGGACTGAGCTTGGGAACTCCCCACTTGGAGGGAGCCTTGTGTTCGGTTATGAACTAGGCCAGGGTGGGTGCATTGGGGAAGAAAGACTCATGCTCTGCAGCCCTGTGTTGAAGGTATGCCGCATTAAGTGAAAACACAAAATCCACAGGACATGAAATGCAAGAAGGTGCTTGGCACATCTGCTGATGCTCCCATGCCAGGGACATAGGTTGTCAGTCTCAGTCAGGTTTTCCTACCCACGTGGTTCTTTCCAATGCAAGCGACTGCACCCTGTGTGCATCTGATCCAAAGCTTCCTTGGTTGTTTTAAACAAGTTTGGTATCCGATTGTCTGAGGCAGTTTGGATCTCTACCATGTTTCATAACAGAAATTTTGGTTTAAAAGAAACAGGTAAAACAAGTAGAAGGAAAACACTGACAGTGTGTTGATTGCCTTAACTACTTCAGTAGTGAGTGACCTTCATGTTTCTATTGCATGCTTCTTGGTTGCTCTTGTGCTTTATTTTTGAGGTTAGAATCCACTAAATGGAGTTTATTTGAGTCTCCCATTAGATGAGCACAGATTTATGACTTTTTTCCCTGATGTCTCCCATTTAGATAAACTATGTTAATGACACTTAGGGCTTACGCTTCAAATGTATCAGAGTTAAGAGCGTACTCATGGTTCTCAGGGTATCATGCCTGTGTTGCACAATACAGGTCTAGGTATTATACAACATCAATTCAAGTACAAAGGCCTGAGTTGTTTTTACAGCAGGGTCATAAATTTAAATTCAAGGTTTCTTAAATAACTCAAAAACTCCACTTCAGTGTAGAATGGAAATGGTTTGTTTCATGGATGTGATTCTTTATACCTTTTTAAGTAATAACTTGGTTTGTACTCCACTGTTGCAGAAAGTGCCATTATTTCATTAGTTCCCACATGACAGACAGTTCCTTGTTTTATTATGTGTTCAGTTATGCTTACTATTCAGTTGAGGTTGGAAGTACGCCAGTCACTGCTGATTTGTCACCTTAGTCAAAGGAGCAGACAAATGAAAAGTCTGTTGTCCAAACTAATAAATCGGAAGGATTAATTAGGAAACAGATGCCTGCAGCAGAAGACAACTATTTCTCTGTCTGTAAGTCCATGCCCCAAATACACGTAACTGACATTTAACGTGACTGATATCCTTGTTACTGGGCTGAGAATTAGCAACACAAAAACTTTTCCCCTGTAAATGTCTTGCTCATTTTTAGAAACACAAAGCTTACTGCTTCTGGAGCATCTATAACGACAGCATCTCCTAGGAAATTAAATAACCTTGAAGTCCTTTGGCAGTGATAGCTAGAAAACTAATGACAGCGTGGCCTTTCTTAAGGTTATCTGGATATCTATTGGCCTTTATCCTGTAGCAGATAATCCAGAAGTCAGATGCGGTGGGGAATGCAATAACGTATTTTGAATTACTAGAGTTACTTGTTGCTCATAAAAGGGCGGGCATGCCTAACTGGCTTGCTCATGTGTTTTGGTTTAGGAAGCATTTTTCCAGGCACCCAAGATCTCGTTAAATCTCCCTGCTAACACAACCTCTTGTTTCATGCCCTCACTGGTGCAGACTCCATTGGCCTGCACCGTGTGGAGAACATAAGCCACACAGAGTCTGCCGTTAGCCTGCATTTGTACAGCCCACCCTTCGACAGCTGTAACACCTTTGATCAGAGGACTGGACACAAGCACAAAGTCAAGATGACCTTCTACAGCCAGTTTGGAGAAAGGACTCTCTGCGTAAGTACGAGATAGCACGCTCCCCTCCCAGCCCCGGGCGCTGAGGCCTCAGCCACTGCGGGCACAGGTGCAAGGGACTGCCCTCTTGCCTGCGCAGGGTGGACCACCGGTGCCCCAGGACAGGCACCCACCTTTACCGGGGCATCCCCATTTCCAAATACTAGTCGATTTGTCATTTTCCAACTTCCCTGGTTTGGAGTTCCCTGTTTTGTAACTTGTCTCTCCCCTTTATCAGCAGGGGATCAGTTCTGAGGAAAGAGGAAGATTAATGAGAATTTTGCTACTAGCTAAGCTGCTTTAGGCAGCAAATAGTGGTAACCTAGTCAATGGAAAACTGTGAAGCAGCTACATTGTTCTGGCCAACTTAAGTCATGTGTAACATTTCCTGCCTAAACTGTTCTGCCAAAAAACATCACATTTCAAGTCAGTTGTTTTAAAACTTGTAGCTTACTGTAAGTAAAGAATTATTTAATAACATTAATTTAATTCCTTAAAATCAGCAATTTGACACAGAAAGACTTGCTCTGAGAGTGAGAGTAGGATGGTTGGCTGTTGTCTGCATTCTTGAGCAATGGCATGAGATTTTATTTGGACAGAAAAGAAATCTTAAGATCAACTTCAGGGGACCAAGTCAGGACTTCTGGGAGAGTTTAACGGAATTCCTTTTAGTGCTGCTCTTCCATGCATTGGGAAACATAACTGCTTATACGAGGAGAAAAGACAGATTCTTGATGTTCCGCCACAGAGGTTCAAAGACTGGTTTTGTTAGATACAGAACAATTTTACCTTTCAGTGAAGCCAGAAATTCAGTGCTCGGGAGTTTCTTGGAGTGAGCCCTTAGTAAGATCCAGTTAAAGTTTTATATAATTGACAAGTGCCATGTAAATTATTTCTTTGAAGCTGGTCACATTATGTGATTACAACTTTTCCAAACAGCTGAAACACAGACTTTGACCTTCCCGAGTGTGAAAGGTCCTTGAGAAAGTAAACTCAAATTTATAATTCAGATTTTAAAGGGAAATAAGCATGGGAAAATGTTGAACAAAATTCATGCAAGGATTCAGTGCTTGCTTGCTTTCTTTTTGTTTTAAGTGTTTATTGAATATGAAGGATGTAAGATAGCAAGCGAGACTAGATGTTTTGACTTGGACTGTTTTCCTACCCTTGATCTGTAACCCATCAGGTAGTGTTTGTACCTTTTGTGGGAAACTGGATCTGGCTTACAGAAAAGAGGTAAATCTTAATCATTGGGTCTCTTTCATGAATTCCGGTAAATGAGATTCCAGTAAGGAGGAAAGTGGTAGTGAGTCTGGGCCGTCCAGCTGCCTGAAATGACTTCATGCTACAAAAACCTTCTGGTCTCAGTGAGGGTTTCTGGAAAGCTGTCTGGAAAATCAAACTTTCTTCTGCTTACCACATCTCAAAAGGACGTATGAAGACAGAGAGCTGTAAGTTAAAAACACCAAGAGAGTAATGTAAAGTATACTTGTGTATCTTTTATGACTGAGAAGATCTGCCTAGCTAAAGCACATTCAGTGCTTCCTCTTTGTTTTGAATCTTTCTGCAGGTAAAACACACAGGTAAATCCCTAGTGGTTTCTGTCCGTGGTGAAGTCTTAAATAAATCTCCAGTAAATGCATATTAAGTTATATAGGCCTAATAATTAAAATAGTGTGTAGTCCAAGGACTTGGCTGTGGAAGTAACTATTCACACAGTTCAGGTACAAACCATGAGAATACCGATGCAGAAGTTCACTGAAGGAAAACTGATTTTGTCTGTGATGTCACAGCATATCAGGTCCTGCTGCCAGGAGTTTTGCTGGGGGAGGCGATTTCTCTTTGCNTGGAAGTAACTATTCACACAGTTCAGGTACAAACCATGAGAATACCGATGCAGAAGTTCACTGAAGGAAAACTGATTTTGTCTGTGATGTCACAGCATATCAGGTCCTGCTGCCAGGAGTTTTGCTGGGGGAGGCGGTTTCTCTTTGCAGCCTGTCTTCCAAGCTGGACTGCCAAGCAGTTTCTGTCAAAGCAAAGTAGAGCAGAGTATCAGGGAGAAAAGATAGCCTGAAGGAGGAAGCACTCCTCGTCTGTCCCTTCTGCCATGGGCTTGCTCATGGTCACACAGAGCCAATGGACAGGGTGATTTCGTCAGGTGCACAATGCTCGCTATAAAACTCTGGCAAGGAGTACTGAAAATAAATACTCTTAAGTATTTTAATGACCTACTCTGGGAATAAAAGCCTGTGCAGAGAACATGAAGTAGGTGGTGACTGTCTCTTTCCGTAAAACAGCAACGTCTCCTCTTTCCTTCTAGGCAACAGCAGTGCCGCAGGAGAACAACTGAGAAGCACCAGCACACATTTGCATAAGACCTGCTGAATGTTTAACTGGGGACAGAAGACTTGCACGGCTAAGGCCGACAGCCAGATATATTTCTATTCCTTGTACATGGAGGTACATTAGGGCAGGTTCCAGGCCACCCACAGTTCCTCCGAGCGATTGCCGATTATGGGACGCTAAGCTAACTAGTGCCATAAACTACTTGAGAGGTTAGATGCCTTTTCTTAGGCTCCTGTCAGAATTAAGTAGTTTGTTTTCTGATTCTAGCCTCCTTTTAATTCCACTTCTGATAGCATACTGAGAGTATCAGAATAGGGTTTTCGTACATCATCTGACACTACTTAATAGGCCTATGCTCTCAATGTAATTAATAACGATATAAACTTCTAAGCTTCCAGTCATTTGTACCTATGGGTAGTAGACTAGATACAACTAACAAACAGCAGCTCTTTTTTTTTTTTAATTAAGTCTTTTAGGTTTTAATGCTCTAGGCCATTTTGATAGTTTTGTTCATTTTTTACTTTTTATTTTTTACAATTTCATTTGTCAGATCTTGTTTTAAATAGGAGCAGCTAAATACTTGATGCACAGTGATTTTCAGAACTGATTTGGCAGAGATTTGGGGGTTCAATAACACGACTTAATTACATACTTAATTCAGCTAATGCCCAGTTTCCAAAGTATTCTGTATAGCTACTGAAGAAGGTAACTGAAATAAAACTGGATTTGTGCACAGATTTCAAAGTTTTCAGCCTTTTTCTCATGGTAAATAAAATATTAATCACACTTTATCAAAATCCACATTCCTCATGAACATCTAAGTCTTTTCCAAGCAATACCCTATTAGAAAAGGCTTTTAAAAGTTAAAGTATTTCAAACATGCAAAGAATCTTCATCCCAATTAAGTTGGTGGGAGTTATGCCATTGAGTTCGCTGATGCTTAGTTTTTCCCTCCAGATTTAGTTACAAGGAAAGAGCAAGGAAAGTTAACTCTAATTAAACATATCAAAATCATCAAAACTGCCTGCACTGAGGCTATATCATTCATTTAATGCAGCTAATATGTAAGACAAGTAGAGAATGTGTAGCAAGTCTCCTAGTCTCCTGGGTGACTGCTGGTTACTCAGACAGCAGTTTTAACACTATCCTTTTTAGATATTTCCCTCCATATTGACAAGCCCAGAAAATATTTACTTTATGAGACCCTGTTTCCAGGGAGGCTGTGTCAAATTTTAAAAAAATGTTTGAGTAGTGTAACAGTTTTTAAATGAACCTATGCCCTTGGGATGCAATTACTCCTTGAGGGCCAGTGGGTAAGCAGTAGGTGCTTTATGATATTCTTTTTTTTTTTGTGGGGTGGGAGGCGGTGGGGAGGAGTAAGAAAGGGAGCAGAACGGAAGAAGAGAAAAACCATAAATATAAAGCAGGCCTAAAGTCAAAGGAACAGGGATAAGCATCAGTAGTAAGTAGGGGCTGTCTGCATGAGGTGGACCTGGAGGCTGTGCCAAAGAGGGGTCAAGGGAACGGGCAGCCCAAAACTGGAAGAGGCATTAGAAGCAATGACAGCGCAGGTGTAAAGAATCCCCTGTGCTTTTCATGGGCTCCAGCGTACCCCAGAGTTTAGTGTGTTTCTTTCTCGTGTACTATTAACCAATTCCTGAAAAATCTTGTCAAGCTAGATGTTGGGCTTGAGAACCTTAACTTGGCATGGCTCAAGTTGTTGTGAGAGTGACACAGTACCAGAGATGAGCTGAGGCTGGCAGTCATGCAGGGTCACCTGAAACAGGTAGCTCAGGACTATGTCTAGTTGGGTTTTGAGTATCTCCAAGGACAGAAGCACCACAGCTTCTCTGGGCAAACTCTTCCAGTGTTCGACCACCCTCACAGTAAAAAAGCCTTATGTTTAGGCAAAATATCTTGTATTTCAGTTTGCGTCTGCTGCCTCTTGTCCTCCTCCCCCTTCTCACAGGACATGAGCAGGTTCACTTAACTAACTTCAAACGCAGTGTATTCATCATGTTTTTTCTTACTAGATAAAATTAAAGGACAAACCCATCAGCTTGTAGATCACAGGTTCAGTCAGGTCAGGGGAACTGGAAAGATGAGAGAGACAGCCAGGACACACAGCAGCAATGACAGCAGTTAGCTGTACCAAGATCCATTGATACAGAAACTTAGGCAGTACTCTAGCTAGCCACACACATGCCTAGCAAGTGAGTCAGAGGAAATAAAAGCAGAAAAGGTAACAACTATCTGTTCAAGTTGTCCAAACAATGTTTAGCCACAGTAAAGGTGGTATAATACATTGCATAGAGTAATACAGGAATTCCAGTGTTTCGGAAGAAGGTACTTAGCAGGTACTTATGCCCTCCACACCAGAAACATAAAGGCCTATCCAACATAAAGGGCATTGATACAGGAAACCTCAAGAGAAATGATTAATTGGGTCCAGAGTGCTTAGAACACTTACACAGCCTCTACCTTTGCTACTTCCTAAGCACAAGCTATGCATCTTGTGCTCTGTATGGCACAAGCATAAAGCTAATACCTACCAAAAGCAATATTTAATCAATAAATATCATGTGATATAATGAGAAATAGTCACCTTTTCACTTTCACAACATATGTTCACATAACCTGTGCTGGCTTAAACCACAGAAACCCGTAACAATGAAATAGTATTTGCACATTATTATGGCTGAACAGACAAGATGTTAAACCTTCTAGCATAGGAAAGTACTTGAGCTATGGAGTAGTGCTAACTGGCCAGTTGATGAGGTAGCAATATGCTGTAGGCTGTCAATTAGCTTTCATTGGGCAATGAACAGATGTTTAGCATTTCATCTAGGCAGGTGCTGTTGAGCAGTGCCATTGTAGAGAGTTTAACATTTACCTGGGTTACAGCTAACATTCCATTTCCCGGGAATGGAAATGCTGTTCCTGTCTGTATGGCTGTGGCTGATGAGGACTAGATTCACAGAAGCTCAGGACGTGTTCTCGGGGTTTCCACCTATGTATAACCAGCAGATGAGCAGCTCTTTCTCTTCCCACGCTGAGGTGTGGAAACTCTGAAGCCTCTAACAGGAATTGTTGCTGGGAGAGGGTCCTTTGCTGCATAAACACAGTGTCTTAATGTTCTTGTGGATAATTGAGCCTAGAGTTACTTTATGTCTAGCTCACTATGAAATCTGAGCATAAACAAATCAGTTCAATTTGTTATTTAAGCCTGGGTGACATTCAGTTAAGTGTCTTGATGATTGAGCATTATTCATCTTCTTCCATTGCTGATGTATAGAGGAACACAGCAGAATCAAAACCCACCCTATATGTAACCCTGCTACCATTACAAAGATTTTTACCTAAGCCACAAAACACAAGATGTGCTATTCACCAACTAATACTTATATTTTCACACACCTCTTACGGCCAAGAGAAAGCTGTGTTGCAAGAATATAGCCTTCCCAAGGTTAAAAGAGGTGACCTGCTTACGGTGACTCTGTTTACAGAGACAAGCAGAACAACATGAAGCTCAGTACTTTTCAACCATACTATATATTCTGCTCCTGCTGGCTTAGCTCATGAAAGACTGCTGTCCTTCAATGCCAGTGAGTGTTATGTTTTAGGCATGGACAGTAGCTCTACCTTCTCTGGCTAGTAAAGGAACCAAAGCCACCAGGGACTAATTGTGCAGGCCTTCAAGACTAGTTTGGATACTTGTAGCTCATCTAAACCTTTATTCAATAATTAGATCTCAAATCTTTTAGTCTTGTGGGTACTTTACACTACATTGTATTTCTTCAGGGGTTAATGACCCCCAAAATAGGGATAGAGAAACTCTTCTAACCTAACTGATCATTCCTACATGCTACACAATAAATATTTGGGATTTTTTTTTAACAAATAATGAAAAACTTACATCTTTTTCAGACCTGTTTCCTCTTTGCTTTTAACCTCCAATTCACTAAAAACAGGCGGTACATTTGGTACAGACAGATGAGGGTGTAATTTTCTTTTAAGGCCTAACTTCTTGACAGATATCTGAGGTGTGCCTCCCTCCTGTCTCGTTGTAGATTCAGAGCAACATATAATGTCACAATCAACCTTTTGCACTTTATTTCCCAGTAGGAAAAAAAAATCCTTTTCTGACCACAAAGATAAAGTGTATATGCTGTTCATTGGCTTGCACTTTGGTTTATTTTTCATGCGCATTCTGCTCTTGTTTTTAGATTTATATTCTTTCAGGGCCCTGTGCTCTCTTGAGTTTAGTTTACCTAGCTGGCTGACCCGTGGTCAGTGGTGGTGAAGACATTTTAAAACATGACGATTAAATGTGAGTTAAGGTATTTCTTAGGGGATGAAACTTCATTAGCCTGCTTCCTTAATTCATAATAATTAGAGAAATGGCAAAAGGGGATTGTGTGGCCCATGCTAATCTGATCTAGTCAGAGTTACTGAGATCCACATGGATCACGAAACTACCATGAGCAAAACGTTCCCTGACCAGAAAGCAAAACTTCTACTCCAAAAGACAGCTACCTCCTGTTCTCTGCTCCCACACACCATTGGCATTCAGGCCCTCATTGTTTCTTGAATTGCTTTTATCTGCAGGCAGGCACAAAGCTTTGCCCTTAAGAGAATTGCGAAAGAGCTGTGTGAGTGTTTGGCGTATTCGCAGAGACCTCCTGTCAGTCCCTTACTTAGAGGATGACCCAGAAAGTGGCTGTCCTAAGGAAAAGAACAGGCAAACCTGATGAGCAGGAACAGCTCTGGAGATTAGAGAACTACTCTGCAAATGCTGAGGGTCTGTTGCTACTGCAAAGACCAAGTTCATTTGAGGTCTGGTCACATACGGTTACAGAAGTCCTGGTTTGCAATGAAATACTGAAAAACGTGCTGGGAGACACTCAGACCTGTGGTGTATAGCTATTTCTTTGTCTTAAGTAGGGCTCTGAGAGAGCCCGGGATTGCTGGTAGGAGAATATTTACTGAGCATATTCGTAGGGAAGAAAACAGCATTTGTAAAAGCTTGCTTCAGAGGAAATGTGCAAAATAGCCCTGTTTAAACTCATGGAGGAAGCCTTATCATCTTTTTGGGCTAGATCTTTATTCAGCATGGGTTGGAATAGCAATGCTGTCACCAACCAACTCACAATGTTTTACGTTGGTTGAACTAATGGTTCTTACTTTAAGCCTTTACTGGGACTGAGTACTTATTTCTGGTCACATTTACTACCTGAGACCTGGAACCGTGGCCCTTCCTGAACACAGTTACTTATGAGGGAAAAGGTTCTCCCTCACTGCTTGAGAAAAGCTTTAACATCCAGTGTTTCATGTGGGCCAGGAGTATTCAGCATTAGAGTCTCTGGACAAAAGGCAAGTGTGAGAGGAAAAGCCTCTTACCACATTGTTGCATCAGTTAAACAGCACTCCTCTCCGCTTCTGCACTTAGCTTCATTGCTTCATTGCAGCATAAACTCAGATTAAGGAGATCCTTTCATTTGTAGTACCTACTTTGGGGTTCTAGTATATTTGAAAAATAAAACCTTTGGGTTAAGGTTTATGGTCAGAATTCTGGTCCCTGCTCTGCTGGCACAAAGCACTTGAAAAAACAGCTTAAGTCCTCTGCAGACTCCTAAAACTTAGTATTTTTGTTAACACGGTGGTTAGGGCATTTTGCAGAGCAGTGCAATATTCCAATCGTAAACTTTCTTAAACTAGGCAGGAAAAGTACTCAAGGTTCTCAATAAAAATGAAAAGCATAAGGTACAATGCAAATTATTGTTGCCGCCTTAGATGCAATGTGATACCACTAGTGCCATTCCTCCACAGATCGTGGAAGTATGTTATAGATATTAGAATTAGACTCTGATACACCAAATGAGCTAAAATATGCCTAAGTAACTTGTATAGACTCAACTGCTGCAGCATCTGAACCCCTAAAAATATTTATTCCTATTCTATCAAGCCTGTAGCAGGTGAGTAATATTTTCTTTAATAATAAGAGAATTAAGGCACAGTTAAATCGGTGACCTGTCAGGCAGCTATTGTAGATAGCTCTACAAAAGTGTTGCAAATCCCATCCTAGTTTCCTATCTATTTAGCTAGTCTGCATTTCTGTTGCTGCCTAAAAAAATATCCTCCATGGAGAGCTAAAATGTATGGACAGTAAATGTTCTTATAGAGCATCTATAATTCAGTTACCTTGCACTTCTATTATAAGACTAAAAAGTCGAACTAAGACCTAGAAATACAAAACGCTCCTTTACAGGGAAAGCCCACTCCCAAAGGAAATAACACTAGATATTTTGTAGTAGTCTTTGACACTGAAGTCACAATCATAACACTCAATAAAAGCATCTTTTGTAATCAAAAAGTCCCAAACACTTGTGCAGGTCTTTTCCACAGAGCTGAAAATGATTCAAAACAAATGGAAAATTCTTTCCATGGACTCATACTAAAATAAAGGTGGGATTTTGAAAACCAGCTAGTTCTAAACAAAACAAGACCCAAATATTGACTTGCCTTTGAAATTCCCTTATTTGCACCTGCGGAGCAGCTAGTAAGAGGATCCCAAGTAGATGAATGAGTTATGGAGTCAATGCAACGTTAAATGCTTACCTTAATTATAAGCCGTTTCTTTGAAACAGTTGCTTCTCTCTATTATTTGAATAGCTGTAAGGGATATCACACTGTCACTTCAAAAAAAAGGAAGCAATTGCAAATGACTGCATGTTCACAGCACCGCTAGCTTGGGCTTTCAACCCCTGATGAGAGCCAGCTATACTGTATGACAGAGATCCAAAACTCAGGCTTTGCCATGGTCTGCAGGCTCCCTGGGATTAACTGTGTGAAGGCATTTGTGCACTTCAGTGAGGAACACTCAGGACCAAGACTCATCAGTGATTTAAAACAGGCCAAGCAGTTGCTACCTCCAGCTATCTATCTGTCCATCTATTTTCCAAAGGCTGGTGCTTTGTACCAGGCTGAAGATGCTTCTGAGCCACCAGTCAGCAGCTTTGCATATTAACACACACTGAAATTGCTGCCAGATTTGTTTGATGTGGAGAGGGAAATCACCAGAGTTCACGAGGAGCTACTCGGCTGTCCTTGGTGCAAGGTGGAAAGGAAAATGTGGTGGTGAGATCACATTCAACAAACAGTGAAACAGCAACCATTTCAACTGTCGGCTACCTCCTTCATCTTTAGGATGGGAAGAAAAAAACCATTTCGGTGTTGTGCTAGGTCTACTCACTGATGCGACTAATTGGAACTACTAGCAGTTGCTTTAACCCTCTAAACAGATGCCCTAATGTTGTTGTTAAAGAAATACAGTGGCCTGCAGCACCTTTAGCTTCCTCTTTCTCATGGCACTAATGAAAAGCAGCAGCACATTAAGTTAGCACACAGATATATCGACATACTACCCCACGCTCTGGGTTCATGGAAGTGATTCCATGTTCAAATGAACATAATTTAAATAGCCATGTATAAGGAACCATGCAGGAAAGAAGGAGAGATGATGACCTTGGATCAAGCAGTCCTACTGGCAGTAATCATGAGGTTCTAAGACCAGAGTTGCCTACACATAACAGATCTCAAATGAATTTTTTATAGGAGTCTTCAATCAACAAACAGTCTTTGCTTCCAAAGATCACATAAGATCTCCTCATGTAAGATTCCCTTGAGGACTTCAGAGAAAACCTTCCCTTAGAAAAGATCTGGAATTATTGATTGGTGAAAGGGCAATGACTTAGCAGTTTAAAGCAGTGCTGATTTCTCAATGTTATAGCTACCCATGTTATTGTGATGCAAATAGCTTATACCAAACATTAAGAGTGCTGAGAAGAGACTTATTTTTGTTTAGTAAGTACCTGAAATTCCTATTAGTGGCCAAAGTACATGGCCTTTGGCCTTGTACACGAAGGTTCCTGATGGAGTTGGGATTATTTTATAGAAGGGTAATATTAGTCCAAAAAAAAAAAAAACAAAACAACCCCTCAATAAAATGTGATTTGCAAAATAAGACAATGGCTAGAGGCCAAAGGGTGGGGACATCATGGGTTATGTGAGCCAGTATCGGCCTCTCATGTGAATGCATCATGGGTATATCTGGACTTGTTCTTTTTTGCTAATTGATAGAGATCTGCTGCAGCACACTCACTGGACCACTGTTCTGGGGTACACATTGGGCTCTTAAATTCTTTTGGGATGCCACAGCTCTGTTGGCGTTTCCCCTAAGCACAGATTCTTTACTAGCTACCTGTGTGTGGACACAGAACCTCATAGGCCAGCTGCCTTCCCAGGTTCCTTCTCAGGTAACTTCTCAGTTTACCACTGGCTCTTCCAGATTTGTCGGTAGTTGCCATGCACCCATCCTTTGGCACTGCATTTCTGGATGCAACATAAGGAAGGTAACTGACTTGCAGACGACCATGATGGGGAGTGGTGTCTTTGNCCTGTGTGTGGACACAGAACCTCATAGGCCAGCTGCCTTCCCAGGTTCCTTCTCAGGTAACTTCTCAGTTTACCACTGGCTCTTCCAGATTTGTCGGTAGTTGCCATGCACCCATCCTTTGGCACTGCATTTCTGGATGCAACATAAGAAAGGTAACTGACTTGCAGACGACCATGATGGGGGTGGTGTCTTTGTGATAGGGTGGGCCTTGTAACTCATTTTTATAATTCATAAATTAGTAAGAATAATGCCCCAGAGACCTATACAAAACAAAACATTACTTCTTTCTGTAAGCATCATTAGACCAGCTAGTACAATTAGAACAATGGACAAGTTTCAGGCACATACAACCTTTTCCCGCATGGAGACAATGAGCACATAGGGTTTCACCTCAGAAGATATTTATGTCTAAGGTTGTGATCCACTCGTTTACAGGAAGGTTCCTGATGGAGCTGGGATTCTTTTATAGAAGGGTAATATCAAAATAATAATAAAAAAGGCAATAAAGTGTGATTTGCAAAATAAGACAATGGCTAAATTCAGAAAAGCTTTTCAGACAAGTGCTTTTGTAATAAAACTTGAGTTTTACCATTGACTCCCACGGAAGTAGAACCAGATTCAGCGGTGTTGATCTCTATCCTAATGATGTAATGGTGAGTTTTTGCAGTTGCGGGATTGGAAAGCGCAGCACCAATGCAGTAATGTTCCTTATACCTGTTAGGTCTCCTTCAGCAGAGGCAGCTGTCATTTATAAATTCCTGTGAACTCTCCTGGGCTGAACAGGATACAGATTGTTCTTCCAAGAGGTTTTTGGTTTTTGTCATATTCTGGCACCAAACCCCTTGTTTTCTTTACTTTCCAATTACTTTTCATTGCCGGGCACAATGTTAGTTCATCTCACAGGAATTTGTTTACTGTTTTCCACTATTTCAAGCCTCTTTCTTGGTTAGTTTTCAACTCGGAAATTACCTTTTTCCACAGAGACAGTTCCAATTAGACACTTTCTTTTTTCCACTTCTTGCCTTACTCTGGTGAGTAGCATTACTACTCACTGAAGAAAGCTGATTGTGGTCTGCAACTGTCTTTTTCAGTGTGGATCAAGGTTTCCTCAAGTTAAGAGACTGTCTTCTTTGCTGGATGGTGACTAGTAATATCTCACTGCTGTAAAAGCAGTGAAAATAAGCCAGGCATTTTAAAGCAGTCTTGATATGGTTTGTGCCTTATTTTTCACTGGGTTGGGTCTGTGGGAATGTAGTATTAGCTCGCAGTCTGTTTTTATTTCCTTCTTTTTTCCTCTTTCTATCTTATTTTCTCTCCTTTTTCATCCTGACTTCCTATCCTAGTTTCTTCCCACCACACCGCCTTCATCTTACTTTGTATGCATCGTGGGCTACAGCCAGGATAGGGAATTTGATTACGTGTAAAAGCTCTGACAAAGCAGAGTGGATGGTTTAAATGGACAGGCAAAGCAACGCATCTAGTGTGGAAAATGTGTAGATTTTTCTTCCACTCTTCTACCATATTCTTTTCAAACATCTTGAAGCTCTATCTTATTTCAGAGCTTGAACCTGCTAAATAAAGGTACCAAACCGACGAGATTCTCTGCCTTGCCTCTCTCCCTTCTAGTCCGTGGGGGTTATATCAAGCATAACAGGCCTCCATGCATTAGAGGTACCTGTTTCCTTAGGGACCTCTTATTTGCTAGCATTAAGGCTTCGTGCTTTAAGTCAAATAGATAGGATGCTGTGGTTACAATTGGAGCATGGAAGGAGGAGGATATTGAAATAACAAACAAATTGTCATTTCAGAATGAAGAGTCACCATAACCCGTAAGACCTTTTCTTGGGAGTCCTTTTAATGCTTAAGACCAAACTCTTGAAGGTTGTATATGGCTAAGGGAAGCAAGAAGCAAGAATTCAAGAGCCAGATCTCCTGTCTATGCAAACAAAATGCTCAGTACCTTCTGGGGGAGCTCTGGTACACATCTTCATTGCTGTGAGATGTTGATGACGTATCTTCATGCTAGTGTGACCACGATGGAGTAGGGAAGTGGAACCATGCTCCACACTACCAGAGCAGCACAAGGTTAAATGGGACATAAAACCTAGCAGCCGACAGGAAAAGCTCTGCTGGTATGTTGCACAGTAGAAGCTGGAAGACAGTTACTACTTCTGGCACTTACTTTAAGCCTGGCTTGCTTAAGATCTGAGTGCTTCTCCTTTAGTAGTAAAATATTTTAAATCATAATACAGTTTACAATAGAGCACATATTATGTCATACCATATTACACAATCTCCATTTTCACTTGGAAGACCGAAACTTTGAAACTGTTTCATAATATGCAAACACTTCAGATTTATTTAACATTTTATACTTTCTTTGGCTGTACTAATTTTCTACTTTTTTAATATAATCTACTATATAAAATGAGCTAAATTGAATATTCACAGAAAAGCAAATTAGGAGGGTTCTGGAGGGGTAATTTTTCCTGTTCTAAGAATGTAAATTGAATAGCGCATCCCAAATTAATGGGGAAGATTCTTTGCCAAAGAATTTTTTAATAAAAAATTTTTTATAGTAAGAGATGTGCCAATATAGGACAGGTTGCTATACTCAGCCAACTGTACCTACGTGTATGTAACTAACGAAGTCTAAACAACTGTACCTATATCTGTATGTACAGACTGTATATATGCCCGTTTATGAAAAAGGAAATAGGAATTATTTATTCAAAACCTAAATTTAAATAGCAATTCCTGCCTGGCTGCCTTCATAAGATGCACAGAAGTGTGACCAGAGCTAGAGCAGGTGTCCTGCGTGGCTTCTGCTGGAATGGAGTTAGAACTGACCTGTACTTCAGATCCCACATTGCTAAGAGCAGAAAGCCTAGCCCGTACTTCATACAGCTATGTTGCTAAGGGTCAGCCGAAACAGAAGTGGAGTGAAAACCATGATGTTCTGGAAGGAGAAGATGCATTCTAGTCTGATGCCGTGGTGGGCACAGACGAAACAGATGGTGCAAAGCTAATTTAAGGCAGCAGGGGTCTCAAAGGGGAAAACACACTTCTCTTTAGTGGCAGAAAGACTGGAGAACAGTTTGTGTACTTTTCTGTTGGATCCAACTGGAATTGTCCAGTTCTCATCAGCACTTGCGGATAAAGATTCCTTGCTGTGCTTCTGCACTGTAGTCAAGGTGACATGTTTGACTCAAACCCACCCATCAGTTGCTTCTCCTTCTGCAGCTCTGATACCTGGTTTCTTAGCTCATCTCTTATTCCTTCAGATTTACTATCTTGCACTCAGAATAATTAAGGTACACTCTGATAAATGGCTGGGTTTTTTACATTTTATACAGCAAGGCATTCATTCAGTTTACACCAATTTTCATTTCCTTGGACTGCCGTTTATTTAAATAAAGTTCTACATCTTTACTTAAACATGAAATGCATTAATCAGCGATATGATGGCTTAAGTTGTACTTTATTACACTTAGGTGGAGCTGGTGAAATGACGTTATATTGATCTGAGCTCAAATCATGGTTCAGTCCTGACCTTCTTCCTGACTCACTGAATTCCTGCTGATTACAATGACAGCTAAGCATATGCAGCCAAGGCTCAGCGTTTGGCCTTTGGTCAGAATATGTATTAGTTTTTGCTTTTCTCTAGATGTAGAGGATATGTCAAAGACATTGTCCAATTTAAACTTTTTTCTTTTCTTTTGCTTTTCTAAATTAAAGTGTCTCACCCGAAGTGAAAGTCACAAAGCTGACTTCTAACTTTGCCAGCTGTGGTTCTCCAAACTTGCCAATGCTTCTGCATCAATGATGACAACAGGCCACATCGCCCTGTTGACACAAAGATACGCCTGTGCAGCGCAGCTCAGGGATGACACAAGTGACCCTGCCTGTCTGTTTCACAAGCCAAAGTATTATGTCAGTTCTTACTGGAAATTCCCCCTAGCCAGGCACATTGTGAAAAACGGTGTTTTAGCTATTTAGATAGTAACTAGTTATGTTTATACAGGAACTCTTAAACTAATCTAGCAATAACATATTTAAAACTACCATCTTGCACAATGAGAAAAACAGCCAAAAGTAATCCTAGTTTGAATGGCCTTAACAGAACTGGCCAAATATTATTTTAGCACCTTTTTTAGTGTCATTCCAACAGAGTGCACAAAAAGTCGAAGGTGAGACAGAGTTCTCTCATTCTGGTTCCAGTCAAAGACACAGCAAAAAGTTTCCTGCACCAGGAGCTTACACTGTCTGAAGATAAAATTAGGAAAAGTTTTTGGGGAAAGGAAGTATTACTACAGAGTTTCTGAGACAAAAACCTTAGGCAAAGAAAGAAGTAGTTTTTGCTTAAAGCTATCAGAGGTTGTGGTGTTCTGGTCCTGGATGTGGCACCAGAGTATTTTTCCACCCCGTTTTGCTTTTTGGGGTAATATTTAACATTGTGTATGGCAGAGTATAAATACACATAATAACAAATCAAAGTAGTTCAGATCAGCTGGTGGTTTATGTCTACATATATTGTGTCTATGTCTCCCATAAAACAGGTGAGAAAAGCTGTCCAGAATGATAACCTGGATCAAACTTTTGTGTAGTTCTAGAAGCAGAACTGGGACAGACACGGGGCAGAGGGAAATCACTTTTACTGGCAAAAAGAGTCTATGAGGGTTTAGATGAAGTTCTAAGACAGCCTTGCTCACCTGACCACAGCTGCTGCTGGGATGAAAGCACCACAGGATAGGTCTATTTAAAATACTCTAATATTTGTGACATACCCCATGTTATGAGATAAAACAGGTATGCATTTCAGAAGTCGTTCTGTGCAGTTTACTAAGAATTTTTAAGGCTTCTGTACTGAATTTGGCAGTGTGATTCTAATGTTAGAATAGTCCTTTCCTGCAGCAACCCGGGAGTCAAATTTTGGAATTCGGCTGGATTTCAAAAAACCTTAGTGAAAATTTAATTTGAAAGAATGTTGGTCTCTACGATATTTAGGCATCTAAGTATTTAGATATGTATGTACAAGACTTAGATGCATATAAGGTAGAAAGAAAGGATTGTAAGGCAATATTCATTTAAGAAGGTAGGGCTGGAAAAGGCTTCCTTTTGCATACAGGGAAAGAATTTCCATTCAGAATTCTTAAGAATTTTATGGGGTTGCTTTTCTTTTTCTTGTTTTAGTCTTGGGGTACTTCATGTACACAGGCCCTTACAAAGTGATGGCTGCACAGCTTTAAGCAAAGTTCTCATTTTATTTTGGCAGGATCGTTATTCCTGATGTTCCTCTGAAAGCATTTAAAATAGTTCTCCGTTATAAGATTCACTGGTTTAAGTTTATGTAAGAAAAAGTTTAAAAGACAAAAAAGTTTAAAAGACAAAATTGCTATTTAAATCTATTCCTTCTAGTCAAAGTTCTCTTCTTCTAACATTGTGCTCCCAAAATCCTGTTCATAAGATGTCCACAAGTGGTCACTGATTTTTTTTTCCAAGAGTGAAATCAATAATTGGAGAAATGTAGTCTCTAAGATTAGGATAAAAGGCTGATTGATAGAACAATATAAAATAGCAGTTTCAAAGGAAAGCTTGATGGTAAGGTTGTAAAGAGATCCACAGACTGAATATTGAGAGGCTGATTACACAGAGCTTTACTAAAGTAACGGGAAAAGGTACCTCCTTTATTAGGACAAAATGTGTGAAAAGCTGACCTAAGCCTCCCCTGCCTGGCTGCCACAGTCATCTTCTCTCTAATGTGCTTTTGAGTTTAAAGAACGTGAAGAGCAAGAGAGCCTGTTCCATGTCGAGTAATGGAGAAACACCTGAATAGGTGAAAATTCTTGAGGCAAAGGTGACTGTTTCAGAATTTAGACGCTTAGGAGTGTGGCAAAAGTATTGGTCATCCAGTCAAAACTCTGGACAGGAAATGTGTATTTATTAATAGCTTGCTATTCTCTTTCTGCTGCTTTTCTCCTCTTTTACTGTCTTTCTGTGTGTTGAAAAAAAATTGTCTCGATATTTCTGTTGATTCAATTATTTTACATTTGTTTGACATGTCAGACTATTCAGAAACATTAAATTACAAAAATCTTTCTCATACCAGAGAGACAGCTCAAATGCTAATGTAGTGTAGACTCCTTATTCCTGGTATATCCTTATACTGTAGAATATTAGGGCTGATTCCATCTCACTTGCATGAGCATTCAAAAAGTTCTCCTCTGAAACTGAAACCCTTCTAAGTATCTTGGCCCATGCAAATGCCAAGTTGTTTCCACATATTTGAAAGACAACGTCCAGCATGTTTGTCTTGCAATACTCAGCTGAGGGTTTTGAAAGGGGACATTTAAAAATGAAAGCTCAAAATATTAGAAAAAGATAAAAGTGGCAGCTGTTTCATGGAAACTTCGCTGAATTAGTTTCAGTAGATAACTGTGTGTAAATACTCCTCAAAAACATTGAAATAACTTTTTGTTAAAAGATGTGAAACCAAAAATACACACCTACCTCTTCAGTTCTTAACTCAAGCCTTGAAAGGGCCAAGTTTCCAGTGACACGTACAGAAAACAAGGTCTCGTTACTGAACAAGGTCTACCCCTTCAACTTTTTTTTCTACCATAGGTATTTAAACATAATAATAGCCAGCATTTTTAACTTTGTCCTTCCTTCAATGAACTGGTGTGGGAGGAAGCAAAACACCTGACCGCAGCTAACAACCTATTTTCTGATGGCACGCTGATGAGGGTGGTAGAAATATCTACTCTGAGTTCAGGGGTCAGGGTTGGACTCTAGCAATAAGCACAAGGAAAGAACTGAAAAAAATATTTCTTTTCCTTTGTTGCCTGGCTTTCTGAAACTCAGTACTCTTTCAACAAAAGACCCTTTAGGTTTGCAGATATTTGGGGCTGAGGAAGAGGTGTTCAATTTCACTGTCGGCTCCTTCCAGCCAAAGCTACAATTCAGCGAGCTTTCACCAGCAAGCAGAAGAGTAGTCAATCAAGAGTTAAATACTGACATGAATAGTGCCTTTGTAAATATTTCTGTTGTGCCTTTGAAAGCACACAAGCCAAAACAAAAAATCTTTTGACAGTGTGCGAAAAACAAAACTGAAATGCTTCCACAACCTTTTGCAGCTAGAAAGTTGGCCATATAAACTCTTTGAAATTGAATGCTCGTCAGGTGGAGGAAAGCTTGTGTTCTGAGATGCGACCGTCAGGCAGCACAACAGGGCAGATGTCTGCCTTAGAAAAGTGTTTTGTGGCAGTGTGAGTTGGTTGGTTGCA